>BSBK01000736.1:0-525000 GCA_027943335.1 Chamaecyparis obtusa
CCTACTGCCTGAGGACAATAAAGTAGCAGAATTTCTTTTAGTGGATGATGTAAGCAGCATCCTATCAAGTTTTAAAGAAAATTTATGTATTCTTGAAGAATCGGTTAGAATGAGTTACAACATGTCGGCCCAGAATTAGCCAAAAACATGTCGGCCCCAAAAAAATTCACCCCAAACCCTGGCGAGGGTAGGAGGAAAAGTGTACAGTAATTTTCTGATCAGTCGCCACAAGCTAACATGGGTCTTATGTGTCTTAAGATAGTGTAAGGCATGGATAAGGGTCCTAGAGTATCTTAAGGGGTCGTGGGTAACATAAGAGGTCCTAAGGGATCCTAGGTTGCATTAGTGGATCCTCGTATGTATTAATTGAATCTAAGATACATAAATGTGTCCTAGGACAACCTAAGATATGTTAATGGGTCTTGAGGATCCGAAAGGGTCATATGTGTCTTAAAATGTCATAAGGGATGTACAATGGTCTAATAATATTAATGGGTCATAGGTATGATAAGTGGTATAAGGTATCTTAGGTTACATTAATTGATACTAGTATGTCTTAAGAGTTATTGCAGGAAATGATGGGTTCACATATGTATTATTAGAAGCTAAGATAGATGAATTGGTCCTAGGGCATTTTAAGATATAATAATGGGTTTTATGGGTCCAAAGGGGCCCTATGTGTCTTAATATGTCATAAGTGATGTGTAAGGGTCCTAGAATGTCTTGGGAGGTTGTAGGTATTGTAATAGGTCCTATGGGATGATAGGTTACATTAATTCATCCTAATATGTCTTAAGGAGCCTTGGGGGAAACAATGACTCCTTGTATGTATTAATGGAACCTAACATACATCAATGGGTCCTAGGACATCCGAATATGTATTATAAGTTCTTGAGATTCCTAAGGGATCCTATGTGTCTTAATATGTCATAAGGGAGGGATCAGGGTCCTAGCAACTTACTACTACAACTTTCTAACATATTCTAACATACTACTAGATCATTTTCTAAAATTTAACTACAAAATTTTCTAAGATTTCTACAAACTAAAAATTATTTAAAACAAATAACTAACTAATATTTATTAATGTTTTCAAGTTGTCTATACTGATGTATATGATGTAATATAGTATTTTCATTATGTCAACAAAGTCATATAGCAGTTTGGAGTCAGCACACTTGATGGGAAGAAAAAAAATTAGCTAAGTGTTGAAGACTAGACAGTGTATAGAGTTCCTGAAGCTTAGAGCATCAGTGCACATGTGTATAGGTTGGTTAGACTATATTCATGCTTAGTCTATGAGTGCATGATCAGATATGAAAGTATGAGAAAGATATAGACAATTGAAGTTACACAGCCAATGTGTGCCAGAGAAGAACAGATTAAGCAGCCGGTTGTTAGCATTTTGCATTGCGGTTATATTCTAATGATGTAAAGGCTATGTGCCTATTGTAATTAGGTTTCTAACATGTAAATATGTTTTTTTGTAAACACACTTGAGCCAATTCAATTGGAAGCATTGTATGTAATAGGTTTAAGGGTGAACCTAGTTGTTTGTTTTGTATGCGGATATAAATATGAGATGCACCCATTGTATTTAGCATTGAAGTTGATATAGAGTTGTGATAAGAAGAGAAGAAGTGTGTGAAGAGACTATAATATGTATTAGAGCTTTGAAAGAGGTCAAAGCATCAGTGCATTAAAGGAAATGATCAGACAAGCAATGTCACAGCGACACTTCATCTAGCAGATATAGTGTGTATCTGAGATCAGAAGGTTGTAGCATTCACCACTTGAGCAGTGAGCTCTAGGACACTGCATCCATACCCCTAATAGGGTTTATTTTAAAAGACTCCTAATAGGGTCTAACCCTTGACAAGGTCTACTATACTAAACATATTGTAAAGAAACTCCTAACAAGGTTAAGGAGCTTCTAACAAGGATCATAATACACTAGTGCAGAATATTAGTGGGTGTCAATTCCCACTAGGGTTTTTACCTATTTGGGTTTCCCCATAACCATTTTGGTGTTATGTGTTGATTTCATGTTTCATGTTTATGTATATGTTCATTTCAGTACTTAAGCATTTAAGTTTAGGTTAAGGATTAAATAGAAAGATAAAATACAATGAACACTGATTCACCCCCCCACCCCCCTCAGTGTTCCCATTCCTAACAATTGGTATCAAAGCTCTGGTCCTTAGCAAAGAAGTTTAACCACTTGACAAGATCATGGAAAAAGTAGAAATGAAACATCTGAAAATAAATCTTGAAGTTGCTCTTGAAGACCTTGACAAATCTAGAAGAGAAACTGAAGAACTAACGGAAAAACTCAGTGATGCTCAATTAGTCATCAAAAGGCTAAGGAAGGATTTGAAAGAATGCTCTACCAGTGATCTAGGAATAATGGTCATGAAGCTAAATGAAGAAAATACATCCTTAAAAGAACAAATTGAAGAATTTGATGATAAGCTAACTAACAATTGGAGAGTCTATGATGAACAGGTCAAAGAGAACAAGAATTGAGGCAAGAAAACATGGAAATCTTAGAGCTAAGAAACAACAAAGAAAGCTTGGAATCTAAATTAAAAGATGCTAAGAATCACATTGATACATTACACACCAGCTTTGATTTGATAGAATCTCAGTTATATGCAAGAAGAGCTAAAGGAGATACTAGCTGCATTGGATACAATGAAGCACAAAATTAGATTGATGACATGCAAGCAAGAATGAAAGCACCAGAAGGCACCTCAAATACTAAGGAGATTGGAAGTCAAACTAAGGATCATATTGAACCACCTAAGAATGAGCCCAAGCTAGTACATCACACTTGTTATGCATGTAACAAACATGGACACATAGCAAGGAACTATACAGAGGTAAGACCCTTCAATGGTTACTTTTATTCATCCAATAAATTTGGTCATAGAGCTATGAATTGCAAGACAAGTCAAAAGAACATGACTAATAATCAAAGAAATCAAAATCAGTCAAATGTAAGAAGTTCTCAAAATGTTACATGTCATATATGTAACTATAATGCTCACTCAGCTAAACAATGTCAGATGGTGACTCATCTCAATGCACCGAGGAATATAAGGCCTCTAGTCATTTATCACTCTTGTAACAAGGCTGGACACATCTCAAAGTTTTGCAGATCAAGCAGGCAAGGTTAGGAAAGCCTTAATAAGCATGAAAAATTAGTTTTATATCTCAAAGGAGAAGTCAATTTTGTGAAAGCTTCAGAGGATGCAAACTTGATTTGGTCAAAAGGAAAGAAGGACAAGGTTGATGAGTATGTATTGGATGCATCCACAGTGGATGCACCCTCTACATCTGGATGAATGGCCCTCAGGGTCATAGGGGGAACTAATTTAGCTCTAGACCCCTGCATGGCTGCTATACTCACTCTCATAGTATGCACCTTTGTACTAAAGCTTTTGAAGACTAAGGGAACCTTCGTGCAAGAGTGCACTAGCTGATTGTTTGCAGAATGAAAGATAGAAATTTCCAAGTGATAGCTTGGTTTATGTGACAAGCATTAATTGTATAATTTCTACTTTAAAGTGCACAAAAGTTAAAAGATCTCTCATTGCATTCAAATTAGGATTGATTAAAGAGTATAAGAGCCTTAGCAATTGATTAAGAAGGATTGCAGTTTGATTTTTCAAGTGATTTTTTGTGCATTTGATTGGTTTCAAAAACCCTAGTTCATCACATCAATTCAGAATCTCTTGGAAACCTTTGAAGAAGTGTTATACAAGTGATGGCTACTCCCATAGTATTTGATGTTGTAGAGAAGAAAAGATATGTGTTTAAGAGGCATCCATTTAAATCTACACTAGATGACCTAGAAGGGGCATTCTCTTGCATGCCTATGGGCATTATGCATGTCGAGGACATTAGGGAATACATCTACTATAAGAAAGAACTAGTAGGATTGGATAGATTAAGGGTGCACATGGAAACTATGTTAAAACTAGACAAAACCTTCATGGATGAGTATGTGCAGTGGGATAATCACCCTATAGTGGAGTATGCTATGACATATGAGTTCTATGAATCAAAATGGATCAAGATTCTTCTGAGCAGGATTCATGATGACCTATTTTGGATAGGTGAAGTGTTGGTCAGAATTACTGGTGACCTATTTCATGAGATGACATGCCTCCCAAGGATAGGCATCATCCTTCCAATGGGAAAATATGTAAGAAAGATTGTTGAATAGACTTGCAAATCAAGGAGTGATAGTTGTGGAATGACCATAGAGCCTATTGAGCAAGATGACATCAAATTGATGTCCATGATACTTGGATATAGGTTTCAACACACCAATAGGGTAAATAGTGTGTCTGTGGCCACAATTCTTCTAGCCATAAGAATTGTAAATGAGAATGGAGAGTTAAACCTATGTGAAATCTTGCCCACACAACTAATTGACAACATCAAGGCAATCAATTATGATAAGACCAAGATATTCAGATTTGGGTCTCTTATCATTTATATGTACTTCCATATTATTGGAAAGGTGTCAGACTTATACCTTGACAGGAAAATTCCTACCATGCCACATATATCCTTCAAGGCATCTACTGAGAGCACTCTAAGAGACTACATGACTCTAGAATTGAAGAAATTCAGAGCTAAGATGTAGATGAGGTATACGGTACCAGAGAAGATAGTTGAGAAATATAAGGATACTATTTATTTTATGGTTGAAACAAACACAACATGCATGGAGGCAGTTGAACCTAGAACAAAGTGGATTCATCCACTTGGATATGAAGTAGATGAACAAGTCTTGGAAGCATATGCTCAAGTATTGCTTTCAGCCCCTAAAGACCCTAATGAGCCAAGATGGGGAACCTATGAGGAGAAAACAAGAGAAATTGATGCAATCTTGAATAGTGCAACAACAAAAAGGAAGGTTGCTAAGGTTACCTCAGAAATCTTGAGAATACATGGAGTGTCTCAAGCAGACCTAGACAAAGAAAGGGAACAAAAGATTACTTTGGAATTAGAGAGCACGGATGTAACAAAGGAAAAATCAAATGATCCTAAGCTGAAGAAGACCTAATTAAGTTTAGCATCTTAGATATGAAGAAGGCCAAGGTACACTGTTGATGATGTAAGTGCAGTCATTTCACAATTTAAAAGAAATTTCTCTAGCCTAGAATAATCTACATCCTTAGTTGCAGAGGAGAAGTACTTGAAGAAGAGATTAAGTTAATTGGTTAACAACTATATACTTGACATGAGCTCACTAAAGGTTGGTCAATCATCTTTGAAGGAGTTTGTAGCAAAGGGTAGAAAGATAATTGCTAACTGTATGGACCAGGACAAACTGACTAGTGGTGTGTACAAAAAGGTACAAGAGGTAGAATTCATGATAGACAACATAAAGAAATCAGTGGAAGATCCCTCTATTGATGTGAACATGTGCAATAATGTCTACCAAGGATAGCTAGACAAGATTGAGAAGGCATAAAAAAAGATGATCAAGATAAGGACTAGACAGACTCAGCTAAGGAATGCTCTTGCACCCTCATTAGACATACTAAATCAAAATATCAAGGAGATCGATGCCACCATGGTGACATATGATCAAGGTCCTAGCACTGATCTGGAGAAGATGGAGAAGCTACAGTATGCTTTATGCACCCATATAAAGATTGTAAATTCACTAATCACATTTTGGAAGGAGATCCAAAATCTGCAGATAGCATAACTGAATGTTCTATCATAGTAAGTTTTTGTAGATTCAATTTTGAAACACCTTTGTCATTAATGTCAAAGGGGGAGTATGTTTAGAATATGGATTATAGATATGTATAAGGAGATATAAGATAGAAAGATATGTATAGGGAGATATAATACAAAAGTTTTTTGTATTAAGGACAGTTAGCAACTTGGCCATATTCCTTTGTTGCCATCAATGACAAAGGGGGAGATTGTTGGCAAGTTGGCTATACTGATATATATGACTTAATATAGTGTTTTCATTATGGAAAAAAATTCATATAGCAGTTTGGAGTTAGCGCACTTGATGGGAAGATCATAAATCAGCTAAGTGTTGAAGATTGGACAGTGTACAGAGTTCCTAAAGCTTAGAGCATCAGTACACAAGTGTATGACCAATTTATTGTATGCACCCTAGAAGATAATTTGGTTAGACTATATTCATGCTTATTCTATGAGAGCATTGTCAAATATGCAAGTATGAGAAAGATATAGATAGTTGAAGTTACACAGCCAGTGTGTGCCAGAGAAGAACAGAGTAAGCAACCGATTGTTAGCATTTGGAGTTGCAGTTATATTCTAATGATGTAAAGGCTATGTGCCTATTGTAATTAGGTTACTAAAATGTAAATATGTTTGTTTGTAAGCACACATGAGCCAATTTAATTGGAAGCATTGTATGTAATAGGTTTAAGGGCCGACTTAGTTGTTTGTTTTGTATGCGCATATAAATATGAGATGCACCCATTGTAATTAGCATGGAAGTTGATATAGAATTGTGATAAGAAGAGTAGAAGTGTGTGAAGAGACTATAATATGTATTAGAGCTTTGCAAGAGGTCAAAGCATCAATGCATCAAAGGAAATAATCAGACAAACAGTGTCACAAGGATAGTTCATCCAGCAGATATAGTGTGTATCTGAGATCAAAAGGTTGTAGCCTTCACCACTTGAGTAGTGAGCTCTAGGATAGTGTGTCCACACCCCCAACATGGTTTATTTTAAAAGACTCCTAATAGGGTCTGACCCTTGACAAGGTCTATTGTACTAAACATATTGTAAAGCAACTCCTAACAGGGTTAAGGATCTTCTAACAAGGATCATAATACAGTAGTCACTAGTAAATTTTACCTTGTTTTTCAATGAGGATTAGTCAAATTTTTGATACCCATTGGTCGAATAGGTGACCAAAACTATTGTTGAACTTTTCTTCATTGATTATACGATAGGAAAAACCATGGTAAAAATTTTGACCTCCTTAGTGGTTGAATTACCGACCAAATTACTTGGAAGAATTGTAGATCAAATATTTTATATGTGTGACCAGCGTTCATCAAAATTGCAACCAATCAGGGTCCATAATGTCAGAATCAACATTGAACACATAGCATTCTCATCGAAACACAAAACATAGTTCATCTCTCTTGTGACGACATGTGGTCAGAATCAATGTCGAACACAGCATTCTCATTGAAATAACTATTATTAAAACTATGAAAAAGTGACCAATAATAATTTTTGGTTTATATATATATATATATATATATATATATATATATATATATATATATATATATATATATATATATATATATATATATATATATATATATATATATATATATATATATATATATATATATATATATATATATATATATATATTATTGATGGGTTTCTAACCGATTTCTCTATAACAACAACATATACTAAAGTTGCATTGTCATTGGTTCCCAAGTATTTGTCTCTTTGACATTTGTTTCTCCATCTTTATACATTATATTACCATGCATCTCTATTCTTCATTCAATAGTCATTTGATTATTAACTTAATGTATGGCTACATCTAATATATTAACCTAGCGGGGTGCTTGTATCTACCTTCCCTATCCATACTTCATTCCTTAAGACTTAGTAACCATACATGAGAGAAGAAACACAATAGGTCTGCCTAAAGCTATCTCACACTAAGCCCAAGAGTAGAAATTTGGGGTCCTTACCTAGTGGGGTGCTCGTGTCTGCATTCCCTATCGAAGCTTCATTTCATAAGTCTTAGTAACCATTATTATGGAATTGGCGAGATGGTCATAATAGAGGATCTTTGATTGTCCTATCTAAGCCCAAGAGTGAAACGTTGGCCTCAATGGCAAGCAACATGGACATCCATTTGGGGTGCCTACCTAGATGGCAATCCTTATGATCTCTGAGTTCTCCTTTGGAAGCCCTTCAAATTCTTCATCATCTTTGGATATCGATATAGTTGTCCCACCTCCACATCTTTGACCTAGACTTCTTTGTGATGTCCCCTTTTAAGATAACTTATGAAACCAAGAAAATTAACTTGCAAAATCAAAAGCAAGAGACATATTTCCTCCATGATGTAGGTGCAAGGGTATTGATGATGACAGTTTATAGTACTATCCATGAATACTAGAAGAATAGAAAGAGATCTTCTGAATGACAATGATAACATTAAGATCTTGCCATTTTTCCTTATAAGACATGTTCTCTAAAGCCTCCTTACTTGAGGTTGACTCAGTAGCCCTGTCTAAGCTAAGAATGATAAAGAAAGAAATGAGAGTAATGACTAGCAAGAGTGTGGGTCTGGTGCTAACAGGAATAATAAGGGGCAGTAAACAAGTAATCAGTACATAGTCCTTAAGACCACAGTATAGAAATCTCAAAGTAGCAGTCTTAATGCTGACACATTCTATTATGATAGAAGTCAATGGGCCAGTCATGATGAATAAAAGGATTCCATGATTAGGACAGACATGTACACGCCTGTCTTGACAAATTAAAAGAGAAAGAGAGTAAAATGTTGATGAAACTTTTCTAAAGCACACATAAAAACCTTATACATAGTAAAATTGAATGCAGGACAATCTTTCAAAGGACAAACATATATGAAAAGATTCAAATTAGAGGTGAATACCCTCCTAAGTTGGGCTTTGTAGAGATAATGTGTCCCAGAGAGAAGAGTTTTTTAATGCATCATCCCATACAGTAGGTTTGGGTGTTAGCATACATTGTATTGACAAAGAAAAAGTAGAAGCTTCATGTATGCCAAGTAACATGGTAATATGTCTGCATCTTTGCCCCTACAGAATGTTGTGCTGAGGGTTACGAAAAGCAAGTTAGCTTCCAAAATTAAATCTAGAGAGAAGACACATAGTGTCTCTACCCATTAGAAGTTGCAGAAGGTTGCTAGGTCAGTAGAGAATGAAGTATCATTAAGTGTTCAACGTAGGAAAGACTTAAATGAAGAAGGAAGTTTATGAAGCCTTAAAGAAGACCTCTTTCCATGCCTCAAAGAGACCTAGCTCACCTTGAACTCAACAGGAACATAGCCTATATGCAGGCAAGTGACTATATTATGGAAATAATGAGGAGTTAAGAGGTAGAGATCAATCTATGACACATGTAGCAGATAGTTTGGAATAGTTACAACCATTTAGGAGAGTGGAGGCAACATCTTGGAGCCTTTATAGGAGCTGACATAGGAAAAATAGATTGAAAAGTATACAATCCATTTGTCAAACCCTACAATAGAATGGAAGTTTTTTCAATTTTGAATTTGTAAAATATTTCATATCACAAAAAAATAACCAAAGATTGATTATTAAATTGTTTATACTTGTGAATAATTATTTCTCATGTTTAAAATTCTCTTAGACATTGCTAGCTTTCCTTTTGAATAGGTCTTTTGGTTCTGCATCCTAGGTTTGGTCACCCTTATTGTCAAAGTTGGTTTTAAGTCCTTAGATGTTACCCTTTCTATTATCCCTACCTTGGACTTATTTTGTGTGAAATTAGGACAACCTTGGCTCAATGGCATGAAATCTATTCCTTCTATCATCAATAAGTGTTTAAAGTTTCCCCACAATGAGCAAGTTATAATAATAAATCAGTTTCTTTAGCCCTTAACTAAAAGGGTGGTAGACCTGCCTGATGAAGAGACCAACCTCAATCCATGAAGGAGCTATAATATCTGCAACAATTAGAAAATGTTGGTGAGTTCATTTAGTGATTACCAAGGAGAGTATTGATGTTGTTGATGTTCTCATCCTTGATATATCACAAGATTATAAATCTCTTTTAGCAACCATACAATTGGCTGTCACAATGAAACCTGTGATGAATGAAAGTTTAGATTATTAAGTCAGATTGGGCTTATTCACCTTCAGTTGTCAAGCTCTGCATCACTCCAAGTCTCAATTAACACTATGAATTATGATCTATGATACCACTTATAAATGTTAAGCTTGTCCAATTGATAAGATATATATGACAATATCATTGCTATCTCTAATTTGACAATTGGATATATGCAAGGTGATTAGCTCTATATATAGGTATTGCTAAGATTATCTAGATTAATATGTATAATCTAAAAATAATAATGTGGATATGATATTAAATCACTTTTGTATCTAATGACGGAATTATGCAAAGTTAAGATATTCCAATTTGTAGATATCATAGAGATCTCTGCTCTTCCTAAAGTATTGATATAAGCTATACAATGAACCTCCCTCTGATGATAGCAATGATGCTATATAGTGTTGGGTCTGATATGTCGATATAACCTTGCAATTATGAATATGAGGCTCTACTTGATATGGCAATATCATAGTACAAGCATGAAATACCCAAGTTGTGCTTTTGGCGTTGAAATACGAGCATGAAAAGACTTCACAAATATAATGAATTGGAAAACTTAAGAGAGATCATGTAGTGCAATGAAGCTTTGGAAATATAAAATAAGAAACTAAGTGTTGATATTAAAAGGGCATACATACTAGTAACAACAATTGCCCTCACATCATTTCTTTTCATTGCCTCATCATACTTTTCCCCAAGTGCACCAAGGACTGCAAAGAAATAAGATAAACAAATCACAAGCATATAGCGATGTTAGAATAGTAAAAGAATACTTGACATAATAAAAAAACTACACAATATTAAAACATGACATTGTGCTTTAAAAAACTAAAAAGGTAATAATATAAGGACCACTCATTAATTAGCTGTTTAAATTTTCATTAGTTGAGAATTGATAGTCATTAACAAACAAATCAGTGTTTATAGATGGAATTGAAAATGAACAAAGAGGTGTCAAAAAATAGTGATGTGGTACACTATCAAAGAACATTGTGGTATTCACAATCAAAGAACAAAGATGTGCTCAAGGTTATAAAATAGTGATTTTTTTTAGAATGTGAAGAGTGTAGTAAGAACAGTAGTAAGTAATGTTGAAATAACAATGAATGCAAGACAAAGATGTAATGGAAGTGAAAAAATAGTGATTGTTCAAGGGATTTTCTATACAAAGTCAATGGTGAACAAACATTGATACAAAATAATGAAATGACAAGATCCATGAGGAAGATGAGTTGTTCACCATTCTTGATGTAGCAAAGTCAACAAGATCAGTCTAAGGCCATAAAAAAAATCAGTCACAATTATTTAGGAACTATGTTAAAGCACTGTCCCAAGAAATGATGAAGGCGTGTTTTCAAGAACAGAGATGGAGTCTTTGTTTTGACAAAGGGGTCACATTTTAGAGAGGGATGACAAGAACCATAATACAGAGGTATCATTTTATTATTTTGTCATCATGAATATATAGCATTGTGAGTTTGTAAATGATTTCCATAAACAGCAAAAAAAGATACCTAATAGGAACACGGTAAAGTATCATATGGGGCAAATTAGAGGCCAAAAGGACATCAAGTGAATCACAAGAACCTTATTGAAAAAATAATGGTCAAGTGGGCTTAAAGACAGTGTTTCTATAATGCATTAGTAATACATAACATTGATTAGTAAAGTGTGCAAAAAACCAGTGATAGAGTGTCGATATGCATAGAGGTCATAACAGTAATAAATGTTTATAACAATGCTTTTAATAATGCTCGAAACATTGAGAATGCAAGATACCTGTAATGATGAACTTCATTTCAACTTGCTAATTGGTTGTCACTATTAACTCTAAGCTTATCTTTAAAGTTTGAGCTTCACTTGGTTTCGACAATAGTTTAATATTCTCTACTTAACAAGGCCAACCACTTGAAGGTGTAAGCTCATTCCCCCCCCCCCCCCCCCACGCCCCTAACATCACTCTAAATTCCCCATTAACATCTAATAACATTCATTCATTCATTCAATCATTCATTCATCCATTCATCCATTTTTGAAATATAACATTCAATCATTATAATCACATGATAATATTCATTAACACATAAAATTCATTAACACACAACATTCATGAATAATTCATTAACACATCATTCATCAACTTACTAGTACAAAATTACATCCATTAAGATAACGTTCTTTCATTACCAAAAAATGTTAATTATAATCATTTCTTTTTGGGTTTCTTGCTATTTTTTTTCATGTAATTTCTAAGAGGAAGATCAATGTCCTTATCATTCCCCTCCTCTACTATTTCTAATGGCAATGCATGTCTCCTCCTCATCTGTTTAGGAATAGAAGGCCGTTGTGCCAAAGGGGGGTCCCCTGCAATAAAAACTACGTCATGAGTTAAATTCACACATAGTTAATTTAAAAGAACAAAACATAGATTTTCTTTACCTAAATGTGCCACATGATCTACATGGTGTTCACTCTGAACATCCTCCGGTACTCGTTCAGCATGACATTTTGTATCCTCTAAAATATACACAAAAAGGGTTACACGAAGTTCAATTTAAGATGTTAAATTGTATTAATAATTACATAATTAATTTTAAATAGAAAATGAGCACCTCTATTGACACTACGATGCACATCAGGGGCTCCATCATGCAGTGTATCATCTGTGTTATGATTAAGAGGCTGCATTGCCATGTCATGCACATTATTATCAAATAGATTGTTGCTCAAGTATTTAATTTCTAATATATTTTTTGGCATATTTACATGTTCACATGATGCAGGAGACTCTTGGGTTGGGCCAGTGGAAGCTTGGCGTAGGTGTTCAGTGATGACTTGATAGCCTTCCTTGAAGGCAATTTTTTTGTGTTTTGTCATGGCCTCTAAATTAAATTCAGAGCCCTGCATTTTTTTATTAAACAAAATTATTTGCATTTTATAAATATTTTTTCTCTGCAATTCATTTACTGCTACTTACAATTCATGCTTTAATTTTGGAATATCCACTAGAGCCAAGTCTGTGCTACCCAATCTTTTGCAGCCTGGCCTTTGTTGCCTTTGATGTGTCCTACAACCTATGAAAAGTTTAAAATATGTTAGATGATATAGATATAAAGATCACTAATTAGTGCATTATTACATTGTACTAGTAGTTAATACTATTGCATACCTTCTTCTCTCATTTGGTGGTGTAATTCCTCTTTGAGCATCCCTTTTCTCCTTTGCATCCAAAATGAACTAATTCCAATCCCTCACTGGAATAAAGGGAGGATGCTCATACTTTGGGTTATGGATGAGACTCCTTCTATATGAGTCCCTCACAGTCTTAAGATGTTTGCAAGCTTTTTCTAAAATTTTATTCTCCTCAAAAAGATTACTACCAAACTCATGCTCTAAATCTTTAATGAGCTGATATTTTGATTTTTTGTCTTGCAAGTTCCTCCTCTTAAGAAAAAAAACAAAATTGTTAGATAGAAAAATTAACTAAAGTTGTGTACCTTGAATATAGTAAAAGAAAAGACCTAAATGAAAGGAAAAATACTGTACCAATTAATGATATTAAAAAAAATATAGTGGGATAGGGTTAGTTCACTTATGATGTTCCACCTTGTACATATGGTGGGCCTCAATATCTTTAGTGCAAGGTCATAAAGTGTCTTATAAAATGAATCCTTTCCTGCAAAAAATGTCATCGGATAATCAATCCAAAAAATTTTATGAATAGGTAAATGCATATTACAATATAAAAAATAATAATTTTAAAGTACTTGGAAGCTTAGGACATTTTAAAGGCATTAATTCATTATCGTCAATCAACAATGACGTCTGCATAACTCCCATGCTAGAAAGACAGGTAGATCCAGGAAATGATAGTGACTTATCACCAATACATGTACTCTGATCGGTATCTGGCATAGCAGACTATGCCGGTGTATCTCCTACTCCACAAAATTAATCCACTATGTGATGCACCCAAGATTAAAGTACAAATTATCAAATCATAATTAACAAAAAACCAAATATAGAAAAATAAGGATTTACCAGGCATAGACCGTGAAGGCATCGATGTTTGCATGCTCCTTCTTGCCAACATTACACTCGAAAATCTCTGATGGACATCCGTCGACCTCCTAGGAGGAGTCACCTGCACTTGATGACATGAACAATACATTGTTAGCAAAGATATTCTGAAATAATAAAAGTAAGAGTTAACTTAAGAAGTTTTTGAATGTTCCAAAGAAAACATTTCTTGTAACTTGTCAACTAAAGGATTATTTTACCTGAGGCATCTAGAGCTCTGCTACTACCGGCCATCAATTCAGATAACCTCCACTTCAACATCTCAGTTGGTTTTGCTTCATCCAAAATGCTCATAATTTCTAAATTGATTTTTTTTAGTTTTTTCCTCAACATAATTGTCATATTAGGCATTTCTACAATATCATCATCAGAAGGGGTAGCTATTACCTCTGTTGCTGCAAGTGCTTTCCCCCTATCCTGAACATCAAATTGTGAAAGGAATATCAGTAAAAATATCATAAAAACTCAAAAACCCTAAATAAAATAACGTAATAATATACCATTTTTCAAATATCTAATTTGTACAATTTCAATAAGGCTTACCATTGCTAAGGAATGGGTGGGAGGAGCATCCTCGTGGCCTCTATCATTTGGGGGATCCATATCATCTTGTGACAAAGATTAAATATAAAAACTTCAGCGAACTGAAAGCAATAGATTTAGCAAAAAAAACTTATTAATAAAATGGTATATAGTACTTACCACCCTCATGATAGTAACTTTATTTTTATCTATGTGATTTAAATGGTAATCTATTAGTAGTTCTTCCCTTGCACTTATTGATTTTATTGCACATACAAAAACTTGATTCTCCTCAGGTGCCTCAAATATGCAATTGGGTTGCTTATTAGTTGAGGAAGGTCACGTACTATTTATAAAACCCCTAATATTACCTATTTCTTTTGGTCTCCCATCAATATACATTGCAAATCTTTTACTTTGATCATTTTCTTTCCATTGTATATAATTTGTTGATAGTGCATACCTACGCATACTTTTTTTATATTGAACAATCCGCATCCAATCATTGTAATTGTAACACGGACCAACATACTTGAACAATTCAACAACTTTTTTGTAGCATACCTTTATCCCATCCATGAAAAATAGGCCCAAACCACGTAATAAGGATGGAGCTATGTGAAATATCCTCTCATTAACAAAAAAATTAGTGTTAATTGAAGGTAGCTCATTGGGTACCCATTCTTTCTCAATATGTGTGTACCAAAAGGGCACCTTGATGTCACCTTTGGTCTCATCATCATAAGAACATGACCCCCCTTTAGTAAGGAAAAAATTTCATGCACTTATCGAATATTTTTCTAATCTTTTGACCTCTAGTTGATCTCCCCATTTTAGTCGTACTACATGTAAAAATTTCATCTACCATTCCCTCATTTCCCTCATTCGATGTAGATAGATCTAACAAGTATCTATTTGGTAGGTCCCGCAATCCATCAAATGAGATATTGTCACATCCCCGCTTCAAATAGAATTTTGATAATATTTAAATAATATATATAGAATAATCAAGTTGTGACCAATACGTACGGGTGATTATATAATTATATGTCTATACGATTCTTCTTTGTTTATATATACATTATATGATTATATAATATGTCTATTTATAACATACGTGCTCAGTGATAAACAAGAAGAATATAAGAAAATTATGTCTATTTATTGACTTATACCTGCTGATCCATGTCACTGTGCACAATCCATGCCAAAGAGGTTAAATTTCCTACATATGTTAATCATTTATCTTAAGTTAGCTAAAAATTACATGAAATGTATGCTACAAATAACTTAGAAGACAACATGAACAAATTTACCTTATATATGAAATGCAGGATCGTCAACAGAAGGGGTGACAATGTCTGTAGTCAATTGCCTATTTGCAAAAAGGGTGATAATCAAACACAATATATACATGTATCAGAAGCAATTAATTGAGCATATTAAGTAAAACATTGGTAATTATAAATCACATATGTTGTAATCATTAGAATTGAACACAATAAATATGTAATCATTAGAATTGAAATCAATAAATCAATATTAAACATATATACTAATCAATATAAATATATATAAATAAAATTAAATCACCTATATACCTTGTACATTTTAATCATTTCATTGATCATCTTCTTCATCCATCTCATCATCATCGCCATCATCATCATCATCATCATCATCACCACTATCATCATCGCCATCATCACCATCATCATCACCATCATCACCATCACCATCATCATCATCATCATCATCACCATCATCATCACCATCATCATCATCATCATCATCATCATCATCATCATCATCATCATCATCTTGATCTTCATCATCTTCAATATCTTCCTCTTCCATAACATTATACTTTATCGGCCTTCCTTTTGGATCATGTCTAACAACAAATGACCAACTTTTTTTATGTGGAACCTCTGAGTAAAACACTTGCTCACATTGGCTTGGAAGAAAATAGGGCTCATCTCCAACTGGCTCAAACGACCTTGTATTAATCATTGTAAATTCATTATCATGTTGAATAACAATTCTATCTAGATTATTTTGATTTAGTCGTAGCCTGTACCATTTGATGACAAATAGAACTACATTGAAGGAGTTAAAGTGGCACTCAATTATATAATCCAAGATGCCATAGTATCAATTTTGAGATTTTTGAAGATTTATGTCATTTCTAGATGATATATTAGTGACCTAAAAAATTGTAGTTATCCTAGAATCACAAGTTTTCTTCATGTCATCCAACTTTTTTATGCAAAATTTGTGGCCATGATATTACATAGCTTTTTGGTGCTTGACCTGCAATTTTTCAAGTGTGTGAAAATTATTTGCATCGTCAGTTGATATGAAACATATGAGTCATGATCATTAATAAATTTGTACGTACCTCTCTACCTCTTAAACCATATGCTAGATCAATTACCATTGGTGTAACATTGGAATCTCCATTACGATGAGCTTCTCTAACCAATGAAGCAACACCTTCCCATGCTAATGAGCAACCATTTTGTTGACATCGTTCAATCTATACCATCATCCAATCAAGATTGTTTGCAATATACAAACATATTGCATCCCCTTCTCGACCAACTGTATAAAAAAAATACACCAATTATAAATAACTTATATTGAAGATTTATAAGAATGAATTAACTACAATAACATCTTATATTTACCTCTCACTTTCCTCAATCTACTTTTGCCCATCAAGTACTCCCCTTCAAATTTTTTAATGGAGTTGGGATCCCAAATACAATCTACATGGATCTTTGCTACAAACTTAGAAAGATATTCACTAATGTACACCATGGTCTAGTATACCATATATCCCTCCACCATAGAACCATTAGGATGTGCTCTCTCTCGAACCAAGCTTTTCAAAAATTTCAAGTGTCTCTCAACCATCCACATTGACCTAGTTGGTACAGGTCCACACAATTCAATCTCCTCAAATTGATGTATGAGGTAGTGTTCTTGTACATTGAAAAAAGTTGAAGGGAGACACTTTTGCATTTCACACATAAGAAGAGGAATTTTTCTCTTCCAATATTTTATATCTTCTTTATTGATTTATTTTGATGACAATCACCTCATGTATTTTCCAAGATCATATATAACTTGTTTGACACTATTGGCGAAGTGGTGTGGGAGAGATAGAGGTAGAACATATTGCAATATTTGTAAAATGATCTTATTAATATTTTATAAAAGAATGCAATGAAAACTACATGCAGTATACAAATATATAGTGAATACAAAATAACATGAATTACCTTAATAAATGTATGCCAATAATGTGTTTGCATGCCTAGCCCAAATTCACTTTTCTTTGATATGAGATCGTTTATGTTCGCAACAAACCCTATGGGAAATCGTATTTTTTTTATGACTTCTTTTATAGCATTTCTCTGTTGCTCCGACAATAACCAACTAAGGGTCGTTGTATCAATCTACTCTCCATTATTATTTGATCTAATGACATTTTTCATTGCATGGTTAGATTTTTCAATGTCACTACAAATTTTGACAATTTTGTCTTTGTCACGCCTTCTATCCAAGATTTTCCATAATGTCTCTGTTACATTCTTTCCAATATGCATAGGATCAAACAAATGCACGATTGGGAGTTTCTCATAGTATAGCAACCTACTAAATTGTGTAGGATAACTTTTTAGTCCTTTTGGAAGTTGGTCATTACTGCCTTGATGACCTTCACGAGCATCAATTACATCATCAGTAAACAAAACACAATATCAAAATATAAATTTCAAACAAAAACCATCAAATGGAATGACATTACCTCAACAATTTGTTTTATTGTATTCCAACTTCCATAGGTAAGCTGTCATTCTCCATGGCTTTCATGTAGTCTCTTCTTTCCCATTGAAAACATGTTTTTCAGTAATTCGGTACTTATGGTTTCTATGGAGAAAGTGTCTATTCTCATTGAACACCTACTCTCCTAAAATTTTTGAATGACAAGATTTCATCTTTGGACCACAAACTAGACATGCAAATTTTCCCTTTGTTTGAAGACCTACAAAATCATGTATAATTGGATTAAATATGTTAACTTTGTGTTAGCACTATAACATACCAGAAAAGAGGTGTTAAGAAGAGAACATACCACAAAAATGTGTTAGCCTAGGGGGCATCATGTATTGTCCATACAAGCATTGCATGGAATTGAAATTGTATTTGTCCTATTGGTCTAGAGATGTCATACATAGTGACCCCATTCCATAACACCATCAACTCATCGAGAAGAGGCTCAATATATACATTGATATCTTTAACTTGGTACTTATCTAGTTGAATGAACAAAAACATTACATAATTATTATGACCATTTTGAGAAATTATTTATAATAAATTAATTTAGATGACTATTAAATGAAAAAATACCTGGAAAAATTAGTGCCAACATTATGTGCTCCCTCTTTATGGATATCTAGGGAGGAATGTTATTGTTGATAACAAAAATAGGCCACACCGAGTAAGTAGATCTCATCTCTCCAAATGGATTGACACCGTCCACTACCAATGAAAGCTTGAGATTACGAGGTTCTTCTTTAAAGTGTGGCCATTTTTCCTCTATTTCCTTAAATGTCGAACCATCCACAGCCATTTGCATAATGTCATCTTGACTTCTATTGCATGCATGGTAATCCATAAATTGTGCCAAGCTATTGCACTTGAATAATCATTGCAGATGTGGAATAATGGGAATAAACTAAAGAACCTTGTGAGGGACCTTTTTTTGTTATTCAATCTAATCAATATCTACTAATATGACAAATAGGGCATTCTATTTCAAATTCATGTTGTTTATGATATATAATATGATCATTCGGACATACATGTATTATTTGATACTCCACTCCAATATCTTTCAGAATGGTAGATAATTCTCGGTATGAGTGAGGTAGAATGTTTGATGGTGGTAACAAACACTCACCTATCAACCTACAACCAAAAATATAATTTGTTAATTTAAAGAATATTAATTGTTACATGATTCACCCAATGTTAATTGTAAGGGAATTACGACTAAAATAATGAAAAAAGATGACATACCTTAACATACATGTCATTGTTACATTGGATAAACCATTCATAACCTTCAAATTCACCAACAACAATACAATGGCTAGAAGAGTTGTTTGGGAGCCTTCATATAGGGGCTTGTGTGCCTTCTCAAGTATAGGTACATCAAGGTCTGCATCAACATCATCGTTATCATCATCATCTTGATCATTATGATCTTCTTCATCATTGTGGTCTTCTTCCATGGGATCATTACCTTCTACTTCTATATTCACACCTCCATGTTCCCTCATTTGGAAATCCACATTCTTCAAATTGTCATAGTCCATAACATGAAACCCAGGGAGCTTGACCTATATGAAAATGATGACCTTATATTAACCATGACCATGATGTCATCATCAAATCATGTCTAATGTATTTTATAATTTATTAAAATACATATCAATGGATGAAATTTGTTTCCCCCTTCAATGTGCCCATGTTGCCTACAATGTTCCTCAATTGTTTTGATTAGATATCTTCGAGTCTTTAAGCCCTTACAAATTTTTCAAGGACAATAACATTTTCCATCACCTTTTCTATTTAAGTTAGACCACAGTCTAGCAATTGTCTCCCTATTTTGTTGTGTGTTGATATCATTAGACATGGTCTTTCTTGACATTGCAAGAAGAGCAATGCTTGGAACGTATAGGCCTGATATGAAGAAATCAAAAAATAAAAACTAACATGCAAAATGTTCAATTGAATGAAATTTTATTATAGAGATAAATATGTTGTCTAGATTACTACATTTTAAAATTAGTGAAGGAATAGTAAGAACAAAAGAAAAAAATGCATCCAGGAGTCTTGAGAAGTGACTATCAAAAGGATGTCAATAAATGGTGATCAAATTTGTAAGCAAAGATTAGTCCCAATGACAAACAACACTTTTGATTTCTTAGTTATAGAAAGGTTTGACTATCAAATAGGCTTGATGAGGTGACGATAAGTGTAACAATTCATGATTTAAAAAGATTCCAAAACAATGTGGATAAGAAATGTTTAAAGAAAGTTTTTCTTCAATGCTTATCCACTATCACAGTGGTATAAAGTGATAAAAAATAATGATTCATATGGTTTATGATAAGTCACAAAGAAACTCTTATAAAAGTCATCAAGAGATAATAGAGGTCATGCATGCATGATTGCAAAGCATAATGAATAAAGAATAGGCACTGTTATGAAGGCGCATAGCCACAGTAAGGAATGATGTCATAAAAATCAAAAGAGGGGTAGTTTCTAAAAGGCAGTGACATTCAAAGATTGAAACGAGGGTACTATATCATGACAGAGATGCAAGCATTAGTAGATTTTCATGAATGTGAATGTGCGGTAATCAACAATCCCATAAAGAGACTATTGTTAGTGTTTCTACAAAATAGAATGACAGTGTTGTGTAAGAAAAGATTCATGTTCAAGAAGAGTGCCTCAAAACAATGTTATTCAATGCTTGAGGGATGATATTTACTACTCTCATAATGACTACATGATGAAAATATGGTCAGATTAAAAGATGTAAATCTTACCCACTAATATGAAAGTCAGCTACAGGGCCACAGTGTATGTAACGGGAGGTGTCATATTGTATTTCAAAGAGCAGAGTAAAAGATGGCAATAGCATCAAGAGGTGCATGTTTTCTACAATGTTTTAGACCATGGAATGAAGAGCATGAGGCTATCATCACATCAATCCTTATGAGTTGTGAGATAAAAAAATATTAAAGGCATTAGATCTTACAAGGAAGCAATGTCCAATGTAATGAAAGAAATGGAAAACCATACCAAGCATGAGGAATCATGGTGACTATGTATAAAGGAGTGGCAGTGGTAAAGGGAACAATTAGAGTAGTGATTTAATGGTCAATATAAGATATAGAGATGTTTTCAAGAGGAGAGGCAATGATATGTATTTTGTTTCTAATGATGTGTTCACTACCACAAGACAATTTTGCAATCATGCATAATAGAACTCTGAATTCACCCTAACATGCATGAATTTAATGCTTAAGGCAGATTGACATGGTATGGAATGAATTGGATTGTGACTGTAATTCAACCTTAAGACAAGATAGTCACTACCTTGAGACTTAATGGCCTATGTAAATGCAATTTCCATTACTGTGATTTGGTTCCAAGGGACCCTGATCAACTTAAAGATATATGAAAAATATATGTATCCTTGTTTCAATACCTAACAATCATTTTTTAATTGATTTTGTGTCCTTGCTGCAGTGATAGAGGTAACTTGGATCAGTCAATTCATTTTGAAAAGAAATCTCATAGATAGATCCCAATCATTTTTTTGTTACACGAAGTCTTCCACTCCACCATGAGAATACATCAATTGTAAGAATGAAGAACTACTACTCAACAAAGGATTGTCCTAACTTGGACTGACTAATATTGTGACTGGGAATGACAGTAAACTAAGATAGTGTTATTTGGGACTACCAAAACAAAATAAAGCATGTCCAATCCAAAGGAAAAATACCCCTATTACTTATAAAAATTAAAGACTTCAAATTCTCTATTAACTCCCACCAAAAACATGTGAGGAAATTAAAACAAATAAATGAGTATGTCTGATTAGTGGGGGGTGTAATCAAGAAACATATTTAAATAGAAACATATTTATTGAGTCAAAAAATAGTATATGTGTGTGTACAATATATTGCTGACTTAAATATGGAAAAACAAAAAATTTAAAGCAGAGCAATATCTACCTAATAAATTTCATTCCTTTTAGATTATATTCACATTATTTTAACTTCAAACTTTTACATAATTCTACTTCAAATGCATGGATTTCATTAGCATTGGAACTCGTACACTTTATAATAAGAGTTGAAGACAAGTCACATAAAGCAAACAATCATTTAAACATGGACAATGACTAAGTATTGTGACCTCTCAAATAAAGATTGAAGATAAATAAATAAATAACTTCTACACCTACTAGTATGTCCTCACCAAAACAACAACGTGTTACAGCAGAAGATTTTTTTGAAGAAGTAACAGTTTTGGAAGTTGAAGTGGTGGCATGTGAATATCTCATGGTTGATAGAAAATTACATGAAGACCTTGGCAGTCCCTAAGAATGAAAATATGATGGGTACAAGAATACTTGTTCATAAGGATGGTAACAAGTTTATTCTCAAGCCTTTGCAAAAATAATTCTTCATATGAGATAAGGGTTATTTGTTTTGGAAAGAAAGAGTATGCTTATTTGAAGAGTCGCACAAGGAAGAGGTCTATGAAAGAGGATTAGAAGATTGGAGCATCAATAATAGTTCTAAAAATTGATGATTATGACAATGAACAAAAGATGGAAAATTGGAAGAGTAGTGTGATTGAAGAAGATATAGTTATGTGCACACATTGGTGTCCTCTCATTGCACAAGTGCAAGATGGTAAGGGTCTATTCATGGAGGGAAGAAAAAAAGACCATTTTAACCTTACGAGGCAATGGGAGAGACAATCTAAATAATTCTATGGTGACTGTCCCAAACAATAGACAAATGATGGAATTGCTAACATGTTTTCTTTTCATGTTTCTACACATTTTGCCTGACATCAACTTTGGTAATTATGACAGCTACAGAAGTGGGGATAGATTACGGCCTGAAGATGAAAGGGAAGTTCTTGAAAGAGTTCTTATTCACCATCCAAATGCAATAACGAAGATAGGTTGTGGTGTTGACTTCATAATGGTATGATTCTGCCCTACTTTTTCTCTGCATTTTTGCAACCTATTTTCTTGCACTATCTTCTAAGCAGCCCTTCCTGTTAGCTAATGTGAGTTTTAGGTAACAAAAAATCCAATTTTCTTGCTATACCTTTATATCTTTCTTTAGCATTTCATATAAACATGGGGATACAAACTAAACCATGTAAAGGACTTGTAACCAGACAACTCTCTAAAGCATCTTAAGTTCTGCAAATATCAATTTCCAAAAGGGTTTTTAAGTCCCGAAAATTCATCAGTTACATTTCCTACATTTATGTTTTGAAATTTTAGATCTCAAAGTCTTTTGGAGACACAGAGAATAGAGAACACATAATAAATCCAAGTTCTAAAATAGGAGCAAGAACTATTTGAAAATTCTGAAGTTGTATTTGTTTGATAAATTAGTTAACGTTGAGTATTTTTAGAATAGCTTCTTTTTAGGCACCTAGAACATTCACAGATGATTTACATAGCCCTTGATGAAAATGCTAGATTTCAAATGTGTAGGTGGAAATTTGTGTGGAAATCCCCCTAATATGGAGTAGTGGTAGGGTGCATCACGTGGACTGCCTTCTAATCTATCCATAGCAAAGAGTTTAAAATATTGCAAGCAACATAGGAAATGGAAGACGTATCCCTTCTATTTAGGAGTATGAACCTCCTTAAAGCAGAAGGGAGAGGGAGAATTTGTTACTAGGCTAGTAATTATTAAGTTTCCACATGACTTTCCCTAATTTTAATCCAAGTTATTAAAATGTTATGCATACAACTTCGCATAAACTTAATAAATGATAGTTGTGGGATTGATTATTGAACAATTAAATGTTAATTAAGAAATTAACTAATAGATAAAGGATACTTAACCTCTAGGAACTATGCAAATGAATAAATCTAATGTTATATTTGTTAAAAACATATAAAAAAATTCATATGATAAATTTTAATCCAAAACTCCATGATTTGATCCAATCCAATGATCATAATTCAAAGCCTCAAATTATTTGTTTAAGCCTTTTGTTTTCTTATTTTCAGGAATAAATATAAGAAGTTCTAATGTATGTCAATCAGATCAGAAAAGAAGTTAAATTCAAGAAAGAGTTAATAGCCACTTTAATAGTTTCAGACATTGCCTAGAAATTAGTGTATATTGTATGGTGTACATCTTTGAGAAGAAAGGGTAGAGCTCAATCGAAGTTAGCAAAGGAAGCATTCATTCTTGGGCTATTTCAAAATATATTGTTTGTATCCATTAGTGGAAAGTGCATGACAAGAAATAAATCAATTGTTGGACTCTTGCAGGAGGGAAGTTACTAATGTCAAACAAGGAGAATAGAGACTAGTCAAGAATGAAGTGACATTATGTAGAATATTGGCATGCATTAAGTAGAAAGAGGTTAAAATATATATAGGCTTGAATTTCACATTATAAACCATTTCTCCACTTGCAATCATAGCTGGATTATATTTTCTTTTTCGTATTTTCTTATTTGTTTCTTAACTATTGTACCCAACCTAAGTGACCTTAAAATGGCCTAACCAACCCCTTAGACTAGTCTATCAACCTTTCAAGGCATAGTTGTCACTTTAGTACAGAGTGCTTCCTGGGCCTGCAAACCTGGCTTTCTACATCTAACACCAAGTTTTACCATAGAATCCCCAAGTGTTATTGGGATTCTTTGACACTCTCCTTGAGGCAGTCGTCCTCTAAAAAGATCAAAGCTTGGATCATTCTCTAGGCCTCCCAAATGCAAGGATCTCAGAGGCCTAATTATGGTGCCTAACAAAGGAACACCCAATAGAACAGAGATTTTCTATAGGACAGGGTTTGGAAACTATTATGGCACCTACCAATGCCCTATATTCCAGATTTTGGGTTTTAAAACCATCCTAGCAGTAAGTTATGGGAACTGTACCCAAAAACTGAGCCATTCACATTTTGAATTCCTAGCTTTTCATCATTGCAAACTCCTCCCAACTGCATCTTCCCATCTTGTGACTATGATGATCCTAATGTACATCCTCCAAACTCCCTTTCCACTAATTTGTAGAGTCTTTTAGTGTTCCATTTGGGAGAAATGGGGGATAATGGAAGGGGGGTTTTGTTGGATGTTATAGTTCCAACTGCCCTGGGAGACATGTATGAAAAATGTGGAAGCATGGCCGAGGCACGTAAACTATTCGATAAAATAACTCAAAGAAATGTGGTTTCATTGACTACAATGATTGCAAATATTCCTCTTCCATTCATCAAAAGATAATGGAAGAGGGATATTTGTCAGATGTTATAGTTGCAAGCTCCCTGGTAGACATGTATGAAAAATGTGGAAGGATAGACAAGGTACATCAATTGTTCAAACTACATTGTAGTACAATCTCAATCAAACAACATTCAAACCCCAGTGGAGACACTCTCAATTGAAAGGAGGGGTTCAAACCCCAGTGCAAACAATCTGTATAATGGATAAGCAATCTACGGCTTTGGCCAGCTCCCTGATAAAGCTTAGGCCTTCTCTGCACTGCCAACAATATCCTAGATAATCCCAATCCTATCAAAATAATAAAATATGCAGCAGACAACATTTTTGGGGAACAAATTGGCTTCAAACTTTTTAAAACTGGTAATAATAAACAAATGCATTCAAATTCTCACAAGAGTCAGGAAAACAAAATCACATTACCTCAGTGCCGAATCCACCCTCCAAATTACCTCAATGGGCTTCCAATACATAGTGTCGATGAGGTTTCATGCGCTGCAAGCTTGAAAAAATTCACCGTGGTAATAATGAAATGAAATATTTTTTTTTTAAGTTATGCCTATGTTCATCGATAGTTCGACCTACATAATATTGGTCGAACTTTTGATGAACATGGGCATGGATTAAAAAAAAATGAAAGTTTTCCTTCTATAATCCGACCAACCAAAAAAAAATTATTTCATGGTCAAAAATTTTGGTAGAAAAACTAGGTCAAATGTACTAGTGAGTGCAGAATATTAGTGGGTGTCAATTTCCACCGGGGTTTTTACCTATTTGGGTTTCCCTGTAACCATATTGGTGTTATGTGTTGATTTCATATTTTATGTTTATGTAGATGATCATTTCAGTACTTAAGCATTTAAGTTTAGGTTAAGGATTAAGTGGAAAGATAAAATATAGTGAACACTGATTCACCCCCCCCCCCCTCAGTGTTCCTATTCCTAACAACTAACTTTACTAAAAATGTGTGTACTTGAGAGAGAGACATTCCTAATATTTACTAACTTTAAAAGAAATTTAAAAAAAAATATTTTTAATAATTTCTATAAGATCTTAATGTTTTCTAACATTTTCTAACATTTCTACTACGGTTTCTAATATTTTGTAAATATTTTCTAACAATCTACTACGATTTTCTATCATTTTCTAACATATTCTAACATTTATACTATGGTTTTTAATGTTTTCTAACATTTTCTAACAATTCTATTGTTAGCACTTAAACCTGCAAATGGTTGAAATATTCAAAAATTTATTGAACTCATGACTCATGCACTCCCAATAGCTGCATCTAGCAAAATTTGAATGCTAAGGTATTAAGGCTTTGAGCCTTCTTCACTTTGAGTGTAAAACTCAGGCGGGTTTACCTTTCAAATGCTACTACAAAGCATAATAGAATTGATCTATGTACTTGACATAGTCAATGCAGCTCACAACATACAAATAAAAGTAAATGGATATAGTTCCTTGATCAAATGATGGTGAACATATGCAAATCAAACTAAACCAGTGCCCTATCCATTGGGTTAGAGTCAAAATTGAACATCTACAGAATCCTATTAACATAAAGATACTGAAATTCAAATAAATTTCCTAACAATTCATTCTCCCAATTCCCGACCTTGCCATCAAATTCATGTATTGACTTTCAAATCCCAGAGACCTCCCTGAAGGTTTTACTCTCTCCTTGAGAGAAACTCGAGTTCAGCCCCTATATTCACCTTGTGAACAATGCATTAAACTAGCCTTACTAGTTAATGCATAAGAAATTCAAAGCATCCATACACAAAGACAACTAGAAATGGAAATGAAACTTGAGTATATTTGTATTAATTTTCAGCTGTATCCATTACAATTTTAGCAAAACATAAAAGAAAGTCAGGATCTATATTTAGTCTTCTTTTACAAAAAACTTCGACCACCCTTACAAAAGAGCAAAAACCTACTATATATACCTCTAGCCATCTTGGAATCCTTGAAAGGATGCAACAAGCTTCGGATGGCTAGGACAATGACTTGCACTAAAGACAAAAAGTACAAAATCAAAAGCAGTGATTACAACAACAGAAAGTAGTTAACAACTACTAACATCTTCACAGGTGGCACCTTCATCTGGAGATATTTCAGAGCAGTTACTTTGATTTGTAGCATGAATGATGACTACCATTATAGGATAATTTACATCATCCTATTTTTAAAACATGCTCTCCCTCGAATTCTAGATCAGGTGCCATGTGCATTCTATTCTTCTTCCTCTTCCACCAATAGGACAATTGGCTTCTTCTTCTTCTTCTTTGTCATTTTGTCCCATGCTACCACATCATCATCAAATGGCCAGTTGTATGCCTGCAGTTCCTGTAGTGATTTGATCTATAGGTCCCACATGGAATCAGTTACACCTTTAGCTTACATTACAAACTGTATGCAATCACTTTCAACTTTGAATAAACTATCAATTGTACTATTGCACCTTTCCAAGTCTAAGGCACTATCACTATTAAGGAAAGCATCCTGTTTAATTACCAACTAATCCATCAATTCCTTCCACTCATCCAAACTGACTACACTTCTATCATCACCATATATTGAAGGCAAGTGTCTATTGTAGTTCTTATCAAACATAGCCAACTTAGCCTTTATTTGGTTAGACTTACCTTTTAAAAAATTTGACATAGCGCTTACCAAACCAATTTTCTCAAAAACCTCTGTTACTATTTTAGGAATATCAGGCCTACTTTCCTGTAGAGCATCCAATTTATCAAACAACAAGCTTCTACCTGACCATATACTATAAAGTGGCTCCAAGGTGGCCAGTGACTCATTCACCTTTTCATTTGCCTTGTGCAATAGACCAACTGATTGATGGACTGACTCCATCCTCTCCTTGATTCTACTTTGCCTATATTGCACAATCTTTGTTATAGTATCCAGAGATGCATCCAATCTTATTTTCTCCAAGTCCTCAACAGGCTTATCAGGGATCTCAACCTCAGGTTGAGGAGGGGCTTCAATTTGCAAAGGTAGGGGAGGCATTGTTTTAACTGCTTCTTCAAGTTTTTCCCTTAACTCCTCCAATTCACCTTCCATCTTCTTGATCAACATAAGTTTTGAATCCCTATCCTTTGCAACCTTCATTGAGTCCTCAAACAATTTATCATACCTCTCCAACAACTAGATAGTTTTAGCTTCATTAAGGTGAGCCAAATGGGTTACTACCTTCGACACCTCTAGGTCAGTGGTATTTTGGACAGTCTAGACAATCTTGTTACCTTCCATTTTGTCTTCAATGCTTACTAGAGATGGTTTCTGAGTTCTTGGGGCCAAAGACCAAAGTGCAATAGCCTGTGACTTAGGGTCATAACCACTCCCTCTGATCATGTCATCAATATGCACTTCATATGACAAGCTTCCCTCTGGTTGCTTTCTAATTTAGTCAATGATAAAGGAAGAAGTCAAATCCCATCTAGGAGTCAAAAGCATGCCACTTGTTTTAACCATTTCTTTTGCTTCCTCCACAGTGATCTTTTCAAGACTGGGATCATATAATGTAAGATCCCTAAGAGTCTCTTCACTTGGTTCCATACCCTCAAGCAAGGACCTCTTCACTTCCTCATGTTTCCTCCAGATAAGGAAATCTCTGAATTCTTTGCTTTGGATAAATTGGTCATAACAGAGAAATTCTTCTTGGTACAATTCTCTTTCATCCTATCCCAACAATAAGGCCAAGTCCCCTATATCTTGTGTCACCATCTTCTTTCCTTCCCTGATAGCCTTTCTCAATTGATGGTGATAGGCCCTCTTACTAGGCACAAGGACTGAAGCACTGTCCAATACCTTCTTTTGTTTCTTCTTCTCAGAAGGTTCACCAACCTCAACTTTCTATTTTTTCAATGGTGGCTCTGAGATAGCCTCCACCTCCGTTGGATCTTGGGTTAGGTCAATAATTGGTACCTCCCCTGCTGGAGGTGGACTGCTACCTTCTTGTGACTCATCGATGAATTCTTCATTTTCAGAGGTGGAATAGTCCCTCGACACTTCCAAATTCTCCTCAATTATCCCTTCCAACTAGCTAGATAGGGGACCGTGCATTTCTATCATTTTTTCTATTCTTTGCAAGCATGAGAGTTCAAGGAAAAAACCACCAAAAGGAATTCCATCTTTCTTCAATTGAGTCTCCAAGTCTAGTAAATCAAAATACTTACTCCATATTTTATTTTGTTCATCAAAGTCCAGCACATTTCTTATTACATCCTCCTCATTAAGGGTCGCATGCTCTCTAATTGTTCCAATGCTAGGAATCAAAGTCATCCTAGCCATTCTGATGAAACCCTCAGAATCAACATATCAACAAGTACCCACAGTCATCTTGAAATGATTGAGCCAACCACTGACTTGATCAATTGCCCTTTTTCCAATCAAAAAGCTATCAATCCCGAATTGCCTGGGTGTGAAAGTACCCTTCCTATGAGGCCCTAGGTGCTCTTTGTTAGTCCACATTAATTGCCAAATAAAATCCATCATGGCTACCCTAGGAGGTACATATCTTGGAAGTAGGTGTGGGGGCTGAGGGCACCCATATACTCTGATAACTGTGTAATTGTCCCCCAGGTAGAAATCTCCCCAATTGTGGTTTCCTAGCCAATTGTCCTCATATTGCAATGGTCTTAAAACCCTCAACACCCTAGTTGGAAACCTCACAACATTTGTGCCTAACATTTCAAGTATTGGATGGACAAAGTAATTTTGAAAAATGGAGAAGTCACACTCATTGGATGTGATATTCCAAACCCTCAACTAATACTGCACTGGGTTGGGAGTGCCCTTAAAATGGGTCTTGATCTTCAATATCCTTGCATCAAAATCATTAACATGGTGGTACAGAATCAAATGCATAAGACGGGAGTAATGCATGAACCTAATAGGCCTTTTCTTCTCCTTGACAGACACAAACCCTTCATGCATCTTGTCAATTATATACTGGATATAATCATAATCAGTGTTGGTGTGAGAATTTTGAATGTCCAAGATTATCATTAAAAGATTAGCAGGCAATTTCTCATCATCCCCATCTATTCCCAGAACCCTACATAACCCATGACACAAGATTTTCATATAACGATTGAGGGATGCAAAAGAATAAGAGGCATTCATACCTGGTAGGAGAGGGGTTATGTATTTATCATGCTTGGGCATGTGCTTGACTATTTGGCTCTTTACTAACCCTACATTACTAGCATACTTTTCCCTTTCCTTCTTTAAGTCAATTTCAGTGGAGGAGGAGGAATAGAAATTAAAGGTTCTCATGAAAGACCCCCTATCTAAAGAGATAAACACAAACTGGTCTTCACACCTAATGAATCTAGAAATGGGGTCATACAACCTAGCCAGCTCAATGATTAAATCAACATCTAAAAACACATCAAGCACAATTAACTTTGTCATTCCCAACACCCAGGCATTGCAAACAGGTATAGGTCTACTCCTATTATTGTAAAAATATGAGAACAAGGGAAAACTAGAACCTCTAGGAGTAATAGGGTCCCTATGTAATGCCCCTCCAACCCTATCAAGTCTTGGTTATGTTCACTTGAAATTAGGAAGGACTATATGTGAGAATGATCCTGCTTGAGATGGTTTCTTAAACCAAACCTCTTCCAACGTACCATAAATTCATATTTTAATGTGGGAAATAACAATACTTACATAAGTATGTCCCTTTATATCTTCATGTGTTTCAGTGATAGGATCACCTGATAGATCTATATGTTTCTATGTGAAATGCTCATTATTAATATTTATGTGTACATTAGGTTAATTGACTATAATCATTTAAGGGTTAGATGGGTTACCTTCTCTAATAGCGTTACTTGGGATTAGACATGATCGATGCATTTATGGTTATATGATTTATTTATCTTGATTTGATAATGAGACACTTTTAGTATATGTCTGATGGTTAAATGGGTTTGTGAAAGATAATAAATGATTTATATTTACATGATTATGTTATGATTCATTATTGTCATACAATATAGAAAAGAGATCATTTTGATACTAACCACACTAATCCAATTATGCTTTGTTGATGTGACTGTCTGATGTGACTGTTGGAAGAGGGGAGGTAGTCATAGTTACTCCTCTAGGAGGTCCACATGATGTTGCACTCTCCCTCCTTGTTTGAAATTGCTTGTATATATATATATATATATATATATATATATATTGGTGTACTTGGTTGGTGTTGCAGGATGTAGGTACCAGGCATCGACTCCACCTGGCTACACAGGTCTGAGCATGCCTTAAAAATCTTCGAACTATTGTTGTGTGGAGGTATTACCAAGATTACTCTCAAGGTTACCATGGACTTAGGTTTCTCTTTAGGAGGTTACCCAAGTTGGGGGATCCGAATGCACTATGTGTTGTGGTCTTGTGAATTATGATTTGATGCCATTTTGTGATTTATGATGTGAGTTAGATTTATCCCTAACTATATATATATATATATATATATATATATATATATATATATATATATATATATATATATATATATATATATATATATATATAAGTGTACATTGATTGTGTGCTATATAGGTATGTGTATATGTGGGTGCACACGCATATACCCATGCTTATATAAATAATAATATTTGTATGGATTTATTGATTGTTTTAGTGGTATGTTATCTAAAGTGAATTCAATGAAGTGTATTAAATAAATGTATTAAAAAGTGAAAATAATATTAATAATAGTAATAATAAAAATAAATGCTCTTTGTAGTAAAACTAGCTATCTAAGAGGGAGTTGAACTCGAGACCTCCTAGAAGTTAGGCTAGTTCGTTTCCATGTGTGCTAAGTGGTTTTCTTGAAAGTTACTTGTTGGATGTTCTTGTTATGTTTTCCTTCGTGGTTATTTTTAATTAAATTCATTAAAACTTTGTTAAGTGCTTACGGGAATAATTGGTTTAATTTTTCAACCAACTATGGAAGTCGGTGAAGTTGCTTCCCATAAAGCAACTCCTCCAACCACATAGTTGGAGGATAAATGTTTGAAGATTTGGTGTGCAAAGGGGGATAATAATTTTTGGAAGATTTGTTTTTCTTTTGAGTGGTCTGTAAATGGTTTCTCCGGAAATTTTTGGTGAAAGTTATGTGAGTTTGAGAGTCTTTGGTTGGTGAAGTCTTATGTGTGAGGATTGCTTGGACTTGATTGCCAGAGGAAGATTTTCAGAAGGACATCTACTCAAGGCTAGAAACTTTGCAGAGAGTCTCCAACCAAGGGAGGATGATTCTCCGCAAGACCCCAAGTAGGGTCTAAACTAGGATGTACCTCCATTATTCCCATGTGCATGATTATGTATATGATTGATATGTTACTCAATGAGAATGTGATGGTTTATTTCTATTTGAAAATGACAACTATATATATATTTTATTTTATTTTTTGTGTATTTGAAATATGTTTCCGGGAAGTAATTTTTATGAATGTTTGTTTGTTCACTGTGGTGAAATCTTCCTGGGAGGGTAGAAGTGGTTTCGATCATGTAGGATAGTGTATTATATTGTTATTGAACATATTATGAATGCTTCCAAAATTTAGAACTGTTGTTTCAACCTTATTGGTCCATGTTGATTTATGCACCACCTTTTTTTTGTCCAGATCTAGAATAGTTTTGTTAGATAGATAAGATGGATTGATGAGCCATTTCTAAAGGGAAACTGGGATATCTCAAATGGGTCATGCTCAGATTAGGCAACCACAGTCTCATAATGCCCAGTTTTACCCACAAGACATAGTTGACTATCACGTTTTACAGTTTCTATCAGTTTAGTATTGACCGAGCAGGTCAGTCTAGTATTGACCGAGCCAGGTCGGTTCAGTGTTGACCGAGCTAGGTCCGTTCAGTGTTAACCAAGGGAGGTCGGTGTAGTATTAACTGAGGGTGGTCAATGTAGTGTTAATCGAGGGTGGTCAGTGTAGTAGTAACTGAGGGAGGTCGGTGTAGTGTTAACCGAGGAAGACAGGAATGAAAGTGTTAACCGAGCAAGACAGGAATGCTAGTGTGAACTAAGCTAGATAGGGAAAAATAGGCTTTATACAATTATAACATTTATAACATTTAAGTATAAGTTTACATACTTTAAAATTTCTTATACTTTAAGGTATACTTGTATAAAGGCTTTAGGTGCCTTATGAGATGATTGAGATAGGTTCTAGATTCATAGGAGTTAAGATGCAATTTCTAATTTTGAGTTTTCTTAGAAATCAGACTTAGCCAAATTTCAGGCACGTGAGATTTTGCAGAGCATGGTGTTTTGGCACATGAAATTTTGTGTAAACTTTAAATATGTTCATTACTTGTTTTGTTAGGATTATATGGTACATTTAGATGCTTGAATAAGGTTTAGGATGTGTTTTAGGGATCAGAATTAGAGTTAGGGTTGTCCAATGGACTAGGATGGTTCTAGGGCCTCCTAAATGTTTCCCAAGCATTCCTAAACTTTCCTATTCTTTTCTTTTTCTACGCTTTGATTCTAGTTCTTGAAAGTATTTACAATGTATTTTATTTCAAGTATGATGTATTTGTCATGTGTGAAGTTTGTATCACCTATGTACATTTGTTACTTGTTGTGTTTAGGTTACATGGTTTACTTATGATGATTTTGCACTTGGCATAGATTTGTGCTTAGTTTATGAGGCTAGGACTCATCTCGATGGCCAGTGTGCACAGGAGGGTTCCTTAGACCTATAAATGAGCTTTGGAAAGTTTTACTTGTGCATGGGAAAGGTTTTATGTTTCTCCTTGAGATGTCTTGTGATAGAAATTCTTCCAATGGTTCTTGTTATGTATATGGATAAGGTTAGGACTCATCCTGAGGGCCTGAGTGCACGGGGGAGTTTCCTAAACCTATCAATCGGGACTTGGAAGTGTTATCTTGTTTTGTGACTTGTGATGGGGTAAGGGAATAGGAACCTTAAGTGAGTGGCTCACCATAGGTGCTAGAACCCTAAAGTGGTTGTTGGAGGATCCTATGGGTGGGTTTGTAAAAAGTGATAACCTTAAAAATTAACCTGGCAAGGGGGGATTCAAAAGATAATGAAAGAAAACATTAATGGCCACACAGATCTGATTGGAGTACTGGGACCAAGGATAACTGCCAGGATGGATCCCTATTCATAAAGGGGAGACTGAGGTTACATGGTTGCCAGGAAGGATCCCAATATACAGGTTGTGTAATGACACTCACTTAGGTGGTCTCCTAGACCTTTAACCTCGGTGTTATAATATGATGATATTTTATGTGCTTTATTCTTGCTCCTTTGAGTCTGGGATTTGTTGGTTTTTTGAGACTTAGATTGTCTTAAGGTCTTGAGAGTACCTTGGTTCTATCTCCTAGCACGGGGGGTGGAACTTTACTAGTTTCTCATGGTTGGGTGGCAAATCTCTTTCGAGGTATTGTTTGTGGTTTGTGTCATGGCAGAGATTCTAAGTTGTTTAGTGGTGAAGATTTTATTCTCGTATCATGTATCTCTATCTTTTGTTATCAAGATGTAAAGATGTATTATAAGCCCTTGGGAAACTTGATGTAATTATCTTTCTATATGCCTTTGGGCAATGTGCAGTAACTGTAATTATGTTTGTAAAAGAAAATTGTAAGGAATAAGTTATGTATATGTGAAGGGTAGAATCATGAATCTAAAGAAGGGATTGAATATGGTTAAATCAATGAGTAATTTCTTACCTTATAACTCTTGTGAATTTTAAATGAAATTGAAAGTAATGGTTCTATGCAAACCTTTGTAATGAAAGTACTTATGGATGTAAACTTCTTTAGAAGGAAACTTGTTTTGATATTTGGTTAGTGAAAAGATGTGCTAAGGGTTCAAGGGTATCTCTAGGTGAAATAATAAGGGAAAAAGGAACATGTATGTTATCGAAAGAAGTAATGGGATGTGATTTCTTAAATGTATATTTCAATGTGATTGATGTCGGGTTTTTCAACTAGGTTTAATATAAATCCTTTACTAGATGTTTACAAGGTTATGGTTGATAATTTGCGGAAGTTAAACTTATGGCAAAAATGATTCATTTAATGATTTATGTTGGTTGTCAATAGATGATTAAGGACTCTTAATGGAAAATCTTAAATGAGTTTTGATGGTGCCTTTGAGTTGAGCATAGTTATGGTTAAGGGGTAAATAAATATGAAAGAATAAATGTGCTTAGTGGATGTGATAAGTAATGTGTGCTTGTTTCACTTCTGAAGGTAAATTACATGTTAGTCGGTAAGGGAAATTAATTCCACTAGTTCATTAATGTAATTGGTTATGATGTGAAATGGAATTAATGTTAGTTGAAGTTGTAATGAAAATAGAGTTTGTTAGATTAATTAATTAAATGAAATACTTGATAATGGTAATTGAATTCATTAAGGGAACCTTAAGGAATGTACTTGTGGATGGTAATGATGATATGTTAGAGTGTAAAAAAAAATTTAGTTGTAATTTTAGGTCATTGACCTAATTCCTTATGGGTTCCCTAGCAGGGACATTACACCCTACATTTGTCCATGAGATCATCAAATGTCATGTCGATGGCCTTCTTATTTTGATTTGAACCAGGAAGCAGCTTGACAAACTCTTCTGAGTAATTCAGCTTTCCTTTGTCCTCTCCACTCTGTTCTTTTACAGCCCCACTGGATGATGCTCCACTCGTCGCAAGATGACTCATCTTGATAGAACAAGAAATTCATAGCTCTGTAACCTTCGCACTACTCAATCTCCGCTATGACACCAACAATCTCAACTATCTTCAAAACAACTTTGAGCACAAAAAGCAATGCAGTCCTACCTATATACTCCAAAATTCTCGTGCATACAGTTGCCAAATTATAGTAAATCCAGCCTAAGTCACTTCTGCATTCAATTCTGCATATTTCCAACCTTCAAATCAAAGCTAGCTATGGTGTGGATGCTGACAGGATGATTTAAAAAATAAAAAATAGGGCGCGAGAGCAATGATCATGGCTTTTTTGCATTAAAACCCTTAATTAATGATGTAAACCCTCATTAAAACCTGTTTGGATGGCTTTCTACTTTTTTCCAGCTTGGCATAGTACTTGTTCAACGTCGCAACGGCTCATAACACTAACTGGCATGAAAACTCAACCAGACAGAATTCAGCGATCACATGAACAAAGGATCTCATGATCTCAGAAAGAAATGCTAACCCGAGGTTAAGTCAGGAGATCATGTGATAAGACTATTCACTTAATCTCAGAAGGATTTCATAACTCACGGCTTTACTTCAAGATTTTGCGACCACCGTTGATCCCAGAGATGATCAACAGTCCAAGGGCAACCCTTTTTTAAAAAGAAACAACTCACACTAAGCCCTGCCCAACTCAGAGATTCAGTGACTAAAGACTTTGCCAGTTCTCAGAACTATTTCTTTAACTCAACACTTATCTGGAGAATCAACGAACAAGGCTATCTCGCATTCTTAGGAAGAAACACTTAACCATAGTCAAGCTTTGAGAATGAGTGAATGACATCTACCTCTAGTTCACTGAACACTTTTTACACCATGGGTTACATTCTGAGATTATGTGCCAACTGTTGATCTTCAACACAATTAGCAACTGTCATTGAATCACCCAAAGACTTTGACCATCACTTTTTATTACGAGAATCAGTGACCATCGAAAAAACACTTATCTTTTTCTTTGTTCGCCAAGTCACTGAATCATTTAGAACCTCACTAATTAACTTTGAGATCCCCCGAAGACTTCATTCGCTTAATCGCTAAATAACTTAGGGCACTACCACCTTTTCTTGAGATTAAGTGACAAATGAAAACTTAAACTATCTGCCAAATTTCATTGTCAAAGCTGCCAAACTTAGAGATTATGAAATCATGACTCAGTCGCTAGATCACCAAATGATTTTGAGTAGGACCTAGTCTTTGTGAGATTAAAACATAACCGCCAAATGAAGAAACAATCAACGGTGTTCGCTAGTTCACTGAGGAAACTTGAACATAACTGCCCAATTTAGAGAACCGGAGATAATTGTTGTGCCAAGTCACTGAAGGTTAATAGGAAACCGCTAGATATCAAGCGAATAGGAGACCACACAGTCGCTGGATCGCTAGATGAGAACTTAACTGCTGGCCAAACTTGGAGACTTAGCAACAAACATGAAAAAGGCAAGGGCAAACAACATTTGCTAGTTCACTGAATGGAAAAGAAACATGAAACAATGTTAAGTGATTCAGCAAACACCTTAGAGGGAAATAATCATGTGCACACATATGACTTAAGTGGCCAAAAAGGTAATGCGGAAACATAATGATTAGGGCACACTCAAAACCAACCAGGGAAATAACCATTTTAGAACAAAAATGTCAAAGGCAAGGGTTTTTCTTGTAGGATTACTACAACATTTTAGGCAAACCTAAACCCTAAACTAGAAATTTTCATAAGCTAGGACATTGAAACAAGACCAAAAACAAAGACCTCAGAAAACCTAAAATATATTCAACATCTACTATGATTTTCTAATATTCTACTATCATTTTGTAACATTCTACTATCATTTTCTAACATATTCTAATATTTAACTACAATTTTCTAACATTTCTACAAACTAAAAATTATTTAAAACAAATAACTAACTAAAATAAATATAAAACATATAATTTACAATAAAAAATGAGAAAAATGCATGTACCTGATACTACTAACAATCTAAAGAGGTCGAAAAAGCTCAGGAGGTGTTAATGTCGTACTGGACGTCACTAGTTCGCTCTATGCCCTGGGTCCACAAAATCCAAACAATAAACAATGAAAATAAAAAAGGAATGTCAGAAATTATAAAGAAATCTGGCTAAAAGGGGCTTTGTGTGAAGACCCCACTTCACGCAAAGTACCTTGCGTAGGGTACTTCGCGCAAAGTGGGGTCTTTGCGTGAAGTACCCTACATGGGGTTCTTCGTGCGAAGTGGGTCTTCACCTTTGCCCGTAGTACCCACTTTGAGCGAAGGCCCTAAATTTTATTTTATTTTTTGTAGAAAGCCAATTTTCTTCGTCCCAAAAAGTGGGACACACTATTGTGTTTTAACCCAATATTGATGAGCCATATCCTTTTCCTAATTAAATAAGGTTTAATATTTTAATCTCAATCCTAAAATAAACTAATTCCTAACATTAAATTAAATTAAACATTAACAATAAACTAATTGAAACACTAACAATAAACCTAATGGACCAATAAACAAAGTTGAACCCTATAGCTAAACCAAATTGAACCTCAATCCTAAACTTACTTGAACAAAAAGTAGAATTGAACCATAGCTCTATACATAATTAATTACTGATACTAATTAACTTAAATAAATGTGTCATAATTAATAAAATTAATGTCAAAAATTTTGAAATTATAATTTTAGTATAAGATGATTATTAGACTTGAATTTTTAAATATATGTATTAAAATTTTATTATTATGTTATATTTAATATATTAATATAAATTACATAAAATAATTTTCACTTGGATCTATGAACTAGTGAGACCACAAACCATTTTATTTTTTATAAAATGGTAAAGCGGTTTGAATCTTGGTGGACACAACAACACAACCACCACTTCACCAACACACTGTGTGGCAAACAATTATTAATTTATTATTTCAATCATTTTAAAAAGAAATAAATATTTTGACTTGTAAATTCCTAAATAATTTTCACTATTGCTACTAGGATATATATAATATATATGTATATATATATAGGAAAAGCCGAGAGTTCTATAGAAGCTTTAATTTAATAATTATTAGAACTATAGGCAATGCACTGTTGTTAACTTGTTATTAATAATTTTTGAAAAATAAATTATTTTAACTAAAGTATACATGCAAATTGTTTAACAAAACATATTTAGAAAATTATTTTTCTCTCATTTGGGAAGAGGTTGAACAAACTATTATCTTGGACGTGTGGAACAAAGTAAGCTGAATATGTAAACATTTGTTACACTAGTCTTATTTTTAGTGTTTTCATTTATTTTGGTTTTAAGGTTTAGATTTTTTAAATTTTTTTAAAATTTAATATAATACTATTAAAATTAATTAAAGTTATTAAATCTTTAAGAATTTTAATTTTTATTAATGTCTTATTTTGAATTATATTATTATAAATATATTTTAAAATATTTTATTAATTTTTATTGGATATTAAAATTTAATATTTTAAAATTTTTCATTTAAAATTTTTATTATTTATATATTGTTGAGTTTAATTATTTGAATAGAACTTTTTCTATTTACAATAGAACATGCATTAGAAGTTCTAAAACATAATGTAAAAATTGGTGAAAACTTAAGCATACACGTTATTTAACAAGAGCGTACATTTTTAACAAGAGCGTACATTTTTATTAATTGGAGATTAGATACATGAATTTTAGAGCTGGACAGTAGAAGATTGCCTCTGAACCAGATAACTCTAGCAGGCAAAGCAACCATCAGCCTATGTTACATAACGTCTACCTCTTCAGAAGTATAAATGAAAATTTTGCACACAATACTACAAAATTCCCTGTAGTAAAATAAATTTAGTCACAAAATCCAAAAATTAACTTTAACAAATATAAAAAATCAATAATCATTTCAGTCAGGTCAAAACAGTAGAATGTGATGTATTGAACTCACTGCCATGGATGAATGAGCTCGGCGTACCCTCTACTCTGGTCTTGTAGTTCTCCTTCAATGGAGAACATGTGCTCAAGCTCATGAATGAGCACTACCTTGCTTGTGAACCTGAAAAGTAATAGAAACCAATGCAGATGAAAATGATTGTTACAGAAAATGTCCTTCAAATAAGCAATATTATGCATCCCAAAGTGATACCTTAGTGCAGCTCCTTGTAGGATTATTCAAGATCTTGCCACAGGTTTCTTTTGGCAACATTTGGGTAAATTTTACCTCAGCACTAGGAGTTGGATCAGATTTTACAACCTTCAATGGCTCTGACTGCTGCTCAGACCCTGCAGATTGTGATGGATGCATGTTGGTTCCCTGATTACCGTGTTGCATGATCTTGTCACCCTCAACATTTCCTGTGCCTACTTGCAGTGAAACCTCTGGTTGTGATGATGAAACGAAGGACCTGATCCAGCTCCCTGGTGACTCTTTAGCTCCAAAGCTAGGAACAACGGGGGTGCCATCTGAGCCATCCCGCAGTACTAATGAACCTTGTTTGCAAGATATAGCAGCATACTTTGAGTTTGATTCTTTATTATTTTGTGCATTGTATGATAACATTCTTGATGACATACTTGATAACTGCAAATCTGTCCCTGATGCTTCACATTTTTTATCTTCTTGATGGTTATACTGTTTCATTGGTGGCTTGAACTTCTGGTAATCTACCATATTTTGGTTTAGATATGGCACTCTGAATTCTAATACCTCACCTGTACCCTGAAGACCAGAAAAGCCATCAGCGAAGTGCAATTGGTTCTTCAGCAAGTGCAACCAGTTTTCAGATCCCACTCTTCTTACTGCTCCTAGATCATCTGCTATAAAGTCTTCCAATTTAGATCTTGTTGGCAAGTTGACTATACTAGTGTATATGACTAAGATTAGTGTTGTCATTATAGCAACAAAGTCATACGGAGTTTTGGTGTCAAAGTTAGAAGATCAGAATTTGGCTAAGTATGGAAGACAGGACAATCAATGAAGCACCTGATGAACAGAGCATCAGCGCATGTGCGTATCACTGAGTTTTGACATGCACCCTTCAAGATAAGCTATTGTGTATGATATTAAGCTATGGTTAAGAATGCATGGTCAGATGTGTTAGTATGAAGAAGTTACAGCAAGTTGAAGTGACACAGATAGTGAAGCGACAGAACAGAACAAAGCATGGAGCCAACTGTTAGTATTTTGATTAGCGTGTATCATATAATTTTGTAAAGGCTATGAGCCTATTGTAAATATGTTATAAACTTGTTAATATCAATGTATGTAAACACACTTGAGCCAATTCATTTGGAAGCGTTGTATGTAATAGGTTATAGGTCGACTTAATAAATAGTTTTGTTTGCATCTATATATAAGACATGCACTTTTGTATTTAAGTATAATGTTGATATGGAGAGTTGATAGAAGAGCAGAAGAATATGAAGTATGTGTTAAAGAGTAGTAAGAATGAAATAGAGCTTTACAAGAGGTTAAAGCATCAGCGCACAAAAGGAACCGATCAGACAAGTAGTGTCATAGCAGCAGTTCACCTTGCAGATATAGCATATATCTGATATCCAAAAGGTTGTAGCCTTCCTCATTGAGTAGTGAGCTCTGGCAGTGAGTCATCCACCCATAACAGGGTCCGACCCTTGACAAGGTCATTGTACTAAAGCATTGTAATGACTACTCCTAACAGGGCAAAGGAACATTAACAGGTTCATAATACACAAGTACAACTATTAGTGAGTATTAATTCCCACTGGGGTTTTTCCTTTGGCCAAGGTTTCCTCGTAATCATATCTGGTGTTAAGTGTTATGGTTGTTTACTTCATTTTCATTGTTATTCAATTCAGTATTTAAGTGAGTTAAGTTTCAAGATATCAGAAATTAATATTGAAGAACACTGATTCAGCCCCACCACCCCCCTGCCCCCCTTCTCAATGTTCCCATTCCTAACAATTGGTAGCAAAGCTTTGGTCCTCTGAAAATAAGTTTAACCACTTGAGGAGATCATGGGTTCAAAAGAAGTGAAACATCTAAAGAAGAATCTTGAAGCAGCTCTTCAAGATCTTGACAGATCTGAAAAAGAAATTGAAGAACTAAAATTGAAGGTCAGTGGCACACAAGTATTCATTAAGAAACTCAAAAAAGAGCTGAAGGATTGTTCAAACAATGATTTGGGAAAAATGGTCAAAAAGCTGAATGAAAAAACATGTCTTTGAAGGATCAAATTGAAGAGTTGGATGAAAATTTATTCAATAATCAGGAAGCCTATGAAGAACAAATCAAAGAGAAAAAATAGTTGGATGAAGAACTAAGGCAAGCAAACATGAAAATCTTGGAGTTAGAAAATATCAAGAAAAAGGTGGAATTTGAATTGACTGAAGCAAAGAATCATATTGACAAATTGCACACAAGTAAGGATCTAATAGAGTCATAGTTGTATGCACAAAAGATTAAACGAGATACCACTAGTATTGGATTCGATGAAGCACAAAATCAAATCAATGATATGCGAGAAAGAAGGAAAGCACTAGAAGAATCTACAAAAGTTAAGAAGACCTAAGATCAAACTGAAGTTAAAGAAGAACCATCCAAAGATGGGCGCAAGCCAGTAAACAGAACTTGTTATGCTTGTTATAACAAGCATGGATCTATTGCAAGAGATTGTAAAGAGGTTAGACCTTCCAATGGCTATTGTTATTCATGCAATAAATTTGGTCATAGAGCTATGAATTGTAGATCAAATCAAAGAAGTTAGACTCAAGAAAATCAGAGAAATCAACCATAGAAAAATGTTAGATGTCTTTTGATCATTACATGTCAGATATACAATTACAATAGTCACACAACTAGACAATGTAGTATGGTGACTCACATCAATGCGTTGAGGACTATAAGGCCTCCAGTTATTTGTCACTCTTGTAACAAGGTTAGACACATCTCAAAGTTCTGCAGATCAAAAGCGCAAAGACAAGAAAGCCCTAATAATTCTCAAAGATCAATATTGGATGAATCAAGAGAAATTAAGTTTGTACAAGCTACAGAAGATGCGAGCAAGACTTGGATGGAAGTAAAGAAAGATAATGTTGATGACTATGTAGTAGATGCATCTGTAATGGACACACCTTCTACTTCTAGATGAATGACCCTCATGGTCATAGGGGGAGCTAGGTTATCTCTAGACCCCTGCGCGACTGGTATACTCACCCTTAGAGTATGTGCCTTTGGTTATAGTTGTTTGGATACTAGTTGATGTTGTATGCAAGAGCACACAACTTGATTGATAACAGAAATGAAGATTGGAATTCTCTGTTGCATTCTGTATTATGGCAGCAATCATCAATTATAGAGAGTTGTTTTAATAGTCACTGGAGATCCATTATCCACACACTTGCATTCAAGTTCTAGCCTCTAGAGAGCATAGGATATCAAGCAGTTAGTATTGAAGGATTGCAGTTGGTTTATTAGTGAAGAAGTGTGAAAGTTGGTTACGAAACTCTTGTTCGAAAGTGACGGTTCAGAAACCCTTTGGAAACCTATTTGAGCGATTGGTCAAGTAAGTAATGGCCACTCCAGTTGTGTTTGATGTTACTGAAAGGAAGAGATACATTTTCAAGAAGCATCCTTTTAAGTCAGTCTTAGATGACCTAGAAGGGGCATTTTCTAGAACTCTGATGGGACTTATGCACGTAGAGGACATACATGCATACATATAGTGCAAGAAGGAACCTATAGGATTGGACAGGATTAGGTTGCACCTTGAAACAATAATGAAACCAGACATGACATTCATGGATGAGTCCGCGCACCTTGAAAATCACCCAATTATTGAGTATGTGACTGCATATGAGTTCTATGAATCCAAATGGATTCATATCCTACTGAGCATAATACATGATGACCTATTTTGGATAGGAGAAGTCCATGTTAGAATAACTATTGATCTCATTTATGAGATGATCGGACTTCCTAAGACCGGTGCCATTCTTCCTACTGGTAAGGATGTCAGGAAACAAGTGGAGCAAGCTTGTCAGTCCTATAGTGATAAGCGCAACATGACAATTGAGCCGATAGAGGAGAAGGACATAAAGCTAATCTCTATGATACTTGGTTATAAGTTCTAGCATACAAACAGAGTGAATAGTGTGTCTGTAACCACTATTTTGGCAGCTATCAGAATTGTAAAGGAAAATGGAGAGTTCAACCTGTGTGAGATCTTGCATGCATAGTTGATGGATAACATAAGGGCTATTAAGCATGATAAGAGAAAAGTGTTCAAATTCAGGTCACTAATCATTTACATGTACTTCCATATTGTTGGTAAAGTATTAGTTCTTTATCTTGACAGGAGTCTACCCCAAATGCCACAAATTTTATTCAAGGCATCATCTGAGAGCACCTTAAAAGATTTCATGGACTTATAAATAAAGACATTCAGAATCAAAATGCACAGAAGGTATAGGATACCTGAGAGTATAGTGGAGAAGTATAAGGACAGTATATGTTTCATGGTGGAAACTAATATCACATGCATGGAAGTAGTGGAACATAGGACTAAGTGGATTCATCCATTTGGTTATGAAGTTGAGGAACATATTTTGGAAGCTTATGCACAAGTCCTCTTGTTAGCACCTAAGGATCCCAATGAACCAAGGTGGGGTACTTATGAGGAGAAGACAAGACAAGTAGATTCAGTCTTGTACAGTGCAGCAACAAAAAGGAAAGCATCTAAAATCACATCAAACATACTGAAAATCCATGGTGTCACACAAGAAGACTTGGATAAGGAAAGGGAAGCCAAGATTGCAATGCAACTTGAGAGCGCACCCTCTTCTGATATCAAAATATAGAAGACTGATGATCCTAAGGAGAAGAAGAAAAAGATAGAAGAAATCACTCTTGTGCCCACAAATACTATTGATCTGGAGTCCACTCCACCTCCTGAGCCTAGCAAGATGCCTAAGAGGAAGAAGCAGACCGGTGCAAGCCACCCATCCTCTAGGAAAGCAAGAAGCCAAGGCAGAAACACTCAAGCACCTCCTAAGGTATGATTCCAACCAAATCTTGAAGTGTTGAGAACTAGAATAGTTGATGAAGGAAGAATTGATCAAATAGAAAAATTCTATGATAAATATAGTGAGATAGATAAATCAAAGATCCTTGGTATGATAATCAAACACATGATTAAGTTCAAGAAAATAGTTCTAGAACTTAAGACAATTATACTAGATAATGTATGGAACATTTAGACTTTTTGAAGAGACAAGCTATAGAAGAAGATCTTAGGATAAGAGAAAAGATATTCGATGAAAGCCTCCTAGACTGCTCATTTGAAGAGAAATCATTGTTAGGTAAGTGCACAAAGATGCGGGACCAAAAAGATGCCACTTTTCTTTTTGGCCCCCCATCATGCATAGTGTGCACGCACTAAAGGGCATGTGCCCTATAGGGTGCACACCCTATGGCTTGGGCAATCCAAAACAAAGTGTGTGCGCCCTATAGGGCGCACGTGCTTTGGAAAACACATTTTTAGTGTTTTTCAAAGGGCGTACGCCCTATAGGGGCACTCCCTTTGAAAAAACCCTCTTAAAGGTTGTTGCGTAGGTTTGAAAGCTCATTTTTCTTTCTCAAACTTGTGTTTTTAGCTAAGAAGGTATTCTAAAGCGTGCACACACTGTTATTTTGGCTTGTGAACCGATTATTTTCATTCATCCATCCATCAAATGGCTCCACGACATCATCAAATTTGATCCGGAAGAAGAGGTAAGTGTTTTTACAGCCCATGCCTCTTATTTGTTTTAAAATTTTAGTTTTGTTGCAATTTGTTTTGTTAAAATTTGTTTTTGTTTAAATTTGTTGTGTAATGAAGATTTTAAAATGTAGTTTTTTTAATTGCCAGAAAGAAATAATCTCCCTCAACCAAACTCTCCACCAAACCCTCTGTCTCCTCATGAAGAACCAAATGAAGAAACAAATAAAGAAAATGAACCTCAATTGCCTCCACCAATCAAGAAACCTCCTCCCGGAACACAACAAAATTTTATGAACCAAATTGAAAGAGGGCAAAAAGAATTAGAATCTTTAATTAATAGGTTAAAAGATTCTAGTGGTACAAATCCTGAAAGGGAAAGGCTTGCGAAATCATTGGAAGCAATCTTGACCCATGTAAGCATGGTTAGTGGGAAAATTAATTTATGGAGGGATAAAAGAGAAGAACAAAATCAATATTATGCAAATAAATTATCTTATGCAGACATAAAAAAGAAAAAAATCACAAAAGATGACATTTGCCAGCTATTTAAAAAACCAGGGGACACAGATACTCTTAGAACTACAACAAGGAGGTTCCCAATTCATTGGTGCCTAAATGAAGACATTAAAAATAATTTTTGGGAGAGATGGTGGATGGTCATTGATTCACCTCCTTGTAACAATCATGAGGTTCCTATATATTTCTTGAGGAAACTTTATTGTGAGTTTGTACTCAAGGAGGTGCCAAATTATTTTGACATTCTGGATTCTCAAGGTAGAGGAGAGGGGTCATCATTTGATCGAGAGGGGGCACATCGTGAACCTAATGCACCTAGAGCTACTATTGGCAAGCCACAGGTGGATCATGTTAGTATTCCTTTTGTTGTGAAGGAACATGTAGAGGCAGACACACTAGGCACGATTAGTGCTCTAACACAGACTCTCATTCAGTGTGCCACTCCTTTAGTTGAGGATGACTATGGTCAATCCTCGAGGGTGCATACTTTTTGGTCATGTGGATGCTTGTACACTATTATTTTGGCTTGTGAACTGATTATTTTCATTCATCCATCTATCAAATGGCTCCACGGCGTCATCAAGTTCGATCTGGAAGAAGAGGTAAGTGTTTTTACAGCCCATGCCTCTTATTTGTTTTAAAATTTTAGTTTTGTTGCAATTTTTTTTGTTAAATTTTGTTTTTGTTTAAATTTGTTGTGTAATGAAGATTTTAAAATGTAGTTTTTTTAATTTCCAGGAAGAAATAATCTCCCTCAACCAAACTCTCCACCAAACCCTCTGTCTCCTCATGAAGAACCAAATGAAGAACCCAATGAAGAAACAAATGAAGAAAATGAACCTCAATTGCCTCCACCAATCAAGAAACCTCCTCCTGGAACACAAAAAAATTTGATGAACCCAATTGAAAGAGGGCAAAAAGAATTAGAATCTTTAATTAATAGGTTAAAATATTCTAGTGGTACAAATCCCGGAAGGGAAAGGCTTGCAAAATAATTGGAAGCAATCTTGACCCATGTAAGCGTGGTTAGTGGGAAAATTAATTTATGGCGGGATAAAAGAGAAGAACAAAAACAATATTATGCAAATAAATTATCTTATGCAGACATAAAAAAGAAAAAAATCACAAAAGATGACATTTGCCAGCTATTTAAAAAATCAAGGGACACAGATACTCTTAGAACTACAACAAGGAGGTTCCCAATTCATTGGTGTGTAAATAAAGACATTAAAAACAATTTTTGGGAGAGATGGTGGATGGTCTTTGATTCACCTCCTTGTAACAATCATGAGGTTCCTATATATTTCTTGAGGAAACTTTATTGCGAGTTTGTACTCAAGGAGGTGCCAAATTATTTTGACATTCTGGATTCTCAAGGTAGAGGAGTGGGGTCATCATTTTTTTAAGAGGAGGCATATCGTGACCCTAACGCACCTAGGGCTACTATTGGCAAGCCACAGGTGGATCATGTTAGTATTCCTTTCATTGTGAAGGAACATGTAGAGGCAGACACAGTAGGGGCGATTAGTGCTCTGACACAAACTCTCATTCAGTTTACCACTCCTTTAGTTGAGGGTGACTATGGTCAATCCTCGAGGGTGCATATTTTTTGGTCATGTGGATGCTTGTGCACATTTGGTATTGGCGAGAGAGAGGAAGAGAATTCTGGAATGATGACTGATAGCTTTCTAAATACGACATTTGGCATTGACACACAGATAAATATTTCCAAGTTCATTAAATTGCTTTGATCATATTTCATTTATAAAAGAATAACTATTTAATTTAGTATCTATTGTTTATGATGAAAATTCAGGGCAAGAGTGTCAGTGGCAGTGGCAGTGGAAGTGAAAGTGGCAATGATCCTAATGTCCCCTTTTACACATCGTCTTCAATTCCACAATTATGTATCAAATAAAACATTTTAATTAACATATTTGATTATTAAGTAATTATATGAATAATTGTATCATAACTTATTGAGCATGTGCATTAGATGTGCACTGGTGGACCATCGACATTCACAACAGACAGTGAAGGGCATCGTGCAACTTTCCTTGAGGTATCTTTATTTGCATATTAATTTGATTTACTTGATTATATTTAATTAATGAATGAATGACTAAATTACTAGACAAATTATGATCAAAATCCAGAGGCACGATGATTACATTCTTTCACCTGGGTTTGTGAGGGCACCATTGAGTCCACAGGTATATATGTAATAATGCATTATAATTAACATGTCACTAGTACATTCTTATATGAATGGTTATCTTATAATTTTCCATGTACATGTGCACTAGTTGAAAGTTGGAGCTTCGACTTTGACACCGTACACCAAAGGACGCGGTGGAACCTTCATGGAGGTATCATTTACTCATTAGTAGGGTTGTAAAAAATATATGTAATCTTGATAACTGCATAATACTCTTTTTGTTTCATTTTCAGCTTTTGACATCAAAGACTCCTCCTTTTGTCTGTGATACTTTAGATCGTGGAGTAGCTGCAGCAGTAGCTATTTCTGAAGCACTGACTGAGGTATGAAAGAGATCACTTAACTTTAATTGTTATTTTAATAGTTTGTATTGAATTTTATAATGATATTCATGTATGTATTTTAATTATTATTTTGATCATTGTTGTAGGGACTTATTACTCTAGATTGCCAGCATGCGCCTTTGGTGGATGAACATAGTGACTATTTGCTAGCGGTAAGTGAATATTCAATTTTATGTCATTGTATAATTCAATTTTGATGTATATTAGTTATCTCTATCTAAATTTTTGTTTTATCAGGTTGAGCTATAGAAGAGTCTAGATAGGAGGACGAGTGAGCGTTCTTAGAAAACTACAGCATCCATTGTGTCTCCATTGACACGACGATCGAAGACAGCTTAGGATTTTTTTTCTTCCCCTAGTGGGAAAGGACTAGATTAGGGATATGGATTGTATGCCTATATGGCATTAGTAGACATATTTTTTGTATATTGTATAAGTGATACGTTGTACATCCATTTGGCTTTGAGGAAGCTAGTTTTACTGTATTGAATATATTCAATGTATGACATTATTGGACATATATATTTGGCTTCATGCCCTACGAATATATTTTTTTTTATGTTTTAGGTATGCAATTCATGTGTTTGGTGTATTGATGTATACTAATTTATGTTTATGTGGATGTCTTATGCTTTGTAAATTTCCCATGCCTTATAGTTATGCTTGTATGTTTATCGATGTATGTTTAACTTGCTGACTGTGCTACAAATGCTAGTCATTGTCCTCAATAACAGTCAATTCCTTGAGTGTAATAATAACAAAAGTAATGAAATGAATGCAGAAATGTATAAATATAATATAAGGCAATATTTCTACATCACAACCTATCCAAGATCACGTGGAATCAAACATTTATATTCATTGGTGTGTTCCCTGTTCCACGGGACAGTCACAATATAAAGACATGACCTCGAACAGGTGAGGTAGCATATGGCAAGGTTGTTGTCTATTGAACCCAATACCAGGCCTATTTTGATTTTTGGGTACCCTAATGTTGGCAAGAGTTCTTTTATTAATAAGATTACTATGGTAGATGTGGATGTGCAACCTTATGCTTTTACAAACTAACTTCTAATTGTCCCCTAACTGACTGATTGTTAATGACAAACACTAGAATACATATTTGCACTCATCCTACTGCTCACCCTAGAGTCGTCAATGTCATTCGAATGACTGTGTGTGCCAAAAAAGGTTGTAAGTAGCATTTGTCTAGCCATTCAAAGTTGTTGGAACAAACGGTTTGATGCTACGACCAACGGTTGGAAAGATACGCAACGTTGGCCGTTTGAACTGAGGAACACTTTAAGTTCTGACATCGACAGAGATTATGTTGCCGATTTTAAATGAAGTTGAATCTCTAAAAATTGAGACAGGCTTTTGTAGGCCCCAACAACACGGTCCTATAGCACTTGATGGACTGATTCTACCTCCCACAATCTCTAAGATATGACCCCACAAAGATCATCGATTTCATGTTGAAGGGACCTTGAGGGACACTTCGGCATGTAGTCGTCGGCAAGGATCAAATGAATGTGCGTGGTGAATGAGGTTTCCCATAGTGTTTACCAAACCATTTAGAGCTATCAGAATAAATGGTTCAATGCTACGACCGATGGTTGGAAAGATATACAACATTGGTCATTTTCCATTGAGGAAAACTGTGAGTTCTAACATCGACTGAGAATATGTTGCCAAATATAAATGAACTTGAATCTCTAAAAACTGAGATAGGCTATTGTAGGCCTCAGCAACATGGTCACGTAGCACCTAATGGATCCATGCTACCTTGCACGAGCTCTGAGATATGACCCTGCAAAGATCATTGATTTCATGCATTTGGGACCTTGAGGGACACTTCGACCTGGAGTCGTTGGTGGGGATCGAATGACTATGCATGCTAAATGGGGATGCCACTAGCATTTACCTGACCATTTAGAGCTATTGGAATAGACAGTTCATTGCTACGACTAACGGTTGGAAGGATACGCAACGTTGGATATTTGAACTGAGGAACAGTTTGAGTTCTGACATCGACTGAGAATGTGTTGCCAATTTTAAACAAACTTGAATCTCTAAAAATTGAGACAAATTTTTGTAGGCCCTAGCAACACGGTCCTGTAGCAACTGACAGATCAATTCTACGTTGCACGAGCTCTGAGATATGACCCCACAAAGATCACCCATTTCATGCTATTGGGACCTTGAGGGACACTTCAACATGGAGTCATTGGCGGGGATCCAATGACTGTGTGTGGTGAATGAGGTTTCCATTATCATTTTCTAGGCCATTCGGAGCTTTTGGAATAGATGGTTCGATGTGACAACCAACGGTTGGAAAGATACGCAACATTGGCCATTTGAACTGAGAAACACTTTGAGTTCTAACATCGACCGAGAATGTGTTGTCGATTTTAAACAAAGTTGAATCTCTAAAAACTGAGATAGGCTTTTGTAGGCCCTAAAAATATGGTCTTGTAGCACCTAACGGATTGATTCTACCTTGCATGAGCTCCGAGATATAACCCCACAAAGACTGATGATTTCATGCAGAAGGGATCTTGAGGGACACTTCAGCACAGAGTCATCGGTGGAGATCGAACAACTATGTGTGGCGAACAAGGTTGCCACTAGTGTTTACCTAGCCATTCAGAGCTATTAGAATAGAAGGCTTGATGCTACGACCGACTATTGGAAAGATACGCAACGTTGGTCATTTGAACTGAAGAACACTTTGAGTTTGGACATCGACCGAGAATGTGTTGCCAAATTTAAACAAAGTTGAGTCTTTGAAAACTGAGATAGGCTTTTGTAGGCACTGACAACATAGTCTCGTAGCACCTAATAGATCAATTCTACCTTGCACGAGCTCTGAGATATGACTCCGCAAAGATCATTGATTTCATGCTAAAGAGACCTTGAGGGACACTTCGACATGAAGTCATCGGTGGGGATCAAATGATTGTGTATGCCAAATGAGGTTGCCACTAGCATTTACTTGGTCATTCAGAGCTATTGGAATAGATGGTTTGATGCTACTACTGATGGTTGGAAAGATACACAACATTGGCCATTTGAGCTGAGGAACATTGTGAGTTCTGGCATCGACCGAGAATGTGTTGCCGATTTTAAATGAACTTGACTCTTTCAAAACTGAGATAGTCTTTTGTAGGCCCTGATAACATAGTCATGTAGCACCTAACAGATCAATTCTACCTTGCATGAGCTCCGAGATATGAGCCCACAAAGATTGTCAATTTCATGTTGAAGGGACCTTGACAAACATTTCGGCACAGACTCGTCGGTGGGGATCAAATGACTGTGCATGTTGAATGAGGTAGACACTAGCGTTCACCCAAGCATTTGAAGTTGTTGGATCAAACGGTTCGATGCTATGACCGACAGTTGGAAAGATATGCAACATTGGTCGTTTGAAGTGAGGAACACTTTGAGTTCTTGCATCGACTGAGAATGTGTTGCCAATTTTAAATGAATTTGAATCTCTCAAAATTGAGATAGGCTTTTGTAGGCCCTGACAACACGGTCCTGTAGCACCTAATAGATTGATTCTACCTTGTAGGAGCTCTGAGATATGACCCCGCAAAGATCATCAATTTCATGCTGAAGGGACCTTGAGCAACACTTCGGCACGGAGTCATCGGTGGGGATCGAATGATTGTCTGTGCCGAATGAGGTTTCCACAAGTGTTTACATGGTCATTCAGAGCTATTGGAATAGACAGATTGATGCTATGATTGATGATTGGAAAGATACGCAACGTTGGCCGTTTTAACTAAGGAACACTTTGAGTTCTGGCATCAACCGAGAATGTGTTGCCGATTTTAAATGAAGTTGAATCTCTCAAAATTGAGATAGGATTTTGTAGGCCCCAACAACATGGTCTCGTAGCACCTAATTGGTCAATTCTACCTCACACGAGCTTTGAGATATGACCCCGCAAAGATCATTGATTTCATGCTGAAGGGACCTTGAGGGACACTTCGGCACGGAATCGTCGGCGGGGATTGAATGACTGTGCATGGAAAATGAGGTGTCCACACTAGAGTTTACTCAGCCATTCAAAGCTATTGGAATATATGGTTCGATGCTACGACCAACGGTTGGAAAGATACGCAATGTTGGTCGTTTGAACTGAAGAACACTTTGAGTTCTGGCATCGATCGAGAATGTGTTGCTGATTTTAAACAAAGTTGAATCTCTCGAAACCAAGATAGGATTTTGTAGGCCCCAACAACATGGTCTAGTAGCACTTGATGGATTGACTCTACCTTGCACGAGCTCCAAGATATGACCCCTCAAAGATCATTGATTTCATGCTGAAGGGACCTTGAGGGACACTTCGGCACAAAGTCATCATTGGGGATCGAACAACTATGCATGTTGAATGAGGTGGCCATTAGTGTTTACCTGGCCATTTAGAGCTTTTAGAATAGACAGTTCAATGCTACGAATGATGGTTGGAAAGATACGCAACGTTGGCCGTTTGAACTGAGGAACACTTTGAGTTCTAGCATTGACCGAGAATGTGTTACCGATTTTAAACGAAGTTGAATCTCTCAAAACTGAGACATGATTTTTTAGGCCCTGACAACATGGTCCCATAGCACCTAGTGGATCGATTCTACCTCACATGAGCTCCAAGAGATGACCCCACAAAGCTCACCAATTTCATGCTGAAGAGACCTTGAGGGACACTTCGGCATGGAGTCATCGATGGGGATCGAATGACTATGCATGCCAAATGAGGTTTCCACTAGTGTTTACCCAGCTATTTGGAGCTTTTGGAATAGACAGTTTGATGCTACGACCGACGGTTGGAAAGATACACAATGTTGGTCATTTGAACTGAGGAACACTTTGAGTTCTGGCATCGACCGAGAATGTGTTACCGATTTTAAACGAAGTTGAATCTCTCAAAACTGAGACAGGCTTTTTTAGGCCCTGACAACATGGTCCCATAGCACCTAATGGATCAATTTTACCTCACACGAGCTCCAAGAGATGACCCCACAAAGATCACCAATTTCATGCTAAAGAGACCTTGAGGGACACTTCGGCACCGAGTCGTCGGTGGGGATCGAATGACTGTGCATGCCAAATGAGGTTTCCACTAGTGTTTACCCAGCTATTTGGAGCTTTTGGAATAGACAGTTTGATGCTACGATTGACGGTTGGAAAGATACACAACATTGGTCGTTTGAACTGAGGAACACTTTGAGTTTTGGCATCTACCAAGAATGTGTTGCTGATTTTAAACGAAGTTGAATCTCTCAAAACAAAGATAGGTTTTTATAGACCCTAATAACATGGTCCCGTAGCACCTAACAAATTGATTCTACCTCACACGAGCTCCGAGATGTGACCCCACAAAGATCATTGATTTCATGATGAAGGGACCTTGAGGGACACTTCGACACGAAGTCATCAGCGGGGATCGAATGACTATGTATGCTGAAAAAGGTGGCCACTGGTGTTTACCAGGCCATTTGGAGCTATTGGAATAGATGGTTCGATGCTACGACCAACAGTTGGAAAGATATGCAATGTTGGTTGTTTGAACTGAGGAATACTTTGAGTTCTGGCATCGACCAAGAATGTGTTGCCAATTTTAAATGAAGTTAAATCTCTCAAAACCGAGACAAGATTTTGTAGGTCTGGAAAATATGGTCCTATAGCACCTAACGGATTGACTCTACCTCGCACGAGCTCTGAGATATGACCCTGCAAAGATCACTGATTTCATGCTGAAGGGACCTTGAGGGACACTTCAGCACGAAGTCATTAGCGAGGATTGAACAACTGTGCATGCCGAACAAGGTTGCTAGTAGCATTTACTTGGCCATTCAGAGCTATTGGAATAGACAGATTGATACTACGACCAATAGTTGGAAAGATACGTAACGTTGGCCGTTTGAACTGAGGAACACTGTGAGTTCTGACATCGACCGAGAATGTGTTGCTGATTTTAAAGGAACTTGAATCTCTGAAAACTAAGACAGGCTTTTGTAGGCCCCGGCAACATGGTTCCATAGCAACTAATGGATCCTTCTACCTCACACGAGCTCTAAGATGTGACCCCAAAAACATCATTGATTTCATGCTCAAGGGACCTTGAGGGACACTTCAGCACGGAGTCATTGGTAGGCATCGAATGACTCTGCATGCCAAATGAGGTTGCCACTAGCATTTACCCAGCCATTCAGAGCTGTTGGAACAGACAAATCGATGCTATAACTGACGGTTCAAAAGATACAAAACATTGGTTGTTTGAACTGAGGAACACTGTGAGTTCTGACATCGACCGAGAATAGGTTGCTAATTTTAAATGAACTTGAATCTTTGAAAACCGAGACAGGATTTTGTAGGCCCCGGCAACACGGTCTTGTAGCAACTGACTAAAACATGCTACCTCGCACGAGCTCTAAGATATGACCCCGCAAAGATCACTGATTTTATGCTTAAGGGACCCTGACAGACACTTTAGCATGGAGTCATCGGTGGCGATTGAATGATTGTGTGTGGTGAATGAGGTTTCCACTAGCATTTACCCAACCATTCAAAGCTTTTGGAATAGACAGATTGATGCTACAACCAATGGTTGGAAAGATACTCAATGTTGGAAAGATAGGAAAAAAAATTCACATTTGAGAACAAAATTTTAGGATCTATAATAAACTCAATCCTTGTCATTATAATCATATTTGGACAATCTCACTGATTGAGCTCATTCTTTTACAAGTCATTCATATAACAGAAAATATATATATATATATATATATATATATATATATATATATATATATATATATATATATATATATATATATATATATATATATATATATATATATATATATATATATATATATATATATATATATATATATATATATATATATATATATATATATATATATATATATATATATATATATATATATGTATGTATGTATGTATATATATATATTCAATTGAGAGAATCAAAACAATGATAACCAATTCATTACAATATTAATTAGTAAGAAGCAAGACAAACTTAAATAATATCATAGCAGGCATTAGAAATCCAAATTCTAATTAGGAGTTTTAAGCAAAGTGAGTAAGGTCCTAGATGGGGACATTACAGATCCATGCAAGAACCTTTTCTTTGATATTGCTCACTAACCCTTTACAACAGAAAATGTTTACAAAAATTGGCATGTACTTGCATGAGGACATTATATATTACAGAAATCCCACACAGAAGCAGCTGGCAAGCCACTCAAAAAGTAGTAACTAATAGCAAGTGGGATAATGCAGATGCTTTAATAAACCACTATCTTCTTTACTCAAGCAACATCTGGTTCATCTGCTCGATTGGGGCATGTTTGGGAACAGACAGTCTCCATTTAAACTCAAGTCTCTAGAAGTAGTTATATTTGTCAGTAGAGGAGATACACCCATTGGATCGGTAATAACTTCACGGTCACTGGAATTTCCATTTCTCTTCAATTGGGATAATCTTTCCAAAATGGCATCTACCCTTGTACCAATTTGGGAAATTAATGGGTTTATTTGTGGACCTCCAAGGAGTTGGTCACCTAAACAAGAACCTTGAGATGAATCGGGAACTTCTCTATGAAAGAGATCAATACCTTGAGAATCTCTCCACTTGTCAGCTAAATTAAAACCTTGGACCATAGATGGCTTCCCTTTGTTGTCAAATGAGGAGTGAGACTGCCTTGCCAAAGGTGGCAATGAACTTACATTTCAGGGATAATGCCCAACATGAGTAACCTGGTTTCCCAAGTCTCCATTTAAACTTGTCAGCTAAATTAAAACCTTGGACCATAGATGGCTTCCCGTAGTTGTAAAATGAGTGAGACTACCTTGCCAAAGGTGGCAATGAACTTACATTTCAGGGATAGTGCCCAACATGAGTAACCTGGTTTCCCAAGTCTCCATTTAAACTTGTCAACTAAATTAAAACCTTGGACCATAGATGGCTACCCTTTGTTGTAAAATGAGGAGTGAGACTGCCTTGCCAAAGGTGGAAATGAACTTACATTTCAGGGATAATGCCCAACATGAGTAACCTAGTTCATCTTCTCAAATGGGGCATGTTTGGGAACAAACAGTCTCCATTTAAACTCAAGTCTCTAGAAGTAGTTATATTTGTCAATGGAGGAGATACACCCATTGGATCTACAATAACTTCATGGTCACTAGAATTTCCATTTCTCTTCAATTGGGATACTCTTTCCAAAATTGCATCTACCCTTTTACCAATTTGGGAAATTAATAGGTCTATTTGTGGACCTCCAAGGAGTTGGTCACCTAAATGAGAACCTTGAGATGAATTAGGAACTTCTCTACAAAAGAGATCAGTACCTTGAGAAGCTCTCCACTTGTCAGCTGAATTAAAATCTTGGACCATAGATGGCTGCCCTTTGTTGTAAAATGAGGAGTGAGACTACCTTGCCAAAGGTGGCAATGAACTTACATTTCAGGGATAATGCTCAACATGAGTAACCTAGTTTCCCAAGTCCTGTAAGTGCAAGGCCATTAACGAATAGGCATTTCTAATAGAAATATTTGTGGTGCTAGAATGAAATGCATGACCAAATTCTTTGCCTACTGATGAGCCAATTTGAGGCTTGATTTCATTTTCTTCTTGATCGTTGCAATATTTTCTCCTCAATTGAACATTTTGTAATCAGTTGATATACAATCACATTTTTCTCTTGGCCAATCCTGTGGGATCGTGATTGTGCCTGTAGATCCACAAAAGGGTTGAAATCTGGATCTGGTGGAAGAGTAGTATTAGCAAGAAGTCATTCACTAACATCTCATATTTATAACAACTAAATTTGGATTCACTAGAAGTATTATTTCTATTATAAAAAAAAAAGTAAAACATACCATATATAATGACTGTGTCGACACTCGGTTGCATCATATAATAAGTTGAAATGCACTTTGTAAAGTACAATGTACATATCATATACAGACACATCAAATGAGTTCAGCATCAAGAAAGATGAGCCTCATCCCATGAAAGTAAAGGCCTAACTTTCATGGAATGAGCATATGTAACATGTACAATACAAATCTAATGCTTTGGTGAGCAGACAAGTGAAAGAAGAAGTTATCACAGTCAGCAAATGGTGGAAAATACATTGAATTTCATGGCAAGGGTATAGCACCAGAAGATTGGTCTTAAGGATAGGGATATCATGATTTGGATTATCTTATATTGTTCATTTAAAGGTTAATCAATAATTGTTTGAACCTGGAAGTGATTGGAGGGCATCGATTTGAGAAACCATTGGTTTAAGGGTTTGAAGAGACCAAATTTGGGGTTTTTTTGGGGTTATAGGAGGTCTAAGTATAATTCCTTTGGTATTTAGACGTTTTATGAAATAATAAGACACTGTCTATAGTTTGAAGTCTTGGGGATAATTATTTCATATAGTTCCTTTGTTAAATCACTCAATTTTCATGCATTTTTGGAGCCATAGGGATGAGCAGCAGTACACGCTCCAAAACAACCATATATTTCCTTTGGATATGAAAATTTAATAAGAAAAGGGTACTCAAAAAATTAATTTTTTTGATTGGTCCCTTGGAAAGTTTCAAAGATAAGTGACATTTTCCTTTGTTGCAGGGCTACTATACAGGGCATGAAATTGGTGCAAGGGTACAACAATAGATGTTCTAGCCTTTGGAGGGGGTTATTTTATGCATGAATCTATCATAGGATGGTCAAATGATGGTGAATCAACTTTGGTTCAGTTTCTATGGTGCTGGGAGATGAGACATTGGGCGAGCCCTAGTTTCTAGGGGGTTTTGGGACCCATTTGGGGCTTTTACATCTACAAGTGTCAAATATTCAAATTGATGGTAGAATCCTCTAATTAAAATCATTTTAAGACACTATTGAAAGTGGAAAGGTGTGGGAGTGAGTCCTTAATAGGGCTACTTTGTTAATTGAGCCTATTAGGCCTAGTTGGGAAACATGAATCAACAATTTTAAGGTGTGATGTTCCAAAACACATAGTCTTTGTTTTGACATATGTTATGCAACTTGAAAAAGGGTATTAAAATAATTTGATCACCATTTGAAGAGGTGATCAAGAATTTGGTTGATGGTCCAACTAATTGGCAAGCTTAAACAAGCATTAACCAAGAACTTGTTTTATATGGTGGATATGGAGTTGCTGAAGGAAACCTAAGGTGTGGAGTCTTAAAGAAGATGGTATGAAAAGAGAGAATGAAGTAAAGGATTCTCCAAAGCTGAGAAAAGAAATGAAAGTGATGTTCAAGCCCACAAAGGATTCAGCGGTCAAAGCAATGAAATCTGAGAATACAAGGTGTTGAAACAAGTGCATCCCTCCAAGGGAATATCTAGTACTGTCATGGATATCATGGAGAGATTCATGATTGATATTTTTGATAAGATTACTCTTGAGGCTGCTTCTCTACTAAAATATAACAAGATCATGACACTTTCCTCATAAGAAATTGAGATTGCTATCAAGATTGTTCTTCCTGGAGAGCTGGCTAGGCATGTTGCTTCTGAAGGAAGTAAGGTTGTTACCAAGTTTCCTACTACTCTAGGTTAGGTTTTGTTGGAATATTTTAAGTTTTTTGTACGTGGTGTTTATGGCAGGCTTGTTTAGAAGTGGGTTTTGGCTTGGGTTTATGTTAAAATGGGCTTGTTTGGATGTTTTGAGGTAGAAGTGACTGTGAACTTAATGTGTGGAAGTTAATGCTAAACTGGGATCTTAGTGTATGTAAAAAATATATCAATTATGCTATGTTTGTTACATTATGAATATAGTTTATGGTTATTATCGTAAATTATGCTATGTATGTTGTGAAAAATCTCTGTTATAAGATTTCTATTATAAGGATGCGGTTATTGTATAGATCTCTCATTTTAATAACTTGGAGTTTAATTAATTTAGTCATGTGGAAGGCTTATCTACTACTCTAGATTATGCTTGAAGAATCTATTTGTTATAAGATTTATATTATAAGAATTTGTTTGTTATAAGATTGGCATAACAACATAAAGTTTTTTTTATTAATAATGAGAAATATTTTTACAACTCAGCTCAATAGTAGCACCGGAGGAAAGAGCTGAGAAAAGAAAACGTTTTAGTATTGCCCCAAAAAATAGAAGAGAAAGGTTGTCATTAAATCTTACAAACTTCCCATTATACATACGAGGTAATGCATGAACAATTTATAGTCTACCCAATTTGCAGTGCTATATAAATTTGACATGTTACAATATTTTGTATCTCCATTTAGTCCAATGAACCAATTGGGTCTGCCCTACCCTTGATTGTCTCAAGTATTGCCTCCTGGTCTGACTCACGAACCTTCCAAAGATTTTTATTATGCGGTCTTCCCCCATATCTGATCAAGTGGACATTTGATGCAATGTGGAGGTTTGAATAATGAAGAATCTTTCTGTGTGTTTCCCAATCCTCAAACAACCACAACCTAGGGTTCTTCATAGCATATCATCTAAGCCATGTACCAGTTACAACCACTGCTCCTATAGGGTATTCTAATTCTTCACCATCGATAACCAAGTGATCCAATTTCTTTTTTACCTCAACACAATAACACAAATAATAATATGTCCCTTCTTCATTGTCTTCAGGTGCAATAACAGCAAAAATATGGCATGTAATGATATAAACATAATGAGGACATTAGTTTACTGAATATTTATGATAAAGTACTAAATTTGAGATTATTTGTGTGGAAAATTTTACCCGGTTGTACTAGATCAGATAAGCGATCAAATTCAATGGATGATTCTATTTTTTTTAGTTGTAGTGATTCATGGGGATGATAGGAGGCAAGTGTACTCAAAATATGTGTATACCATTTGTCAACCCATTCCTTTGACTCACACCCATCCCAATCTTCATCTACACATGATGAACAAAAGCATGCCATATGTCATGTGGGGATACTCCATGAACCTGCATTACAACTTCTAAAAGAGTGTAGCTCACTCAATCTTGTCAATGTACAACAATCCTCATATGGTGCAATGTTAGTTTCATCCATCAACTAAAACAATATATGAACCGTAGACTCACCTTCATTACCTGGACCCATTGTAGTGTTACACAACTGGACAATACATCCCGCATCTGACCATGTTGCTTTCTCTTTGTACTTTAATTCCTCACGTGCTAAGGCTCTTTTAATACATGCACCTGTGCCATCATGCTCTCCCTTTCCATGACCAGCCTCTGTGAAATTCCACATATATTGAATTCTAGTAATCTTATGCATCCTACACAACCAATAAAACATCTGAGAATTCTTGAATTGTGATGCATAATTATCTGACCATATGATATGTTGATGATATTTTATGCCCCTGTTTACCAAATGACCATAAAATAGTTGAAATCAACCATGTAAAAACTCTATAGAATGTGAGTGATCATCACTGATATAAAAATGATACTCCCTCAATACCTTCCTGTTCTCCTCTGTACTTTTTGGTGCATGCATGAATACTATATGAACAAATATAGCAACCTGTTGAGAGTTGTAATACTTTGCTTGCACCTCATTTTGTGGTTGTAGTGTGTAGTTCTCTACAAAGTCCACAATTGAAACAATGGTATCAAGTGGGAATGTGTCCTTGCACAACTTGAATTGCATATCCAACCATCACGCTCTATGTGTATGCCTTGCATACTCATAAATAATTTTTTACAAAAAATGTCCATGAACCAATACACTAGAATTTTTTCAATTACTAAATCACATATTTTAGCCTCTTTTCCATCTTTTAGATTGTATGTCACAGTCTTATATTTTTCAAAATCCACTATTTCATTACCGATTGCATGCGTACTCTCCATATGTTGACAAATTGGCAAACATCGCAAACCATCGCAATCTATGCATGTACCATTCAAGCATGAGAGCTTGTAAAATTGTTGACCATCCACTCTTTCACATAAAATGGTAGATATTAATTCCCTTGAAGATCTAGGTGGGACATTTATGTTACAATCCTGTAAAACATTGTTAGAGTACAAATCTACACATATATTCTTATAAACTTCAAAATGGTTAGAAAATTCAATATGTACCCTACAATGAATAGTTGTGCATGTGTGATTTATCTTCACATAAAAAAGTTTACACATTTCAAAATATCTCTAACTAATTTTAATTTGAGGATACATATGCATAAATTTTGCAAAGAATTGTGTCTGAGTTGAATCCAAAAAATGTTTTGGATGTGGAACACGAATTCGAATACCAATCCTCCTTCTTACAACATCTCTTTGATTAGGAGATACCCATGTATTATTCTTCCAAAATTCTTCAATCAAGAATTTCAAAGCTTCAAAAATTGCTTTATCTTTTCATGGTAGTCTACCAGAAAATGCCCATAACTCATTGCTATTTGGATCTTCCACTCTTTGACACCTTCACAAGGCTCTCATTAGAGACTTTCTACTTATTTTTAATATTTTTCTTGTCTTTCTAATGAGTCAAGATTTCTTCATTTGAGTGCTTACTATCATTGATGTAAGTACACGTCATGTGACATTACTATCTTTCATGCGTGATGTAGAACCCACACTCTCATATGTAGTCATTAGATTCTTTACAATAGATTTTTCACTTGACTCATCCATCGTTCTTAGCCCAAGAATCTTCATGATGGGCCTAAATTTCAGATTTCTCATCATTTCAACAAATAGTTGACATCTTCCTATCATGTTTAAATTTTTAAAAAATGATCTCCAAATACGATTAACATTTCTTTGACAAGTACGCTTGGGAATCTTATCAGGCATTGCTTGCAAACTGTTAGTATCAATATCAATCAAATATTTTGGCTTTCTATATTTAATAATTCTAGGAGCATCAAAAATATTATGTGTGAATTGCGTACCATCTTGAGTACCTTCAACATGAGACGATGTTGTGCCTACACCTTGGGATGTAGATAATTGTGTGCCTTCAACATGAGACTATGTTGTGCCTACACCTTGGGATGTAGATAATGGTGTGTTTTCAACATGATACAAGGGTGTGCTCACACCTTTGAAAGTAGACAATGGTGTGCCTTCAACATGATACATTGGTGTGCCTCCACCTTCGAAAGTAGACAATGGTGTGCCTTCAACATGATACATTGGTGTGCCTCGAACATTAGATGATGATGTCTCTTGAACTTGGGAACTCATAGATGATGTCCCCGCATCTTCATAATTCAATTGTCTCACTGCACGCAAATTTCTCATTCATTGTCTTTTTTATTCCAATTTCAATTTTCTCTTACTTTGTATTGATGTTTCATGTTCCTCATCCAAAGAAAAATCTTCTTCTATGGTATCTAATTTTTTTTGTTCACGAAGTTGTCTCATTCTTTCCCTTTTCTTCTCTTTGTCTCTTGCATGCTCTTCCAGTGTTAAATTCTTTGCTCGTTTCCTTGGCATGATGATGATGATTTCTACATATGAATTGATTACAATTTTAAAAATATAATATAAATGTAAAACAATAAGTCAAATTATAATATAAACCTCTTACAATATGACAAATTATAATATAAATGTCTATATCATACCAATTATAAACCAAAACACTCTTTATTCACATTTGACATGTAAAAAATTAAAAAACTTATCTCAATCGATAAATTTCGGTGATAATGATTGACTTTCACAATTCAATGTTGATTTTTAAACAAAAAGATGGTGCAAATTGATAGAATATGCTTCTTTGTCACTATCAACACATGAAAAGAGAATACTTGTCGGATAACATGCAGAACTCAGACAGCAACAGAAAAAGTGGGCCTCTTTCATGAGATCCTTGGCAAAGAAGATCATTTATTTTAGTTTTGCATAGCGTGAGTGCGCTATAGCATGCTCGCCCTATGAAACACTAAAAATTGTTATGAATACTATTAAATAGGATGTGCGCCCTATGTAAAACAAGAAAAAGGGAAAATATAAAGGATATGGGAGAGGGAGGGAGAGAGAGAGAGAGAGAGAGAGAGAGAGAGAGAGAGAGAGAGAGAGAGAGAGAAGGGGAAGGAGAGATAGAGAAGGGGAAAGGGAGAGAGTAGGGGAGAGAGAGAAGAAGGAGAGAGAAGGGAGAGAGAGATTAGGAGAGAGGAGAGAAGGGGAAGGAGAGAGAGAGAAGGGGAGAGAGAGAGAGAGAGAGAGAGAGGGAATCTCTCTCTCTCTCTCTTCCTCTCACTTTGACTATTTCTCATCACTATATGAATCTATGTCTTACATATGGCATGCGCACTATGTAAATTTATGATTTTCATAGTGCACTCGCACTATGAAAATCATAAATTTACATAGTGCACACGCCCTATAGGGCGTGCAGGCTTTAGGACATGCGTGCTTTGTAAAGGATTTGAATTTACCAATCCTAAGGCTTGGATTTTGCTTGGAGATCTAACCCAAAGGCTTGGATGATTGAAATAGGCCTAAGACATGTTTTCCAGCAGGCCTAAGACATGTTTTCTAGCAGACATAAAAAATTTACATCTTTTTTTGTGTGCTCCTCGTCAGGTTTACTCGTGGCTCAAGAACGTAAAAATCAGACGACGTGATATTGTAGATCTCTTTGTTAGCTATCTAAGCATATAATTTATTTTGAATTCTGATTATGTTAAGTTTTTCAACTCTAATTTCTTTTGTGTGTATGTCCTTTTTTGTAAAAAACCAATATGCAGTATTTTGGGCATAGATTTTGGCTCGTTCATCGAATTTTGCAATAAGTTACATTTTTAGAAACTAGACTCCATTCTATACACTTTAAAAAAAGAAAATTTGATTTTCAATTAGTTTTAAATGATTTCTAGGGGGAGCACACAAAATTTTCATGTTTTCAGGATGTGTGCACTTCGTAAATTCATCAAAAATTATACATTCATCAAAAAATTACCAAAAAATCCGGGAGAAACTACGTGGTGTTAGCTAACTTTTCACTAGAGTGATTAAAAATATTTTTTTAAAAAGTGAACATTTTAGGGGGAGCACACCAGACGCTATGTTATGTTTTTGGACAAAAAATAGGACCACTTTTTGTGCTCCCCCTTTTTGAGGGCCTTAATCTGCACCGTTTTTAAAATAAGTTAGTAGTTTAGGAACTAGATTCAAAGTATTACAACTCTTGTTTTTGTCGCATCTTAAAATTTTGAGTCTAACTATCTTCAATTTCTTGTTGAAGTTCAGAGTTTTTTTATTTCAGGAAAAAATTAGCATCTTATACCCCCTTTCTGGTCCCCCATCTTTGTGCACTTACCCTTTTATTATATTTGGTGAATCCTCACCTAAGAATCAAGCTAAGAACTCTACAAATTATGAACAAGGATTATGAGTTGGTAGCGAAGGAGACTAAAAAATAATTTGAGAAGGTATTCTTGGATAGACACATGTATCCTCCTACTACGCCTGCAACCCAAGTCCCCACTAAGCAATTAAAAGCAGTAGAGATTTCCAATGCACCTGTGACAGGTCCACATGATTTTGCACCCTTAGTGACAGTGCCCACTAAAGAAATGGAGTCTGCGCCCATGCCTGAAACAAAAGATGACACTATCATGATTGATAATGTTGAAATATCAATGACAAAAATAGATAAAGACCTTGATAAGTTTGAGGAATCTTTTGTGAGCATAGAAGAGGTCGAGAAACTATGTGGTGATGACACACCTATGCAACAAGAACAAGTTCAAATTGAAGACCTAACTAGACAGGAAGAAAAAAAAGAAGTTGAAGACCTAACAGGACATGAAAGTGAGAAGGAAGAGGAACATAAAGAAGAATCTTCAATTGAAACTCCAGTGAATGTAAAAACTGAGTTAATGAATGTCAGTCAAAACACACTCCTTACCCCTAAGCCCTCAATTTCATTGTTGTCAAGTTTGACCCCTGATACAACTAGTCTAGACTCTTGGGGAGAAGAAGATTTGATAAAAATAAATGTGTTAGCAATGGAGAAAGTGAAGGAGAAACAAGTAATTAGGAATCCATTATTTGTAATAGGTTTAAGGGCCAACCTAGTTGTTTGTTTTTTATGCGCATATAAATATGAGATGCGCCCATTGTAATTAGCATGGAAGTTGATATAGAGTTGTGATAACCAAAGAAGAAGTGTGTGAAGAGAATATAAGATGTATGAGAGCTTTGCAAGAGGTCAAAGCATCAGCACATTAAAGGAACTGATTAGACAAGCAGTTTCACAGTGACAGTTCATCCAGCAGATATAGTGTGTATCTGAGATCATAAGGTTGTAGCCTTAACCACTTGAGCAGTGAGCTCTAGGACAGTGCATCCATACCCCTAACAAGGTTTATTATAAAAGACTCCTAATAGGGTCCGATGCTTGACAAGGTCTATTGTACTAAACATATTGTAAAGCAACTCCTAAAAGGGTTAAGGATCTTCTAACAAGGATCATAATACACTAGTGCAGAATATTAGTGGGTGTCAATTCCCACCGGGGTTTTTACCTATTTGGGTTTCCCCGTAACCATATTGGTGTTATGTGTTGATTTTATGTTTCATGTTTATGTAGATGTTCATTTCAGTACTTAAGCATTTAAGTTTAGGTTAAGGATTAACTGGAAAGATAAAATAAATGAACACTGATTCACTCCCCCCCCCCTTAGTGTTCCCATTCCTAACAATTGGTATCAGAGCTCTGGTCCTCAGCAAAGAAGTTTAACCACTTGACGAGATCGTGGACAAAGTAGAAATGAAACATCTAAAAAGAAATCTTGAAGCTGCTCTTGAAGACCTAGAAAAATCTAAAAGAGAAACTGAAGAACTAAGGGAAAAACTCAGTGATTCTCAATTAGTCATCAAAAGGCTAAGGAAGGATTTGAAAGAATGCTCTACCAGTGATCTAGGAACAAGGATCAAGAAGCTGAATGAAGAAAATACATCCTTAAAAGAGCAACTTGAAGAATTTGATGATAAGCTGATTAATAATTGAGAAGTCTATGATTAACAGGTCAAAGAGAACCTTCAACTAAATGAAGAATTGAGGCAAGCAAACATGGAAATCTTAGAGCTAAGAAACAACAAAGAAAGCTTGGAATCTAAATTAAAAGATGCTAAGAATCACATTGATACATGACAAACCAGCTTTGATTTGATAGAATCTCAGTTGTATGCAAGAAGTGTAATACCTTTGCTATGGTGATACTTAGACTTTTCTGATTTGGACATTTTATTATGATGGTCAGAACTATACATTTACATTTATGTTTTGTGGATAATGATATGATGGATATGCTCATTTATGGTTATTATTTATATGTTTATGAGATTAGAAAGTCATCTATTTTTATATGTTTTATGGATCTAACCCAAGGATCGAATCTAACCATTATCATGATGTTTTATGTTTCATGGATATGTGTCTGATGTGTTTTCATGACTCAGGATGAAGTCGTAGTTACTCACTTAGTTGGGGCCCATGTGATGTATCGATCCTGGTCATCTGCTTGCATATATCTTATTTGTATATACATATGTATATATATATATATATATATATATATATATATATATATATATATATATATATATATATATATATATATATATATATATATATATATATATATATATATATATATATATATATATATATATATATATATATATATATATATATATATGTATCTCTTCTTTGTGATGCAGGATTGCAGGTACCGGGTATCATCTCCACCTAGCCTCATAGGTCTAAGCGATCCCTCAAAATCCTCGATCGTTATTGTTGTTACAGAGATATCACCAAGGCCCCGTTTGTTTGCGGAATTGGAATTTGGCCCAAAACCTAATTATCTCATAATAAGGTTTTGATATTCTGATTTTGTATATTCGGAATATGTTTTGGACCATTTGGTTGATTTTGAGATAATCAGGTTTTGGACCAAATTCCAATTCCGCAAATAAACGGGGCCTTTAACAAAATCAGGTTTAATTTTTGTCCCAAATTTTGCTCAACGATATCGTTTGCCCTAATTGGTAAGATCAACAAATTCAGTTTTCATCTGTAACGGCTGCTAAAATCTGTAACGGCTCCTTAGAGACAGCTCCGTAGACACTAGATTTGTTAAGGTTTCAGACGGATTTGGTCACAGATGTAACTGAATTTGTTGCAGACGGATAAGGATGTTAGTATTAGCAGTCATTTTCATTCTTCCAGAGCCGCTGCCGCCCACCAAAGCGACCGTCTGATTCGTAGGAACAATGGAATATCTTCGTCTCTGCAAGAAGAGCTCTCCAGTCACCTTAATACAATGTGCAAATTTAGCTTGTCAAGGAAGTCACTCATTCTTGAATTAGACATCACTCGCCACGAAATCCAGAGTGTCCTCTGCAATCTTTGAAATCTATGGTAGGCACTCTCTCCAGCCGTTTCCATTCGGGTAGACACGGACCTGACCGAGAATTAAATTGGGTTTATAATCAGCCAAAATCGGGTTATGAAAACATATTCCACCTCTTCGGCTGGAAGATCGATATTCTCATTTTCGGCCCATATTCGGGTTTTGAGATGATAACCCGATTATGACTTTACGGGTTCCAAACAGTGGATATGGATCATAATCAGATTATCATCCTCATATTCCTGTCATCTTCCGACAAACAAACGGGCAACAAGTTCCATAGGAAGAAATTTCACCTTTGATCCTTTTATCCTTAGGTGGAAAGTGTCGAGTCAATCCCTTGTGTGGATGTATTATGTGATCTCTCAATTTGTTGGATTTGTGGATCTTGTAGCTAGTTCTTGTCTTCATGGTATATTGATGTGAATCATTATTCATTAAAGGTATGATTTAGTAATTTATCTTTAGTAGTAGCTACTATTATACTAGCATATCTCGTTAGGAACGAGTTGGTATGTGATTTAAATCATGATATTTTAATATCTATAATAATAAATAATTTTATGGTATTATTTTATAATACTCATAATGACAAGAGGTCTATAGAAATAAAAGTTTTAATAATAATGGTATGTTTCATCTATGTATCGCTATTAGAATTTGTAAAGAATATGGATTAGAAAATAATACATTTTATAATAATAATATTATGGTTGCAATAATATTTGTAATAAAAATAATATATGTACACATAGGCATATGGGTGCACACATATGCATATGCATACATATATTTATGTAATTGGTGAGTGAGTAATTATGGTGTTATATTAATAAATAATTAGATAAGTTAATGGTACGGTAAATGTGTTATAAATAATAATTACTATCTCCTTCCCTAAAGTATAGGAAACATAAATTTGATTACGGTAATAGATAAGTATAGTTATATCTCTTCCGGAAAAGGGCTTTAATAATATTATTTAAGCTTAACTATTAATGGATAGATGTTTGGGATGGTTGCACCAGTTGGATTACCCGTGCAACCACCTCCTCCATTCTATATACAGGAAAGATTTCCTATGTGAAGGGGGTTGGTTTTTGGAGAAGAGTTGATTTCGAGAAGAAGATTAGTATTATTATTGTAGGAAAATTTATATTTTGAGGAGAGAAATCCCTTATACTTTGAGTTTGGCATTTGGATTGTTACGAGTAGAGGCTGGAAGATTGCAAGCAGAGGGATTCAAAGGAGTGCTGGAAATGTTGGAGAGGATTTGATCTTCCTTCATCAACCAATTTCCGTAGGACTCTAGGTTGGAATCCATCCTGAGAAATAGATTTACTTTATAGTATAAATGTGGATTTTTTAGATTTGTTGAAAGTTTCTATATGTGGTATTATTATTGCAAAACATATGTGTAATGTTGTATTATTATTGTATTGTGTAAGGTTAATATATTAATGTGTTCTATAATAATATATTATTGCAGAAGGTTGATACATTAATGTATTTTGCAATAATGTATTATTACAGAGTGTTGAAGTATTAACGTATTATTGTAGTATGTGAAACATTATTGCATTAATGGTGATAGTGTATATATTATGATAATATTTTGCCAGCCGTCTATACATTATATAAATGTTGTATTATTGTATTACGAATGCTATAATAATGTACTATTCTTTCATTTGTCAATGGTAATATTCTGTCAAAATAATATATGTTTCAAGAAAATTAATTTGGCCTGTCAAAATAATATATGTTTCAAGAAAATTAATTTGGCCTGTCAAAATAATATATGTTTCAAGAAAATTAATTTAGAGTTCTTTTCTTCTGTTCAAAAAAAAAATATAATATAAAACAAAAAAAAAAGTAAAGATTGAAATGATAAGTTTGGGAAGTGGGGCCACCACCTTCCCCACTCCCCTACGACATTTAACCGTAGCAGCAAGCACTGCTACAATAGTACCTGACTACTACGGCAGTAGGTACTACAATAGCAGTACCTGACTGCTACGGCCACGGGCTAATGAAGCACGCAGGGCATGAGTTAGTGGGGTGCGGGGCCCACAGGGTCCCCCCCATAAGTGACTTTTAGTTAAATTATTTTTATGGTAGTTTGTTTTAGTAATATATTTAAATTACTATTAAATTTAGTAATTGTTTCATAGGAATTTCATAGTGTAGTGTAATTTATAAATATTTGATTTATAAATGAAAACTATATTTGTTTATTTAAGTTTTAGAAATGTAAGATGTAGATTTTTAATAATATTTGCTTTATACAGGTATAACTTTTAAGTATAAGTTATACCTGTATAAAGGGATTAGGTACCTTTTGGATGGATTGGGATAGGTTTCAGCCTCCTAGGAGTTAAGTTACAACTTCTAGTTTTTAGATTTTTGATAAAATCAGACTTAGTCAAATTTTAGGCTTAGTTAAATTCCAGGTTTAGAATGAAATCTATGGAGCATTATCTTTTGGTATATGGTATTTAGTGTAAACCTTAATCTTGTCCATTACTTGTTTGGTGGAGGTTATGTTCAGTGCATTTAGATGCCTTAATAGGGTTAGGATGTGTTTAGGAATCAGTGTAGGGTTTAGAGTTTTCCAAGAGGATCAGGATATTCTAAATATCCTTAAACGTTCCTAATCTCTCTAAACATCTATAAACTATCTTATTATTTTCTACTCTTATAGGAGTTCTCAAATGTGTTATAATATGCTTTTGCTATGTGTGTGATGTGTTTTTGATATGTGGGTTAAGGGTAGAAAACCTAATGACACCTAGTGAATGGCTCTCGGTGCGAGGCCGGGATCCTAAGTGGCTAGAACTAGGATAACCAACTGAAGAGTTATTTAACAAGTGAAAACTTAATTAAATTTATGGGAATGGGTTCAAACATTAAAAAGATTAAATGTGCCTCACCCATGCCACTAGTGCTAGTAAAGGCTATGGATGGGAGTGGGAGAAGGTACCTATGCATAGGTACGATCGAATGGCGCTTATCTATACGAAAGGCATTCAATCCCGCATGTGCCTACTTGGGGGCCAGGGCCCGGAGTGGCTAGTACCAGGACAACCTAATGAGTGAGGGCTATGTGATGACACTCACTTAGGTTGTTGCTTAGAGTTTCTACCCAAGCCTTAGAACCTTTTGGGGAAAGATTTATACTTTGATCATCTTTTATTTGCTAATTGGGAAAGGTTACCCAACCCTAGGTTTGGCCCAGCTATTCCTTCTTTGTGGACCTTGGTGTTTATCTCCTAGCATGGGGGAGTGGGTCTTTTAGGCATCCACATGGTTGGGTGGTAAATATTTTATCGAGGTATCTTTTGCGGATGCTGTGTTTGAAGATTCATGCTTGCTTATGTACTAGTTTTTGAAGAATAAAGGCTTTGTAATTATCTTTCATGATGTAAATTTATTGTTACCTCCCGAGCGGAGATGAATGTAATGTAATCATTGATGTAATTTAAAATGATGTATTTGGAATGGGTAGATTTAGGAAAAGGGAAAGGGAGATGTGAAATTTATGTATAAGATGTAGATTGGAAAAGAAAAAGGATTTGGTAACATTTCAAGTATGTTAGTATGCTTCTTATTATTGATTAAGTGAAAAGGGCTATTGAAGAACAAATGTATTATTTGCAATGTATCAAATGATTTAGATGATTCTATTTGATTTAAAGGTTATATTGTTCATAAAGAATACTTAGGAATATAGATGGTTTCAAATGGAAAGTTGAAATGAAAATACTTTGTATTCCTTAAAGAAATGATGTAGTTTTCTTTGAGAAGTAAATCTTGTTGTTCGTTTACTTAATGCAATTGAACGTATCATGAATTTAAATGAAAAAGGGAACCTTGGAGGAGTATAAGTTAAGTTTATGTTTTGTTTGCATAATTTTTTCAAAAGTTCAAAATTTTTCATAAATCATTACTTAGGTTCTCTTTTACAAAGAGAATCTTTGTTCTCTTCCCTGGTTCCCTTGCGAGGCATGACAAGAAGAGCTAAAGGAGATACTAGCTGCATTGGACATAATGAAGCACAAAATCAGATTGACAACATGTGAGCAAGAATGAAAGCACCAAAAGACACCTCAGATACTAAGGAGACTAGAAGTCAGACTAAGGATCATATTGAACCACCTAAGAATGAGGGCAAGCTAGTAGACCACACTTGTTATGTATGTAACAAGCATGGACACATAGAAAGGAACTGTACAGAGGTAAGACCCTTCAATGGTTACTGTTATTCATGCAATAAATTTGGTCATAAAGCTATGAATTGCAAGACAAGTCAAAAGAACAGGACTCATAATCAAAGAAATCAAAATCAGTCAAATGTAAGTTCTCAGAATGTTACATGTCATATATGTAACTATAATGGTCACTCAGCTAAACAATGTAAGATGGTGACTCATGTCAATGCACTGAGGAATATAAGGCCTCTCATCATTTATCACTCTTGTAACAAGGCTGGACACATCTCAAAGTTTTACAGATCAAGGACGCAAGGTCAGGAAAGCCCTAATAAGCCTGAAAAATCAATTTTAGATCTCGAAGGAGAAGTTAATTTTGTGAAAGCTTTAGAGGATGTGAGCTTGATTTGGTTAGAAGCAAAGAAGGATAAGGTTGATGAGTATGTATTGGATGCATCCATAGTGGATGCACCCTCTACATCTGGATGAATGGCCCTCAGGGTCATAGGGGGAGCTAATTTAGCTCTAGACCCCTGCATGGCTGCTATACTCACTCTCAGAGTATGCACCTTTGGACTTAAGCTTTTGAAGACTAAGGGAACCTTCATGCAAGAGTCCACTAGCTAATTTTTTGTAGAATGAAAGATAGAAATTTCCAAGTGATAGCCTGGTTTACATGACAAGCATTAATTGTAGAATTTATACTTTAAAGTACATAGAAGTTAGAAGATCTCTCATTGCATTCAAATTAAGAGCGATTAAAGAGAAGAAGAGCCTTAGCAGTTGATTGAGAAGGATTGTAGTTTCATTCTTCAAGTGATTTGTTGTGCATTTGATCGGTTGCAGAAACCCTAGTTCGTCACGCTGATTCAGAATCTCTTGGAAACCTTTGAAGAAGTGTTATACAAGTAAGTGATGGCTACTCCTATAGTATTTGATGTTGCAGAGAAGAAAATATATGTGTTTAGGAGGCATCCATTTAAATCTACACTAGATGACCTAGAAGGGGCATTCTCTTGCATGCCTATGGGTCTAATGCATGTCGAGGACATTAGGGAATACATCTACTGTAAGAAAGAACCAGTAGGATTGGACAGATTAAGGGTGCACATGGAAACTATGTTAAAACCAGAAAAAACCTTCATGGATGAGTATGCACAATGGGATAATCACCCTATAGTGGAGTATGCTACGGCATATGAGTTCTATGAATCAGAATGGATCAAGATTCTTCTGAGCAGGATTCATAATGACCTATTTTGGATAGGTGAAGTGTCGGTCAGAATTACTGGTGACCTAATTCATGATATGATAGGCCTCCCAAGGACAGCCACCATCCTTCCAGTGGGAAAAGATGTAAGAAATATTGTTGAACAAACTTGCAAATCAAGGAGTGATAGGCGAAGAATGACCATAGAGCCTATTGAGCAAGATGACATCAAATTGATGTCCATGATACTTGGTTATAGGTTTCAACACACTAGCAAGGTAAATAGTGTGTCTACGGCCACAATTCTTGCAACCATAAGAATTTTAAATGAGAATGGAGAGTTCAACCTGTGTGAAATCTTGAACACACAACTAATTGACAACATCAAGGCAATCAAGAATGATAAGACCAAGATATTCAAATTTGGGTCTCTTATCATTTAGATGTACTTCCATATTATTGGAAAGGTGTTAGACTTATACCTTGATAGGACAATTCCTACCATGCCACATATATCCTTCAAGGAATCTACTAAGAGCACTCTAAGAGACTACATGACTCTATAATTGAATACATTCAGAGCTAAGATGCAGATGAGGTATAGGATACCAGATAAGATAGTTGAGAAATATAAGGATACTATTTATTTTATGGTTGAAACAGACACAACATGCATGGAGGAAGTTGAACCTAGAACAAAGTGGATTCATCCACTTGGATATGAAGTAGATGAACAAGTCTTGGAAGCATATGCTCAAGTATTTCTTTCAGCCCCTAAAGACCCTAATGAGCCAAGATGAGGAACCTATGAGGAGAAAACAAGAGAAATTGATGCAGTTTTCAACAGCGCAGCAACAAAAAGGAAGGTTGCTAAGGTTACCTCAAAAATCTTGAGAATACATGGAGTGTCTCAAGCAGACCTAGACAAAGCAAGGGAACAAAAGATTGCTTTGGAATTAGAGAGCCCAGATGCAACAAAGGCAGAATCAAATGATCCTAAGCTGAAGAAAGTAAAGATTGAAAAATCTGATGAACAAAAGGGTAAAACTGATGTTACTCCTTCTACACCCAAAGAAACCATTGACCTTACTACTCCTCCTAAGTATAAGGCAATGCTGAATAGGAAGAAAGAGATCAGCATTGGTCATCCATCCTTGAGAGTAACAAGGAACAGAAAGAACTCACAAGTACCTCTTGAAGTAAGTTTCAAACCTAGTCTCAGTGTGCTAAGTGCAAGAATAATTGATGAGGGAAGAATTGATCAAGTAGGAAAGTTTTATGAAAAATATAGTGAGATAGATAAATCTGAGATACATGGAATGATATTCAAACACATGTTGAAGTTCAAGAAGACAGTCTTGGAACTTAAGACTATGATCCCTGACAATGTATGGAACATCCTAGAATTCCAAAAGAGACAAGCCATTGAAGAGGATTTAAGGATAAGGGAAAAGATTCTAGATGACACTCTTCCAGTATGTTCCTTAGAAGAGAAATATCTCTTGTTAGATCTAGTGAAGCCACATCTCAGAAAAAAGTCAAGGACTTTACATATAATGGACAAAAACTATGATCTGGTGGCTAAGGAAATAGAGAAATCCTTTGAGAAGGTCTTTATGAATAGGAACATGTATCCAACTACTGCGCCCATAGCACAAGTATTCTTAAAGGAATTCAAGGTGGCAGAGCCCACTAATGCATCAGTGAAAAATCCTCAGGACTTAGCGCCTGTAGTTGAAACACAAATAGAGATAGTTAAGTTTGCGCCCATGACAAATTCACTAAAGGATAGCACTGTTATCATTGATAATGTAGAGATAGCCATGGTGGCCACTAACACTCAGTTGGACAAGTTTGAATAAGCTTTAGTGAGCACACAATAAGCTGAAATCTTATGTAGTAACACTCCTACTCATCAAGAAGAAATATTGATTGAGGATATAACAAATTAGAAAGAAGAAAAAAAGATTGAAGAAAAGAAAGGAGAAAAAGAAAAGCTAACTAAAAAAAAAAAAAAAAAGAGGTAAAAGGAAGTGAACAAAAAGATGAAACATCAATTGGACCAATCAAGGTAAAACAAGAAGTGATAGATAGCACTCCCATCACTCCCTCAGCAGCATTGTTGTCAAGTTTGACACCTGAAACAACCAGTTTGGACTCATGGGGAGAAGAAGACCTGATTAAGTTCAGTGTCTTAGCTATGGAGAAGGCCAAGGAGAAACAAGTGATGAGGAATCCTCTCCTTGTAGATTCAGTGAACATACTGAATATTTTTTTACCTGTAGACATGAAAGTGTCCAAGGTACACTCTGTTGATGATGTAATTGTAGTCATTTCACAATTCAAAAGCAATTTCTCTAGCCTAGAAGAATCTGCATCCTTAGTTGCAGAGGAGAAGTACTTGAAGAAGAGATTAAGTGAATTGGTTAGCAACTATACACTTGACATGAGCTCACTAAAGGTTGGTCAAGCATCTTTGAAGGAGTTTGCAGCAAAGGGAAGAAAGATCATTGCTGACTGTATGGACCAAGACAAACTGACTGGTGGTCTAGACAAAAAGGTACAAGAGGAAGAAGTCATGATAGACAACATAAATAAATCAGTGGAAGATCCCTTTGTTGATGTGAACATGTGCAATAATGTCTACCAAGGATAGTTAGACAAGATTGAGAAGGCAGAAAAAGAGATGATCAAGATAAGGGCTAGATAGACTCAGCTAAGGAATGGTCTTGCGCCCTCATTAGACATACTAAATTAGAATATCAAGGAGATCGATGCCACCATGGTGACATATGATCAAGGTCCTAGCACTAATCTGGAGAAGATGGAGAAGCTACAGTATGCTTTATGCACCCATCTATAGATTGTAAATTCACTAATCACATTTTGGAAGAAGGAGATCCAAAATCTGCAGATAGCATATCCGGATGTTCTATCACAGTAAGTTTTTGTAGATTCAGTTTTGACACACCTTTTTCATTAATGTCAAAGGGGGAGTATGTGTAGAATATGGATTATAGATATGTATAAGGAGATATAAGATAGAAAGATATGTATAGGGAGATATAATACAAAAGTTTTTTCTATTAAGGACAGTTAGCAACTTGGTCGTATTCCTTTGCTTCCATCAATGACAAAGGCGAAGATTGTTGGCAAGTTGGCTATACTGATATATATGACTTAATATAGTTTTTTCATTATGGCAAAAAAGTCATATAGCAGTTTGGAGTCAGCGCACTTGATGGGAAGATCATAAATCAACTAAGTGTTGAAGACAGGACAGTGTATAGAGTTCCTGAAGCTTAGAGCATTAGCGCATGTGTGTATGACCAAGTTACAGTATGCACCCTAGAAGATAAGTTGGTTATACTATATTCATGCTTAGTCTATGAGAGCATGCTCAGATATGAAAGTATGAGAAAGATACAGACAATTGAAGTTACACAGCCAGTGTGTGCCAGAGAAGAACAGAGTAAGCAACTGACTGTTAGCATTTTGAGTTGTGGTTATATTCTAATGATGTAACGGATATGAACCTATTGTAATTAGGTTTCCAACATGTAAATATGTTTTTTTGTAAACACGCTTGAGCCAATTTAATTGGAAGCATTGTATGTAATAGGTTTAAGGACCGACCTAGTTGTTTGTTTTGTATGCGCATATAAATATGAGATGCACCCATTGTAATTAGCATGGAAGTTGATATAGAGTTGTGATAAGTAGAGTAGAAGTGTGTGAAGAGACTATAAGATGTATTAGAGCTTTGCAAGAGGCCAAAGCATCAACGCATCAAAGGAACTGATCAAACAAACAATGTCACAGGGATAGTGCATCTAGCAGATATAGTGTGTATCTGAGATCAGAAGGTTGTAGCCTTCACCACTTGAGCAGTGAGCTCTAGGACAGTGCGTCCACACCCCTAACATGGTTTATCTTAAAAGACTCCTAATAGGGTCTGACCCTTGACAAGGTCTACTGTACTAAACATATTGTAAAGCAACTCCTAATAGGGTTAAGGATCTTCTAACAAGGATTATAGTACACTAGTCACTAGTAAATTTTACCCTATTTTTTGATGAGGATTAGTCAAATTTTTGATACCCATTGGTCAAAAAGATGACCAAAATTGTTGTCAAACTTTTCTTTGTTGATTATACAACAGAAAAAACCGTCGTCAAAATTCTGACCTTCTTAGTGGTTGAATTACCGACCGAATTACCTGGAAGAATTGTAGATCAAATATTTTATCTGTGTCACCAATGTTCATTGAAATTGTGACCAATCAGGGTCCATAATGTTGTCAAAATTGGCATCGAACACATAGCATTCTCGTCGAAAAACAAAACACATTTTGTCTCTCTTGTGATGACATGTGGTCGGAATTGACGTCGAACACATAGCATTCTTGTCAAAATAACTATTATTAAAAAGTTGAAAAAGTGACCAATAATAATTTTTGGTTAATATATATATATATATAACAACAACACATACTAAAGTTGCATTGTCATTGGTTCCCAAGTATTTATCTCTTTGACATTTGTTTCTCCATCTTTATACATTATATTACCTTGCATCTCTATTCTTCATTCAATAGTCATTTGATTATTAACTTAATGTATGGCTACATCTAATATATTAACCTAGCGGGGTGCTTGTATCTACCTTCCCTATCCATACTTCATTCCTTAAGACTTAGTAACCATACATGAGAGAAGAAACACAATAGGTCTTCCTGAAGCTATCTCACACTAAGCCCAAGAGTAGAAATTTGGGGTCCTTACCTAGTGGGGTGCTCATTTCTGCATTCCCTATCCAAGATTCATTTCATAAGTCTCAGTAACCATTATTATGGAATTGGCAAGATGGTCATAATAGAGGATCTTTGATTGTCCCATCTAAAGCCCAAGAGTGGGACTTTGGCCCCAATAGCAAGCAACATGGACATCCATTTGGGGTCCCTACCTAGATGGAAATCCTTATGATCTCTGAGTTGTCCTTTGGAAGCCCTTCAAATTCTTCCTCATCTATGGATATGGATATAGTGATCCCACCTCCACATCTTCGACCTAGACTTCTTTGTGATGTCCCCTTTAAAGATAATTTATGAAAGCAAGAAAATTAACTTGCAAAATCAAAAGCAAGAGACATATTTCCTCCATGATGTAGGTGCAAGAGTATTGATGATGACAGTTCATAGTACTGTCCATGAAGACTAGAAGAATAGAAAGAGAGCTTTTTCATGACAATGATAACATTGAGATCTTGCCATTTTTCCTTATAAGACATGTTCTCTCAAGCCTCCTTACTTGAGGTTGACTCAGTCGCCCTTTCTAAGCTAAGAATGATAAAGAAGGCAATGAGATTAATGACCAACAAGAGCGTGGGTCTGCTAATAACAGGGAATAATAAGGGGCAGTAAACAAGTAATCAGTACATAGTCCTTAAGACCACAGTACAGAAATCTCAAAGTAGCAATCTTAATGCTGACACATTCTATTATGATAGAAGTCAATGGGCTAGTCATGATGAATAAAAGGAGTCCATGAATAGGACAGAGATGTACAGGCCTGTCTTGACAAATTAAAAGAGAAAGAGAGTAAAATGTTGATGAAACTTTTCTAAAGCACACATAACAACCTTATACATAGTAAAATTGAATGCAAGACAGTCTTTCAAAGGACAAACATATATGAAAAGATTCAAATTACATGTGAATACCCTCCTAAGTTGGGCTTTGTAGAGATAATGTGTCCTAGAGAGAAGATTTTTGTAATGCATCATCCCATACAGTAGGTTTGGGTGTTGGCATACATTGTATTAACAAAGAAAAAGTAGAAGCTTCAGGTATGCCAAGTAACATGGTAATATGTCTGCATCTTTGCCCCTATAAAATGTTGTGCTGAGGGTTACGAAAAGCAAGTTAGCTTCCAAAATTGAATCTGGAGAGAAGCTACATAGTGTCTCTACCCATTAGAAGTTGCAGAAGGTTGCCAGGTTAGCAGAGAATGAAGTATCATTAAGTGTTAAACATAGGAAAGACTTAAATTAAGAAGGTAAAGCCTTAAAGAAGACCTCTTTCCATGCCTCAAAGAGACCTAACTCACCTTGAACTCAACAGGAACATAGCCTATATGTAGGAAAGTGACTATATTAAGGAAATAATGAGGAGTTAAGAGGCAGAGATCAATCTATGACACATGTAGTAGATATTTTTGAATAGTTCCAACCATTTAGGAGAGTGGAGGCAACATCTTGGAGCCTTTATAGGAGCTAACACAGGAAAAATAGATTGAAAAGTATACAATCCATTTGTCAAACCCTACAATAGAATGGAAGATTTTTCAATTTTGAATTTTTAAAATATTTCATATCACAAAAAACTAACCAAAGATAGATTATTAAATTGTTCATACCTGTGAATAATTATTCCTCATGTCTAAAATTCTCTTAGACATTGCTAGCTTTCCTTTTGGATAGGTCCTTTGGTTCCGAATCTTAGGTTCGATCACCCTTATTGTCAAAGTTGGTTTTAAGTCCTTAGATGTTACCCTTTCTATTATCCCTACCTTGGACTTATTTTGTGTGAAATTAGGACAACCTTGGCTCAATGGCATGAAATCTATTCCTTCTATCATCAATAAGTGTTTAAAGTTTCCCCACAATGAGCAAGTTATAACAATAAATCAGTCTCTTTATCCCTTAATTAAAAGGGTGGTAGACCTGCCTGATGAAGAGACCAACCTCAGTCCATGAAGGAGCCATAATATCTGCAATAGTCAGCAAATGTTGGTGAGTTGGTTTAGTGATTACCAAGGAGATTATTGATGTTGTTGATGTTCTCATCATTGATATATCACAAGATTATAAATCTCTTTCAGCAACCATACAATCGATTGTCACAACGAAACCTATGATGAATGAAAGTTTAGATTATTAAATCTGATTGGGCTTATTCACCTTCGGTTGTCAAGCTCTACATCACTCCAAGTCTCAATTAACACTATGAATTATGATCTATGATACCACTTATAAATGTTAAGCTCGTCCAATTGATAAGATATATATGACAATATCATTGCTATCTCTAATTTGATAATTGGATATATGCAAGGTGATTAGGTATATATATAAGTAATGCTAAGATTATCTAGATTAATATGTATAATCTAAAAATAATAATGTGGATATGATATTAAATCACTGTTGTATCTGATGACTTTAGGAATTATGCAAAGTTAAGATATTCCAATTTGCAGATATTCATAGAGATCTCTGCTCTTCCTGAAGTATCAATATAAGCTATACAATGAACCTCCCTCTAATGATAGCAATGATGTTATATAGTGTTGTGTCTGATATGTTGATATAACCTTGCAATTATGAATATGAGGCTCTACTTGATATGGAAATATCATAGTACAAGCATGAAATACCCAAGTTGTGCTTTTGGCATTGAAATATGAGCATGACAAGACTTCACAAATAGAATGAATTGGAAACTTAAGATAGATCATGTAATGCAATGAACCTTTGGAAATATAAAATAAGAAACTGAGTGTTGATATTAAAAGGGCATACATACCAGTAACAACAATTGCCCTCACATCATTTCTTCTCATTGCCTCATCATACTTTTCCCCAAGTGCACCAAGGACTGCAAAGAAACAAGATAAACAAATCACAAGCATATAGTGATGTTAGAATAGTAAAAGAATACTTTGACATAAGAAAAAAACTACACAATATTAAAACATGACATTGTTCTTTAAAAACTAAAAAGGTAATAATACGAGACCATTCATTAATTAGTTGTTTAAATTTTCATTAGTTGAGAATTGATAGTCATTGACAAACAAATCAGTGTTTATAGATGGATTGACAATGAACAAAGAGGTTTCAAAAAATAGTGATGTGTACACTGTCAAAGAACATTGTGGTATTCACAATCAAAGAACAAAGATGTGCTCAAGGTTATAAAATAGTTATTATTTTTAGAATGTGAAGAGTGCAGTAAGAACAGTAGTAAGTAATGTTGCAATAACAACAAATGAAGGAAAAAGATGTAATGGAAGTGAAAAACTAGTGATTGTTCAAGGGTTTTTCTATACAAAGTCAATGGTGAACAAACATTGATACAAAACAATGAAATGACAGGATCCTTGAGGAAGATGAGTTGTTCACCATTCTTGATGTAGAAAAGTCAACAAGATCGATCGAAGGCCATAAAAAAAATCAATCACAATTATCTAGGAACTATGTTAAAGCACTGTCCCAAGAAATGATGACGGCATGTTTTCAAGAATAGAGATGGAGTCTTTGTTTTGACAGAGGGGTCACATTTTAGAGAGGGATGACAAGAACCATAATACAGAGGTATCATTTTATTATTTTTTCATCATGAATATATAGCATGGTGAGTTTGTAAATGATTTTCATAAAGAGCAAAAAAAGATACATAATAGGAACACGGTAAAGTATCATATGGGGAAAATTAGAGGCCAAAAGGACGTCAAGTGACAATCACAAGAACCTTATTGCAAAAATAATGGTCAAGTGGGCTTAAAGACAGTGTTGCTATAATGCATTAGCAATAAATAATAGTGATTAGTAAAGTGTGCAAAAAACCAATGATAGAGTGTTGATATGCATAGAGGTCATAACAGTAATAAATGTTTATAACAGTGCTTTTAACAATGCTCCAAACATTGGGAATGCAAGATACCTGTAACAATGAACTTCATTTCGACTTGCTAGTTGGCTATCACTATTAACTCTAAGCTTATCTTTAAAATTTGAGCTTCACTTGGTTTCGAGAATAGTTTAATATTCTCTACTTAACAAGGCCAACCACATGAAGGTGTAAGCTCATTTGGCCCCTCCCCCCCCACCCCCTAACATCACTCTAAATTCCCCATTAACCTCTAATAACATTCATTCATTCATCCATTTTTTAAATATAACATTCAATCATTATAATCACATGATAACATTCATTAAGTCATAAAATTCATTAACACACAACATTCATGAATAATTCATTAACACATAAAATTCATTAACATGCAATATTCATGAATAATTCATTAACACATCATTCATCAACTTACTAGTAAAAAATTACATCCATTAAGACAACGTTCTTTCATTACCAAAAAATGTTAATTATAATCATTTCTTTTTGGGTTTCTTGTTGTTTTTTTTCATGTAATTTCTAAGAGGAAGATCAATGTCCTCGTCATTCCCCTCCTCTACTATTTCTAATGGCAACACATGTCTCCTCCTCATCTATTCAAGAACAGAAGGCCACTGTGCCAAAGGGGGGTCCATTGTAATAACAACTACGTCATGAGTTAAATTCACACATAATTAATTTAAAAGAACAAAACATAGATTTTCTTTACCTGAATGTGCCACATGATCTACATGGTGATCACTCTAAACATCCTCTAGCACTCATTCAGCATGACATTCTGTATCCTCTAAAATATACACAAAAAAGGTTACACCAAGTTTAATTTAAGACGTTAAATTGTATTAATGATTACATAATTAAGTTTAAATAGAAAATGAGCACATCTATCGACACTACGATGCACATCAATGGCTTCATCATGCAGCGTATGATCTATGTTACAATTAAGAGGTTGCATTGCAATGTCATGCACATTACTATCAAATAGATTGTTGCTCAAGTATTCAATTTCTAATATATTTTTTGGCATATTTACATGTTCACATGATGCAAGATACTCTTGGGTTGGGCCAGTGGAAGCTTGGCGTAGGCATTCAGCGATGACTTGATAGCCTTCCTTGAAGGCAATTTTTTTGTGTTTTGTCGTGGCCTCTAAATTAAATTCAGAGCCCTACATTTTTTGATTAAACAAAATTATTTGCATTTTATAAATAATTTTTCTTTGCAATTCATTTACTGCTACTTACAATTCGTGCTTTAATTTTGGAATATCCACTAGAGCCAATTCTGTGCTGCCCAATCTTTTGCAACCTGGCCTTTGTTGCCTTTGATATGTCTCGCAACCTATGAAAAGTTTGAAATATGTTAGATGATATAGATATAAAGATCACTAATTAGTGCATTATTACATTGTACTAGTAGTTAATACTATTGCATACCTTCTTCTCTCATTTGGTGGTGTAATTCCTCTTTGAGCATCCCCTTTCTCCTTTGCATCCAAAATGAACTCATTCCAATCCCTCACTAGAATAAAGGGAGGATGCTCGTACTTTGGGTTCTGGACAAGACTCCTTCTATATGAGTCCCTCACAGTCTTAAGATGTTTGCAAGCTTTTTCTAAAAATTTATTCTCCTCAAAAAGATTACTACCAAACTCATGCTCTAAATCTTTAATGAGCTGATCTTTTAATTTTTTGTCTTGCAAGTTCCACCTTTTAAGAAAAAATACAAAATTGTTAGATAGAAAAATTAACTAAAGTTGTGTACCTTGAATATAGTAAAAAAAAAGACTCGAATGAAAGAAAAAATACTATACCAATTAATGATATGAAAAAAAATAGTGGGATGGGGTTAGTTCACTTATGATGTTCCACCTTGTACGTATGGTGGGCCCCAATATCTTTAGTGCGAGGTCATAAAGTGTCTTATAAAATGAATCATTTCCTGCAAAAAATGTCATGGGATAATCAATCCAAAACTTGTTATGAATAGGTAAATGCATATTACAATATAAAAAATAATAATTTTAAAGTACTTGGAAGCTTAGGACATTTTAAAGGCATCAATTCATTATCATCAATCAACAATGATGTCTACATAACTCCCATGCTAGAAAGATGGGTAGATCCAAGAAATGATGGTGAATTATCACCAATACATGTACTATGATTGGTATCTGGCGTAGAAAACTACACCAGTGTATCTCCTACTCCACAAAATTAATCCACTATGTGATGCACCCAAGATTAAAGTACAAATTATCAAATCATAATTAACTCAAAACCAAATATAGAAAAACAAGGATTTACCAGGCATAGACCGTGAAGGCGTCGATGTTTACATGCTCCTTGTTGCTTACATTACACTCGAAAATCTTTGATGGACGTTCGTCGACCTCCTAGGAGGAGTCGCCTGCACTTGATGACCTAAACAACCCATTGTTAGCAAAGATATTCTAAAATAATAAAAGTAAGAGTTAACTTAAGAAGTTTTTGAATGTTCCAAAGAAAACATTTCTTGTAGCTTGTCAACTAAAGGATTATTTTACCTGAGGTAGCCAGAGCTCTGCTACTACCGGCCTCACCACGTTGTCCTTGACCAAGTACTTGAGTTTCCAAAAAATCTTGTAACAAGAATGCATATTACATATTTTACTTCACAACATAAAAGAGTATAAAATATAAACCTTTATTGAACTTCTTTTATAACTAAAGATTCATTACTGCTTACTTCATAATGACGTGCTTACGCCATCAATTCAGATAGCCTCAACTTCAGCATCTGGGTTGGATTTTCTTCATCCAAAATGCTCATAATTTCTAAATTGATTTTTTTTAGTTTTTTCCTCAACATAATTGTCATATTAGGCATTTATGGGATATCATCATCAGAAGGGGTAGCTATTGCCTCTGTTGCTGCAGGTGCTTTTCCCCTATCTTGAACATCAAATTGTGATAGGAATATCAATAAAACTATCATAAAAACTCCAAAACCCTAAATAAAATAATGTAATAATATAATATTTTTCAACTATCTAATTTGTACAATTTCAATAAGGCTTACCGTTTTTGAAGAATGGGTGGGAGGAGCATCCTCGTGGCCTCTATCATGTGGGGGATCTATATCGTCTTGTGACAAAAATTAAATATAAAAACTTCAGCGAACTGAAAGCAATAGATTTAGCAAAAAAAACTTAGTAATAAAATGGTATATAGTACTTACCACCCTCATGATAGTAACTTTGTTTGTATCTATGTGATTTAAATGGTAATCTATTAGTAGTTCTTCCCCTATACTTATTGATTTTATTGCACATACAAAAACTTGATTCCCCTCACGCGCCTCAAATATGCAATTGGGTTGCTTATTAGTTGAGGAAGGTCACATACTATTTATAAAACCCCCAATATTACTTGTTGCTTTTGGTCTCCCATCAATGTACATTGCAAATTTTTTACTTTGATCATTTTCTTTCCATTGTATATAATTTGTTGATAGTGCATACCTATGCATACTTTTTTTATATTGAATAATCCACATCCAATCATTGTAATTGTAACACGGACCGACATAATTGAACAATTCAACAACTTTTTTGTAACATACATTTATCCCATCCATGGAAAAAAGGCCCAAACCATGTAATGAGGATGGAGCTATGCGATATATCCTCTCATTAACACAAAAATTAGTGTTAATTGGAGGTAGCTCATTGGGTACCCATTCTTTCTCAATATGTGTATACCGAAAGGGCACCTTGATGTCACCTTTGGTCTTATCATCATAAGAACATGACCCCCCTTTAGCAAGAAAAAATTGCATGCATTTATCAAAAAAATTTCTAATCTTTTGACCTCTAGTTGATCTCCCCATTTTAGTCGTACTACATGTAGAACTTTCATCTACCATTCCCTCATTTCCCTCATTTGATGTAGATAGATCTGACAAGTACCTATTTGGTGGGTCTTGCAATCCATCAAATGAGATATTGTCATGTCCCCGCTTCAAATAGAATTTTAATAATATTTAAATAATATATATAGAATAATCAAGTAGTCACCCATACGTACGGTTCCTCTTTGTCTATACGTGGGAGATATAAAATGTATTAAGTTGAAAGTGATTATATAATTATATGTCTATACGGTTCTTCTTTGTCTATATATACATTATATGATTATATAATATGTCTATTTATAACATACGTTCTCAGTGATAAACAAGAAGAATATAAGAAAATTATGTCTATTTATTGACTTATACCTGTTGATCCATGTCACTGTGCACAATCCACGCCAAAAGGGTTAAATTTCCTACATATGTTTTCATTACTGGAAAAATGGGTTTTGAAGGGACCCAAAACCCTTTACAACTTAAGGATCAAAAGATAGGAAATATTATGCATAAACAACAAAAGACAAGACATACAACAATTATCTGCCCATACTAGGGGCTACAAAGCTAACAAAGAAACCCTGCCAAAAAGACAACAAGAGACACAAAAAAACCAGCAGGAGCACCAGGCTATGGAACTCCAACTTTTTCATCTAGCATTTTCTCCATCTTGGTCTGAATGTTATCCTTCCTATCGATAACCCTTTTCAGTTCATCCATATTATTCTTAATCATAGGGGATTTCTTCTTTCCACGGGTCTGAGAACTGGGACCACCACTGTCTAGTAGAGGAGCGCTCCTAACCTCAGTATCATCCTTCGAAGCATTGTCCAACAAGTTAACCAGAGCCTTCAGATTGGTACTAGAAGCCTTCATACTATCCATACTGTGCTGGAGAATGTTGATAAGAGTGTTATCAACTTTATCCATTCTATCCCTCAAACCAGCAGCATGGGGGTTAGTAGATCTCTCATTGAGAAGAGACTCCACTTTCTCTTAGAGGAAGGTGTTGTTAGCTTCAAGATTTCTACATTTCAAATGGAGTCTTTTAATTTCATAAAAACACCACTTACTAAATCTGAACGAGTAAAGGGCCTTAGCTTTAGCAGTCTGCAGGACACCAGTTGTCACCTCCTCCCTATCATTGAAATCTTCAAATATAAGCTTGATAGTAGACTCTCTAGCCTTCCATTCACTGGACTCCTTGCTACCCTCCTGATTGTTATCCTCAGAATCTTGAGATATGGGCATATCATGCCTCATCCCCTCAACAAAATCTTCTAGAACGAGCACCTCCTCCTTATTAAAATCCTTGTCATTTTTCTATTTTTCTGCATACTGAATGGCCATATCAACTAGGTCCTCAAGGCTATGGGAATTTAGTGCCTTAGTGCCTTCAAACTTAGCCTCTTCAATTTCTGTATCTTTTTCCTCATTTGTTCTCTCCTGAATATTTTTGCCAAGGTCCTCAGCTTCAGGAATGTCTTTATCCTCATTGCACAAGGTAGTATCCTTCTCCACTGTTCTCACAAGCTCATTCTCATCTCCACGCCTCTGAGCTTCATCAGTACCCTGCATGTCAGTATTATTATTCAACTGATCCCCCTTCCTAGTTATCTCCTTATTCCCCTCCTTTGAATTCTCATTGCTAACCTCTTCCTTGTGCTCTTCCTAATCAGACATAGCCTCAGAGTCATCAGTCTCTTCCTCATCCTTGCTAGGGATTTTCATCTCCTGGGCATTTTTAGAAATCTCATCCTCAGAGTCCTCCGTTTCTAAGCCCTCAGAGTCAAACTCTTCCTCAGTAGCTTCCGAGAAAATTTTCTTCGAGCTGCTGCCTAAATTGTCCTTCGCCTTCCATTTAATAGACCCATTCTTAGACTTCTCAGGGCTCATTTTGCTCTTACCAGTGGAAGGAGTAGAAGAAGGGATAGGGATGGTTTTCTTAATATGCTCGTGAATTAATAGAATCAATCCCTCATGTTTCATAGCCTTCTTAGGAGAAACCTTATCTTCATTTATGCTTTTAACCAGAGAAGTGTACAAATAAAAAGGAATATTGATGGTATCCTTGTACCTAAAGTGATTTAGGAACATGAAATGATGGGAATGTGCCCGAGTGAAGCGGTTGTCAAAGGTAAAGTATTCCATCACTACCTGCAACACATGGTGCCAAATCTCCTTGATCTTGACAGGTTCCATGTAGCCATTAGCCTTGCCTTCCGCAAAATCAACCTTTTCTTTCACAGATTTCGGGAACCTTTTAGCCGTCATGTTCGAAATCTTGTGGTTTCTGTAAAATTTTTGACCTTCATTAGGGATTCCCAAAATTTAAGCTATAAGCTCAATAGAAATCTCCAACATTCTTCCATCAATTTCCTACATATGTTAATCATTTATCTTAAGTTAGATAAAAATTACATGATACGTATGCTACAAATAACTTTGAAGACAACATGAACAATATGCAACATCGTAAACATGAACAAATTTACCTTATATATGGAATGCAAGATCGTCAATAGAAGGGGTGACAATGTCTGTAGTCAATTGCCTGTTTGCAAAAAGGGTGATAATCAAACACAATATATACATGTATCAGCAGTAATTAATTGAGCATCATAAGTAAAACATTGGTAATTATAAATCACATATGTTGTAATCATTAGAATTGAATACAATAAATATGTAATCATTAGAATTGAAATCAATAAATTAATATTAAACATATATACTAATCAATATAAATATATATAAATAAAATTAAATCACCTATATACCTTGTACATTTCAATCATGTCATTGATCATCTTCTTCATCCATCTCATCATCATCGCCATCATCATCATCATCATCATCATCATCATCATCATCACCACTATCATCATCGCCATCATCATCGCCATCATCACCATCACCATCACCATCATCATCATTATCATCATCATCATCATCATCATCATCATCACCATCATGTTGATCTTCATCATCTACTTCTTCATCATCTTCAATATCTTCTTCTTCCATAACATTATACTTTATCGGTCTTCCTCTTAGATCATGTCTAACAACAAATGACCAACCCTATTTATGTGGAACCTCTAAGTAAAACACTTGCTCACATTGGCTTGCAAGAACATAGGGCTCATCTCCAACTGGCTCAAATGACCTTGTATTAATTATTGTAAATCCATTATCATGTTGAATAACAGTTCTATTTGAATCATTTTGATTCAGTCGTAGCTTGTACCATTTGATGATGAATAGAACTACTTTGAAGGAGTTAAAGTCGCACTCAATTATATCATCCAAGATGTCATAGTATCGATTTTGAGATTGTTAAGGATGTATGTCATTTCTAGATGATATATTAGTGACCTCAAAAACTACAGTTGTCCCAGAATCACAAGTTTTCTTCGTGTCATCCAACTTTTTTATGCAAAATTTGTGGCCATGATAGTACATAGCTTTTTGGTGTTTGACCTGCAATTTTTCAAGCGTGTGAAAATTATTTTCATCGTGAGTTGATACAAAACATATGAGTCATGATCATTAATAAATTTGTACATACCTCTCTACCTCTTAAACCATATGCTATATCAATTACCATTGGCGTAACATTGTAATCTCCATTACGATGAGCTTTTCTAACCAATGAAGTAACACCTTCCCATGTTAATGAGCAACCATTTTGTTGACATTGTTCAATCCATACCATCATCCAATCAAGATTGTTCGCAATATAAAAATGTATTGCATCCCACTCTTGACCACCTGTATAAAAAAAATACACCAATTATAAATAACTTATATTGAAGATTTATAAGAATGAATTAACTACAATAACATCTTATATTTACCTCTCACTTTCCTCAATCTAGCTTTGCCCATCAAGTACTCCCCTTCGAATTTGTTAATGGAGTTGGGATCCCAAATACGATCTACATGGATCTTTGCTGCAAACTTAGGAAGATATTCACTAATGTACACCATGGTCTGGTATACCATATATCCCTCCACCATAGAACCCTCAGGATGTGCTCTTTGTCAAACTAAGCCTTTCAAAAATTTCAAGTGCCTCTCAACCATCCACATTGACCTAGTTGGTACAGGTCCACACAATTCAACCTCCTCAACTTGATGTATGAGGTAGTGTTCTTGTGCATTGAAAAAATTTGAAGGGAGACACATTTGCATTTCACACATAAGAAGAGGAATTTTTCTCTTCCAATATTTTATATCTTCTTTATTGATTTCTTTTGATGATAACCACCTCATGTATTTTCTAAAATCATATATAACTTGTTTGACATTGTTGGCGAAGTGGTGTGGGAGAGATAGAGATAGAACATATTGCAATATTTGTAAAATGATCTTATCAATATTTTATAAAATAATACAATGAAAACTACATGCAGTATACAAATATATAGTGAATACAAAATAGCATGAATTACCTTAATAAATGTATGTCAATCGTGTGTTTTCATCCCTGGCCCAAATTCACTTTTCTTTGATATGAGATCGTTTATATTCGTAGCAAACCCTATGGGAAATCGTATTTTTTTATGACTTATTTTATAGCATTTCTCTATTGCTCCGACAATAACCAACTAAGGTCCCTTGTATCAATCTGGTCTCCATTGTTATTTGATCAAATTACATTTTTCATTGCATGGTTAGATTCTTCAATGTCACTACAAATTTTGACAATTTTGTCTTTGTCATGCCTTCCATCCAAGATTTTTCATAATGTCTCTATTACATTCTTTCCAATATGCATAGGATCAAACAAATGCACGATTGGGAGTTGCTCGTAGTACAACAACCTAATAAATTACGTAAGATTACTTTTTAGTCATTTTAGAAGTTGGTCATTAATGCCTTGACGACCTTCACGAGCATCAATTACATCATCAATAAATAAAACACAATATCAAAATATAAATTTCAAACAAAAACCATCAGATGGAATGACATTACCTCGACAATTTATTTTATTGTATTCCAACTTCCATAGGCGAGGTGTCATTCTCTGTGGCTTTGATGTAGTCTCTTCTTTTCCATTGAAAAGATGTTTTTTGGTAATTCGGTACTTATGGTTTCTATGGAGAAAGTGTTTATTCTCATCGAACACATGCTTTCCTAAACTTTTTGAATGACGAGATTTCATCTTTGGACCACAAACTGGACATGCAAATTTTCCCTTTGTCTGAAGACCTACAAAATCTTTTATAATTGGATTAAATATGTTAACTTTGTGTTAGCACTATAACATACCAAAAAAGAGGTGTTAAGAAGATAACATTCCACAAAAATGTGTTAGCCCAGGGGCATCATGTATTGTCCATACAAGCATTGCATGGAATTGAAATTGTCTTTGTCCTATTAGTTTAGAGATGTCATACATAGTGACCCCATTCCATAACACCATCAACTCGTCGATAAGGGGCTCAATATATACATTGATATCTTTAACTTGGTACTTACCTAGTTGAATGAACAAAAATATTACATAATTATTATGACCATTTTGATGGATTATTTATAATAAATTAATTTAGATGACTATTAAATGAAAAAATACCTGGAACAATCAATGCCAACATTATGTGCTCCCTCTTTATGGACATCCAAGGAGGAATGTTATTGTTGATAAAAAAAAATAGGCCACACTGAGTAAGTAGATCTCATCTCTCCAAACAAATTGACATTGTTCGCTACCAATGAAAGCTTGAGATTACGAGGTTCTTGTTTAAAGTGTGGCCATTTTTCCTCTATTTCCTTAAATTTTGAACCATTCGTAGGCATTCACATAATGTCATATTGACTTCTATTGTGTGCATGGTAATCCATAAATTGTGCCAAGCTATTGCACCTGAATAATCGTTGTAGACGTGGAATAATGGGAATAAACCAAAGAACCTTGCGAGGCACCTTTTTGTTATTTGATCTAATCGATATCTACTAATATGAAAAATAGGGCATTCTGTTGCAAATTCATGCTGTTTATGATATATAATATGATCATTCGGACATGCATGTATTGTTTGATACTCCATTTCAATATCTTTCATAATGGTAGATAATTCTCAGTACCAGCGAGGTAGAATGTTTGATGGTGGTAACAAACACTCACCTATCAACCTACAACCAAAAATATAATTTGTTAATTTAAAGAATATTAATTGCTACACGATTCACCCAATGTTAATTGTAAGGGCATTACGACTAAAATAATGAAAAAGGATGACATACCTTAACATATGTGTCATTGTTACGTTGGATAAACCATTCATAACATTCAAGTTCACCAACAACAATACAACGGCAAGAAGAGTTGTTTAGGAGCCTTCATATAGGGGCTTGTGTGCCTTCTCAAGTATAGGTACATCAAGGTCTACATCAACATCATCATCATCATCATCTTGATCATCATGGTCTTCTTCCATGGGATCATTACCTTCTACTTCTATATTCACACCTCCATGTTCCCTCATTTGGAAATCCACATTCTCTGAATTTTCATGGTCCATAGCATGAAACTCAGGGAGGTTGACCTATATGAAAATGATGACTTTATATTAACCATGACCATGATGTCATCATCAAATCATGTCTAATGTATTTTATAAATTATTAAAATGCATACCAATGGATGAAATTCGTTTCCCCCTTCAATGTGACCATGTTGCCTACAATGTTCCTCGACTGTTTTGATTAGATATCTTCGAGTCTTTAAGCCCTTACAAATTTTGCAAGGACAATAACATTTTCCATCACCTTTTCTTTTTAAGTTAGACCACAGTCTAGCAATTGTCTCCCTATTTTGTTGTGTGTTGATATCATCAGACATGGTCTTTCTTGATGTTGCAAGAAGAGCAATGCTTGGAACGTATAGGCCCGATCTGAAGAAATCAGCAAATAAAAACTAACATGCAAAATGTTAAATTGAATGACATTTTATTATAGAGATAAATATGTTGTCTAGATTACTACATTTCAAAATTAGTGAAGGAATAGTAAGAACGAAAGAAAAAAATGCATCCAAGAGTCTTGAGAAGTGACTATCAAAAGGATGTCAATAAATGGTGATCAAATTTGTAAGCAAAGATTAGTCCCAATGACAAACAACACTTTTGAGTTCTTAGTTATAGACAAGGTTGACTATCAAATAGGCTTGATGAGGTGATGATAAGTGTAACAATTCATGACTTAAAAAGATGCCAAAATAATGTGGATAAGAAATGTTTAAATAAAGTTCTTCTTCAATGCTTATCCACTGTCACAATGGTATAAAGTGATAAAAAATAATGATTCATATGGTTTATAATAAGTCACAAAGACACTCTTATAATAGTCATCAAGAGATAATAGAGGTCATGCATGCATGATTGCAAAGCACAATGAATAAAGAACAGGCACTATTATGAAGGCTCATAGCCACAGTAAGGAATGATGTCATAAAAATCAAAAGAGGGACAGTTTCTAAAAGGTAGTGATATTCAAAGATTGAAACGAGGGTACTATATCATGACAAAGATGCAAGCATTTGTATATTTTCATGAATGTGAATGTGCGGTAATCAACAATCCCATAAAGAGACTATTGTTAGTGTTTCTACAAAATAGAATGACAGTGTTGTGAAAGAAAAGATTCATGTTCAAGAAGAGTGCCTCAAAACAATGTTATTCAATGCTTGAGGGATGATATTTACTACTTTCATAATGACCACATGATGAAAAGATGGTCAGATTAAAAGATGTAAATCTTACCCACTGATATGACAGTCAGCTACAGGGCCACAATGTATGTAACGAGAGGTGTCATATTGTCTTTCAAAGAGCAGAGTAAAATCTGGCAGTAGCATCAAGAGGTGCATGTTTTCTACAAAGTTTTAGACCATGGAATGAAGAGCATGAGGCTATCATCACATCAATCCTTATGAGTTGTGAGATAAAAAAATATTGAAGGCATTAGATCTTACAAGGAAGCAATGTCCAGTGTAACGAAAGAAATGGAAAACCATACCAAGCATGAGGAATCATGGTGACTATGTATAAAGGAGTGGCAGTGGTAAAGGGAACAATTAGAGTAGTGATTTAATGGTCAATATAAGATATAGAGATGTTTTCAAGAGGATAGGCAATGATATGTATTTTGTTTCTAATGATGTGTTCACTACCACAAGATAATTTTGCAATCATGGATAATAGAACTCTAAATTGACCCTAACATGCATGAATTTAATGCTTAAGGCGGATTGACATGGTATGGAACGAATTGGATTGTGACTATAATTCAACCTTAAGACAAGACAGTCACTACCTTGAGAGTTCATGGCCTATGTAAATGCAATTTCAATTACTGTGATTTGGTTCCAAGGAACCCTAATCAACTTAAAGATATATGAAAAATATATGTATCCTTGTTTCAATACCTAACAATCATTTTTTAACTGATTTTGTGTCTTTGCTGCAGTGACAGAGGTAACTTGGATTAGTCAATTCATTTTGAAAAGAAATCTCATAGATAGATCCCAATCATTTTTTTTGTTACACGAAGTCTTCCACTCCACCATGAGAATACATCAATTGTAAGAATGAAGAACTACTACTCAACAAAGGATTGTCCTAACTTGGACTGACTGATATTGTGACTAGGAATGATAGTAGACTAAGATAGTGTTATTTGGGACTACCAAAACAAAAATAAGCATGTCCAATCCAAAGGAAAAATACCCCTATTACTTATAAAAATTAAAGACTTCAAATTCTCTATTAACTCCAACCAAAAACATGCGAGGAAATTAAAACAGATAAATGAGTATGTCTGATTAGTGGGGGGTGTAATCAAGAAACATATTTATTGACTCAAAAAATAGTATATGTGTGTGTACAATATATTGTTGACTTAAATATGGAAAAATAAAAAATAAAAAAATTTAAAGCAGAGCAATATCTACCTAATAAATTTCATTCCTTTTAGATTATATTCACATTATTTTAACTTCAAACTTTTACATAATTCTACTTCAAATGCATGGATTTCATTAGTGTTGGAACTCGTACACTTTATAATAAGAATTGAAGACAAGTCACATAAAGAAAACAATCATTTAAACATGGACAATGACTAAGCATTGTAACCTCTCAAATAAAGATTGAAGATAAATAAATAAATAACTTCTACACCTACTAGTATGTCCTCACCAAAACAACAAAGTGTTACAGCAGAAGATTCTTTCGAAGAAGTAACAGATTTGGAAGTTGAAGTGGTGGCATGTGAATATCTCATGGTTGATAGAAAAGTACATGAAAACCTTGGCACCTACAAAAGTGGGGATAGATTACGGCCTGAAGATGAAAGGGAAGTTCTTGAAAGAGTTCTTATTCACCATCCAGACGTAGCAACAAAGATAGGTTGTGGTGTTGACTTCATAATGGTGCGATTCTGCTCTGCTTTTTCTCTACATTTTTGCAACTTATTTTCTTGCACAATCTTCTAAACAGCCCTTCTTATTAGCTGATGTGAGTTTTAGGTAACAAGAAATCTAATTTGCTTGCTATACCGTTATATCTTTCTTTAGCATTTTATATAAACACGGGGATACAAACTAAACCATGTAAAGGACTTGTAACCAAACAACTCTCTAAAGCATCTTAAGTTCTATAAACATCAGTTTCCAAAAGGGTTTTTAAGTCCTGAAAATTCATCGATTACATTTCCTGCATTTATGTTTTGAAATTTCAGATCTCAAAGTCTTTTGGAGACGCAGAGAACACATAATAAACCCAAGTTCTAAAACAGGAAAAAGAGCTGTTTGAAAATTCTGAAGTTGTATTTGTTTGAGAAATCAGTTAACGTTGAGTATTTTTAGAATAGCTTCTTTTTAGGCACCTAGAACATTCATAAATGATTTACATAGCCCTTGATGAAAATGCTAGATTTCAAATGTGTAGGTGGAAATTCATGTGGGAGTATTTTATCTTCACAGTAGAAGAATTTTGATATTCTAAATCGCTTCCCAATCCCCCTGATATGGCGTAGTGGCAGGGTGCATCACATGGACTACCTTCTAATCTATCCATAGCAGAGAGTTTAAAATATTGCAAGCAACGTAGGAAATGGAAGACGTATCCCTTCTGTTTAGGAGTATGCACCTCCTCAAAGCAGAAAGGAGAATTTGTAACTAGGCTAGTAATTATTAAGTTTCCACATGACTTTCCCTAATGTTAATCCAAGTTATTAAAATGATATGCATACAACTTTGCATAAACTTAATAAATGATAGTTGTGGGATTGATTATTGAACAATTAAATGTTAATTAAGAAATTAACTAATAGATAAAGGATACTTAACCTCTAGGAACTATGCAAATGAATAAATCTAATGTTATATTTGTTAAAAACATATAAAAAAATTCATATGATAAATTTTAATCCAAAACTCCATGATTTGATCCAATCTAATGATCAAAATTCAAAGCCTCAAATTATTTGTTTAAGCCTTTTGTTTTCTTATTTTCAGGAATAAAGATAAGAAGTTCTAATGTATGTCAATCATAGCAGAAAAGAAGTTAAATGCAAGAAAGAGTTAATAGCCACTTCAATAGTTTCGGACATTGCCTAGAAATTAGTGTATATTATATGGTGTACATCTTTGAGAAGAAAGGGTAGAGCTCAGTCGAAGTCAACAATGGAAGCATTCATTCTTGGGCTATTTCAAAATATATTGTTTGTATCTATCAGTGGAAAGTGCATGACAACAAATAAATCAATTGCTGGACTCTTGTAGGAGGGAAGTTACTAATGTCAAACAAGGAGAATGGAGACTAGTCAAGAATGAAGTGACATTATGTAGAATATTGACATGCATTAAGTAGAAAGAGGTTAAAATATATATAGGCTTAAATTTGTAGTGTATAAACAGCTCTTGAAAATGCCAAAGGTTGTACATTTGATTCAACATTTCTATCAAGAGGTTAAAATATATATAGGCTTGAATTTCACATTATAAACCATTTCTCCACTTTCAATCATAGCTGGATTATATTTTCTTATTCATATTTTCTTATTTGTTTCTTAACTGTTGTACCCAACCTAAGTGACCTTAAAATGGCCTAACCAACCCCTTAGACCAGTCTATCAACCTTTCAAGGCACAGTTGCCACTTTAGTACAGAGTGCTTCCTGGGCCTACAAACCTGGCTTTCTGCATCTAACACCAAGTTTTACCATAGAATCCCCAAGTGTTATTGGGATTCTTTGACACTCTCCTTGAGGCAGTCGTCCTCCAAAAAGAACAAAGCTTGGATCATTCTCTAGGCCTCCCAACTGCAAGAATCTCAAAGGCCTAATTATGGCACCTAACAAAGGAACACCCAATAGAATGGAGAGTTTCTACAGGACAGGGTTTGGAAACTATTATGGCACCTACCAATGGCCTATATTCCAAGTTTCAGGTTTTAAAACCATCCTAGCAGTGAGTTATGGGGACTGTACCAAAAAATTGAGCCATTCACATTTCAGATGCCTGGATTTTCATCATTGCAAACTCCTCCCAACTACTTCTTCCCATCTCGTGACTATGATGATCCTAATGTACATCCTCCAAACTCCCTTTCCACCAATTTGTAGAGTCTTTCAGTGTTCCATTTGGGAGAAATGGAGGATAATGGAAGGGGGGTTTTGTTGGATGTTGTAGTTGCAAGTGCCCTGGGAGACATGTATGCAAAATGTGGAAGCATGGCCAAGGCACGTAAACTGTTCGACAAAATAACTCAAAGAAATGTGGTTTCGTTGACTGCAATGATTGCAAATATCCCTCTTCCATTCATCAAAAGATAATGGAAGAGGGATATTTGTCAAATGTTATAGTTGCAAGCTCCCTGGTAGACATGTATGCAAAATGTGGAAGGATAGACAAGGTACATCAACTGTTCAAACTACATTGCAGTCACAATCTCAATCAGACAGCGTTCAAACCCCAGTGGAGACAATCTCAAACGAAAGGAGGGGTTCAAACCCCAGTGCGAACAATCTGTATAATGGATAAGCAATCCACGGCTTTGGCCAGCTCCCTGATAAAGCTTTGGCCTTCTTTGCACCATCAACAATATCCAGACTAATCCCAATCCCAGCAAAATAATAAAATATGTAGCAAACGACATTTTTGGGGAACAAATTGGCTTCAAACTTTTTAAAACTGGTAATAATAAATAGATGCGTTCAAATTCTCACAAGAGTCGGGAAAACAAAATCATGTTACCTCAGTGCCGAATCCGCAGTGCCGAATCCACCCTCCAAATTACCTCAATGGGCTTCCAATACACATTGCCGATGAGGTTTCACGCGCTGCAACCTTGAAAAAATTCACCATGGTAATAATGAAATGAAATCTTTTTTTTTTAAAGTTATGCCCGTGTTCTTTAATAGTTTGACCTACATAGTATTGGTCGAACTTTTGATGAACATGGGCATGAATTAAAAAAAATGAAAGTTTTCCTTCTATAATCCGACCAACCAAAACTTTTTTATTTCATGGTCAAAAATTTTGGTAGAAAAACCAGGTCAAATGTACTAGTGAGTGCAGAATATTAGTGGGTGTCAATTACCACTGGGGTTTTTACCTATTTGGGTTTCCCCGTAACCATATTGGTGTTATGTGTTGATTTCATGTTTCATGTTTATGTAGATGATCATTTCAATACTTAAGCATTTAAGTTCAGGTTAAGGATTAAGTGGAAAGATAAAATACAGTGAACACTGATTTACCCCCCCTCCCCCCTCTCAGTGTTCCCATTCCTAACAACTAACTTTACTAAAAATGCGTGTACTTGAGAGAGAGAGATTCCTAATATTTACTAACATTAAAAGAAATTTAAAAACAAATATTTTTAACAATTTCTATAAGATCTTAATGTTTTCTAACATTTCTACTACGGTTTCTAATATTTTGTAAATATTTTCTAACATTTTCTAACAAACTACTACGATTTGAACTATCATTTTCTAACATATTCTAACATTTATACTACGGTTTTTAATGTTTTCTAACATTTTCTAACAATTGTACTATCATTTTCTAATATTCTACTATCATTTTCTAACATTCTACTATCATTTTCTAACATATTCTAATATTTAACTACAATTTTCTAACATTTCTACAAACTAAAAATTATTTAAAACAAATAACTAACTAAAATAAATATAAAACATATAATTTACAATAAAAAATGAGAAAAATGCATGTACCTGATACTACTAACAATCTGAAGAGGTCAAAAAAGCTTGGGAGGTGCTAATGTCGTACTAGACGTCACTGGTTCGCCCTAAGCCCTAGGTCCACAAAATCCAAACAGTAACCAATGAAAATAAAAAAGGAATGTCAAAAATTTATAAAGAAATCTGGCCAAATGGGGATTTGTGTGAAGACCCCACTTCACGCAAAGTACCATGCGTAGGGTACTTCGCGCGAAGTGGGGTCTTCGCGTGAAGTACCCTACGCGGGGTTCTTCGTGTGAAGTGGGTCTTCCCCTTCGCCCGAAGTACCCACTTTGAGCGAAGGCCCTAAATTTATTTATTTTTTGTAGAAAGCCGATTTTCTTCGTCCCAAAAAGCGGGACACACTATTGTGTTTTAACCCAATATTGATGAGCCATATCCTTTTCCCAATTAAATAAGGTTTAATATTTTAATCTCAATCCTAAAATAAACTAATTGCTGACATTAAATGAAATTAAACATTAACAATAAACTAAATGAAACACTAACAATAAACCTAATGGACCAATAAACAAAGTTGAACCCTATAGCTAAACCAAATTGAACCTCAATCATGAACTTGCTTGAACAAAAAGTGGAATTGAACCATAGCTCTATACATAATTAATGACTAAAACTAATTAACTTAAATAAATATGTGTCATAATTAATAAAATTAATGTCAAAAATTTTGAAATTATAATTTTAGTATAAGATGATTATTAGACTTGAATTTTTAAATATATGTATTTAAATTTTATTATTATGTTATATTTAATATATTAATATAAATTACATAAAACACTTTTCACTTGGATCTATGAACTATCGAGACCACAAACCATTTTATTTTTTATAAATTGGTAAAGCGGTTTGAACTTTGGTGGACACAACAACACAGCCACCACTTCACCAACACACTGTGTGGCGAACAATTATTAATTTATTATTTTAATAATTTTAAAAAGAAATAAATATTTTGACTTGTAAATTCCTAAATAATTTTCACTATTGCTACTGAATATGTAAACATTTGTTACACTAGTCTTATTTTTAGTGTTTTCATTTATTTTGGTTTTAAGGTTTAGATTTTTTAAATTTTTCTAAAATTTAATATAATACTATTAAAATTAATTAAAGTTATTAAATCTTTAAGAATTTTAATTTTTATTAATGTCTTATTTTGAATTATATTATTATAAATATATTTTAAAATATTTTATTAATTTTTATTGGATATTAAAATTTAATATTTTAAAATATTTCATTTAAACTTTTTATTATTTATATATTGTTGAGTTTAATTATTTTAATAGAATTTTTTGTGTTTATAATATTAAAAGTATAATTAAATTTATTAAAAATTAAATAAATTTATAAGAGTTAGTATATATTTGAATATATTAGTGAAGTTTATGATGCTCGTTAAGATTGCATAAAGCGGGCTTCTAACAATTTTATTTCCAACCATTTGATCAATATCAAATATCAAATTTTATTACTTAGGTTCACTTAAAAATTACAAATGATAGTAAATTATTTTAAACATCTTAACATTGTATTGAATTTTGATTCTATTATAATTAAGCTCACCTATAGTTAAGTAATTTCTTATTGCAATTAATTATTATTTTCAAATTTATTACAATTAATTATTACTTTAAATTTTGAAATTTGTTTACTACTTTGGCAACAACCTTGTTTACATAACTTGAAGCCCATAATTAAGGTTAGGGTTATTATTAGTGTTAGATTTAGTTGTAGTTTAGCCTAGAAAAAGGGTTAAGATTAGATTTATTAAATGAATAATCATTATTAACATAAAATAAATAATATTATTATTATATTATTATTAGTTAATTTATATAATAAAATTAAGCTTTGTTAAATAATAATTGAAATAGTTTACATTTATAATAGTAATAATGTACATATATGTTGATAAATGATTTAATTATTAGTAATTGATGTAAGGGAAATAATTAAGGTTGGGATTATTCTTAGATCTAAATTTAATTATAGGATTAGGTTTAGTAATAATTTTATTGATAATTAAGACTAGATTAATGTTAGAGTTAGAGTGCCAAATTTAGGATTATTAGGATCAATCTTAGACTTACAATTAGTGTTAGAGTCAAGTTTAGAGTTAGGGTTAGAACTATAATTGGAACTTGTATCAGTTAGAAAGTGAACAGCTAGTACATCGTAATCAAACATGCCAACTACTTTGGTCTCATGTAGTGATAAATTAAAAGTGGTTTGGACCCTTGTCTTCTACTGGTTCTTTACTTCAGTCAAAAGCATTTTTTCTCAATCTTATTTCTCTTAGATTTGTTCTATTGGTCTTGATGAGTGACTTGTAATAAGTTTGGGCTCTTCCCTTGTTTATCTTATCAAAATTATAAATTTATAGTAACATTGATTACGAGAAAGATCAGTTATGAACTACAATATAATTTTTAACACTTGGCAATACGATTATAGTTAGGGTTAGAAATTTGTCATCTATATAATAGAATATAGCTTTGTCACATGCATGATAACAACTTGATTTTAAAAAGTGATAGTACATTGTAATCAAACATGCCAACTTATGTGAGACTTTTCCATTTCAAAAAAAAATTATTTAAACTCTTCACATCTAACTATAATTAAAAGAGGTTTGGACTACTTATGAGTATGTTAAAAAATAATTGAAATAGTTTACATTTATAATAGTAATAATGTATATTTATGTTGATAAATGATTTAGTTATTAGTAATTGATGTAAGGGACGTAATTAGGGTTAGGATTACTCTTAGATCTAAATTTAATTATAGGGTTAGAATTTAAAGGAGGTTAAGTCATAGGTTTAGTAATAATTTTATTGATAATTAAGGCTAGATTAATTTTAAAGTTGGAGTGTTAAATTTAAGATTAGAAATAAAGTTAACCTCCAATCATTATTTCATAAGGTCAAGATTTTTCTTATTTTATCTTAAATATTTTATCTTTATAATAGTAATAATCTACATTTATTTTGATAAACAATATATAATTATTAACAGTTTGCAATAGGATTATAGTTAGGGTTACGATCAACCTTAGACTTACAATTAGTGTTAGAGTCAAGTTTAAAGTTGGAGTTAGAACTATAATTGGAACTTGTATCAATTAGCTAGTTGTCATTTTGTCATCTGTATAATAGAATATATCTTGGTGATGTGCATGATAATAACATGATTTTAAAAAGTGAACAACTAGTACATTGTAATCAAACATGCGTACATCGTAATCAAACATGCCAACTACTTCTGTCAGACCTTTCCAATTAAAAATAATTATTTAAACTCTTCTCGTGTAAACAAGAGTCAAAATCTTTTTTTCTCAATCTTATTTCTCTTAGATTTATTCTATTAACCTTGATGACTGAGTTATAATAAGTTTGGGCTCGTGATTTTAAAAAGTGATAGTACATCGTAATCAAACATGCCAACTACTTATGTGAGACCTTTCCCTTAAAAAAAATATATTTAAACTCTTCTCATACCCATTCTTTATTTAGGTCAAAAGTTTTTTTCCCTTAATCTTATTTCTCTGAGATTCATTCTATTTGTCTTGACCAGAACCTCTCATACTACCAGAAAGATCCATTATGAACTGGAAGCTACCTAAAAGATCCCTTATGTTTTCATCATCTGCCAAGGATATAGAACTGCAAGTTGGATGGGAGCAGAGATTTCTCATTATGCCTCCACCATCTCAAAATTTTCAAGTAAGATTTTCAAATCACAATTCTAATCATGTTTATCTGATTTCTCTTGTCATATGGCACCATTTCTACTTATCAATAATTTTAAAGTTTTTTTTTTATTTTGATCTTTTAATGCTTTTCACAGAAGTGTTTTGCATGGCCACCTCCTACTTCATGAAAATGTATGCAGATTTGTATTCCAAATCCTTGAATCTCAAGAAGATTTAATATTTCTCATAGCTATTTGTTTATTTCTATGAATTTGGATCTAAAGATTAAATCCAGTAGGTGTTGCTTGTGATTCTTCCTCTTAAATATAGGCAGAATTTACTAACCCTCGGCCAGGCTGTTGGAGAATAGCTTAGCATTTCAGACCCTTTGAAATTTATGCAATCAAAATCAAATGGGTATAATAACATGGATACTCGGTTCCAAGTTTAGATCTCTGTACCCATATATTTTTAAAATGTGTTTGCAGTTTGTAGGATTCAACTGCCTATCCTTTGATCTTTCTGAAGGACTTTCAATAAGCCTGTGGAAAAGGGCTGATCATACTCCTAATAAGCAATAGGATAGACTCATAACCAGGTTTGTGTAATTCAAGACTCTGAAATGAATGTTTTGGGTTATAATTGTATGAAGTTTTTGGTTTTTAGAGGCATTTAAATAATAAATATTCTAGTTAGTTGGTATGAAACACTTCCTAGACAATAATTAGAGCCTCTATGATATTCTTCGTTTTATTATTCTGTACATTTTTTAATGAAGATTTTAGATTTCATATTTTTTAATATGAATTTCAGATTCTGTGATCTCAAATCTCTATTAAAAATATTTACAGTAAATAAAAACCAATAACTATCATATTTGGGGCAGCTATTAAAGGAAAAATTAGACTGTTAGTGGTCTAGTTGAGGATGGGCTCTCATCAGCTCAGATGCGAGACAGGTAGATGGAAAAGGTCCAAAGAGGAATGGGAAGAAAGGATCTGCAAGTTTTGTGTGTCCGGTGCGATTGAGACTGAATGTCATATTATCATTGAGTGCACCGTTTATGATGACATCCGGGCTCAGTACGAAATCAGACCGCTAGTTTGATTGTGAAGATTCACAACAGGAGGTCCGACTTAAAAAAGAATCTAGAGTTACCTTATGACTGTGATCCAGTGGTCCCTTAGACTGTTTGGTCTAGTAGACGTCATTAAAATCATTCATTTCATTTCATTAATTATTGTCCATAAATATCCTGATTCCATTCAGCTTGACCAACATTTCTTTATTTCCACACAATTTTTTCTTCCAATCCGCAATAAAGTTAATGAATCTTTATTATGTGTCAATCTTTAACTACTATTATGTTCTTCAAATTCTATTTCTCTTTTAACATTTGTTTCATTTCTTTTGCTTCTTTGAATCGTCATTTTCTGCCTATCGATTTTCATTTCCTTCTTCTCCTCGGTCAAAAACCAGGAACTGCTGGTTAATTGCACTTAGAAACGTGTTGAAAACTTTCTCTTTAATCCGTTGAATTTTATTTTCGTTTTTCGATATATCTGATGTGAACATATTTGTCCTCAATCAGTTACAATTGTTATTGACTGCAAATCCTGAATCAGTTACAAAGACCAACTTATTATGCAATTCTCCTCGTTTAGAAACGTGTTGGAAATTTGTTTTTTTCTTTTTAATTATGATTTTAAACTTGAGTCAATGTAATATCTGTGAGGCATTAAATTTAGGATGCGGCTATGTTCTAGATAGAATGTATCATTGATCAAATTTGAAAAATCTGAAAATACAACAGATTTTTGTGAAATTTTCAACATCTGTTCTTCATGATCTGCATGTTTTGAATCGAAAACAACTAAAAAAAAAATCTCTGCATTTTTGCAAATCTGGAAAAAAAAAATTTGTCTGTAGTGCGTTTTTATCGGGAGCTTAGCCGCCACCTTAAATTTATATGACTTTGAGTTGATTATTTGTAATGATTGATAGTTTTTGTTGAACTTGTTTATATCTTGTGTTTTTTTAGTAATGGTTATTTTTTAATCTATCTTTCTATATAAGGATGTGGACCTTTTCAAAATTCCTAGATACCTAATTAAAAATAGTATTTTTAATGTCAATTAGTCATAGTTACAACACAAATCCAATTGTGAATTAATTGCACATGTTTCACAAATTATATAAGCCTATGTTCTTGTGAACTATTTTTATTTATTGTATGGTTGCCATACTATTGGTATCTGATGGTGATCCTTTTTTGTTTTGTTGAATTTTTTTGTTTCTATTTTTCTTATATAAGAATATTTAAAATCTCATTTTACTATTATCAAAAATAAATTGTATAAGCGCTTCTCCTTTAGATTAGGGAAGGAGCCAGAAGTTAGGTGTTCTATGTTGTTAGGTTTGTTTTCTTTATAAAGATTGTTTATATAGAATTATGTTAATAAATAATATTTTTTATTATAAGACTAGTTTAAAAAATTATCTGCAATACATGAATATTAGTAGTTCTTTGAATGTCTTTATCTTTGGGCCACTTTGCTGGCATGCCTCTTATGCCTTCACAAACATTAATTTTCAAAAATAAAGTAGTTCTTTAGATATAATGAGCTTTTAGTTTGCTACTATTAATAGTAAAAAAAATGATTATGTGTAACACCTACAATGACCAAAACAACCAGTAAACAATAGGGTATTGGGATTGTCATAAAGCCCTCAATGCAAAAGCCCGAGCAAATGATGGTATAGGTGAGCATAGGTAAATAAATCCAGTGAATTAGGTTGGAAAAAGGCAATGTATCAAGGAAGGCATATTGTTCCCACCCAATTTATAAGAGCTATTTGATAAAGTTATGAGAAGTGAAGTTTCAATATATGAAATAATCATTAATTAAAAAATATAGAAGGAAGAATGAAGCCTATTAGTGTCAATAAACTCTTAATGTATAAGGACGAAGTTGTGATGCCTTTCACATAAAAATGTAAGCATAAAGGAACAAATAACAGAAATGAAACATAAAAAAATATAGAAGGAAGAATGAAGCCCCTAGTGTAAAGATTTATGAAGTGTGTCAAAAAATAAATAAAAAACTCTTAGTGTATAAGTTGTTATGCCTCTAACATAAAAATGTAAGCATGAGGAAACAAATAATAGAAATGGAAAATATGTTGGCCCCCAATGAAAGAGTATAACATGATAAGCTCATATGTTAAAATGCTATGGAAGACCCATGACCTCAATAGTAAGAGGAATGTACAATTGTGAAGGTTATGTTCAAGAAGGATTATAAAACAACTTATGCACTTAATTTTCTTATTAGAATTGTTATGTACTATTTTGGGAGAACTTATTCTTCTTATTGGAATTGTTATTTATTAGTTTTTTTTAATTTATTTAGTTATCTAAAGACTTTTTGAATTGAAGATCTTTGAAGACTTGCAGCCACTCTCTTGACACCCTTATATTTTGTATAGGTTTTAAAAGTATCACTGAGGAATGATTCCTTGGACTATTTCTTAATTGTGAGTTTAGTGTTGTACTATTTCATGTATCATTAATAAAATAAGTTCTTATTTAAAATATCTATTACTTCTTGTATTCAAAATATCTATTACTTTTACTTCTTGTATTTTTCGCTTTTGATGAATCTTTTTTGTTTCATGTGTTACATCTTATCAGTTTTCCTTGTGAGAGCATACTTCTCGTCAAGAAGCTATATCTCAGTCCATAATATAATAATGGATCAGACTTGAATTCTTCTGCTATATTTTCCAAACTAAATGGACTATAGTATTGCTGGATGAAATGGCTAAACTCAAACCCTGGTGTTATAAACTCAAACCCTGGTGTTATAGCATTGAAGCTTGAGAGTCTCCAAGAAGTTGGATCATGTCTCGTTTCGTCATGACAAATAGAGATTCTAGGCAGCCAAACATTAACTAATCATGATAGTAATTGCATCAGGCTATATCATTAGAATGAACAGAACATATTTTCTTAAGGCCCCTTTGTGTGTCAGGGAATAGTCTTTTTATAGACTGTCTTTATTGTCATTCAAGTTCACAAGAAAGTCGGTGTGAATAACAGAGGGCAATGACCTAAAAGTATTGATGGCTATGTCGATCTCATTAATGAATCCAAGTGTCCATGTTAAACAATGAAGGAGTGCTACAGGATCATAGTAGGTGATGGCCGGTTGTGTACAATGGCGATGAGGGAGATATGATCCTTGTGGAAGCTGACAATACAATTATATACTTCACACTTACTAATTAACCACTGACCTGTTTAAAATAGTCATAAGCATTAAATATTAATGAAGCCCTCCCAAAAAAACCTCCGAGGAATCCCTCCTCATAGGGAGGAACCAAGCCCCATAATGCCCAAAAAAGATCATGCTTTAAAGTTTAAACCCCACTATAGTGATCGAATATACACTTCAGAACAAAAGTAAACCATGTCAAACATTGACATCGATTAAACAAATTTTCACTTTAAAACAACTTCTTTGACTGTTTGTCAGGTGGCATGATTTCTCAGCTGCTCAAAATAGAAATGGCTAAAACTCTGACAAAGATACCATTAACCAACTAAAATGTTGTTATGTCGAGTCACACGATAAACATGGTCACATTTTTATATGGCTTAACCAGTAACCACAAGTGTTGGGCTAAGATTGAGATTTCCCCACATAATTTGACAAGAAACATCCCAACAGACAGGTGGTTACAAAGAAAAAGTTATCTACCTTGGCTGAACGGAAACATGGGTTTACATTTCTCCTCCACGATAGAACTGTATGTCAGGGGATGTCTGCTAGTTTCAAGAGTTGTAGTGTTATCAGAAATTACCGCTCTCTTTGCAAATTGAGAAATACGCACCTAAAAATGGTGCAGTTCGTTGGATATACAGGTCAGATAGGTAACCTTACAGACATTGATTGGTCGCATCATAAGGCCATAATAAAATTTTGGCGTAAAAAAAGTTCTTAGAAAGGACAAACCAAAAATGGTTCTTTGTAGAGATAATGAATGGTAGAAGGCATGAAAAAAGCATAAAGGTGCTTGCTCATGGAAACAACCATCCCATGATTAGATGCACCCAAAAAACGGATTAGAAAGGGGGCTTCCAGCGAAAAGAAAACTATCAAAAAGGTACTTACGGCAAAAAGAAAACCATCAAAAAGGGACCCATTACGTAGTGCAGGTCCAGACTATGACACCCTTGTCCAAATCTGTAGGCAGTGTTGTTTCCTGTGCGCGAGGAACATAGTTGAAATCACGAGCAGCTGAGAAACCGAATTCGGTACGTGCAGCACCGTAGTAGCTTTTACCTGCTAAATAATTGGCGTGTTATACCGTAAAGGAAAACCCAAAATCCCCTGCATGATTTACCTAAAACTTCTAAGTTCATAACTCTTGAAAAGCTTTTGCATTAAAATGTCAAGATGGGCAAATACAGTACTGATAATGACTCCGCCAAAGACTCTTAGAATTCTAATTGATATTGTTTTGAAGTGTCAGAAGAAAAAGAAAAAAAAATAGATTCAGCTATTCATTATTTGCCTGCCGTGGAAAAGCTTCCCATTCACTAAAATCTCAAAATAAAAAGAGATTTTCATTTGTTAATCCATATATAGCATCGGAACCAGCCAATAATCTTTCATCATCATAACATGCATTAGAAGTTCTAAAACATAATGTAAAAATTGGTGAAAACTTAAGCATACACGTTATTTAACTCGGAGCCAATACAAGGGTGTACATTTTTATTAATTGGAGATTAGATACATGAATTTTACAGCTGGACAGTAGAAGATTGCCTCTGAACCAGATAACTCTGGCAGGCAAAGCACATGGCCAAAAGCAACCATCAGCCTATGTTACATAACGTCTACCAGTTAATAGGCACGCTCCCTTTCTTGCCAGGGATATTTCTTTTACAGTGCCTTCAACCTAACGAGGCATAGGCTCAAGACAAAACTAAGGAGTCGGTTGAGTTCAACCGCAAACAAGTGAACAGCCTAAATAGGAAATTATGACCTCGCAATATCGTTTATAGCCTAAATTATCCAAAACCACCATAGAAACAAAATTCAAAACATCTTTCCTCTGTACTTTGTCAGCAATCCCCATATACTGGTTAATATAAGATTTGCCAACATACATATCTATATCGGTTCATTTAAGGATTATACTGAGATCAAAACTGGGGAATCATTCCCCTACCTTAAACATAACAGTTCAGAAAAATACTTAACAGCTGGTACAAAAACACTTCTTCCAATATGCAACATGTCCTTACGTCTTTATAGGGATCATGGGTGCCTTCAAATTTCAAAACTGAGGCCGAAAATCTTACTGCTGAAAGAGAGTCCGAATCTAATTTAACACATCCCTAAGTCCCTCATCTCTTAACCATCGTCATCGACAACCAATATTTGCAAATTGATGAATGAGAAGCCTCGGAGAATTGTGAAAATGCTTCAGACATTGGATTTCAGTTCCACAGCAGATGAAGGAATGGTGGATTCTCCAAGATCAGAAGACCTGGATGCTTCTCTTGCACCTGCTAAATCTTCAGAGCATCCTTGAAGCTTCATAGTCCGAGGTGTCATTTTCTCAACCTCTTCAGAAGTATAAATGAAAATTTTGCGCACAATACTACAAAATTCCCTGTAGTAAAATTAAAAAGCATATATTAATAAATTTAGTCACAAAATCCAAAAATTAACTTTAACAATATAAAAAATCAATAATCATTTCAGTCAGGTCAAAACAGTAGAATGTGATGTATTGAACTCACTGCCATGGATCGTCTCCCACAAGCATCATATCCCCTTCATCATCAGTGTAGACGACCCGCCACCCTCTACTCTGGTCTTGTAGTTCTCCTTCAATGGAGAACATGTGCTCAAGCTCATGAATGAGTTCGGCGTACCCCTCAAACTTTGTCAGGTCAACTGCCCTCCCAAGTGCACTACCTTGCTTGTGAACCTGAAAAGTAATAGAAACCAATGCAAATGAAAATGATTGTTACAGAAAATGTCCTTCAAATAAGCAATACTCTGCATCCCAAAGTGATACCTTAGTGCAGCTCCTTGTAGGATTATTCAAGATCTTGCCACAGGTTTCTTTTGGCAACATTTGGGTAAATTTTACCTCAGCACTTGGAGTTGGATCAGATTTTACAACCTTCAATGGCTCTGACTGCTGCTCAGACCCTGCAGATTGTGATGGATTTGTGCACGTGGCATCAGCAACAGGCTCTATGCTCTCTCCCATCTTTGCAGCTGTTAGATGCGTACTAGCAATGAGGGGAATACCAAACAATTTGGCAGGAAATGCACCAGCTTCAAGCCCCTTATCTTTATACATTTCTCTGGAAGGCAAGCCAGCTTGATGGATGTTGGTTCCCTGATTCCCGTGTTGCATGATCTTGTCACTCTCAATATTTCCTGTGCCTACTTGCAGTGAAACCTCTGGTTGTGATGAGGAAACGAGGGACCTGATCCAGCTCCCTGGTGACTCTTTAGCTCCAAAGCTAGGAACAACGGGGGTGCCATCTGAGCCATCCCGCAGTACTAATGAACCTTGTTTGCAAGATATAGCAGCATACTTGGAGTCTGATTCTTTATTATTTTGTGCATTATATGATAACATTCTTGATGACATACTTGATAACTGCAGATCTGTCCCTGATGCTTCACAATTGTTATCTTCTTGATGGTTATACTGTTTCATTGGTGGCTTGTATTTCTGGTAATTTGCCATATTTTGGTTTAGATATGGCACTCTGAATTCTAATACCTCACCTGCACCCTGAAGACCAGAAAAGCCATCAGCAAAGTGTAATTGGTTCTTCAGCAAGTGCAACCAGTTTTCAGACCCCACTCTTCTTACTGCTCCTAGATCATCTGCTGTAAAGTCTTCCAATTTAGATCCCCACATCAATGAACTATGGGTGTTTTCTGCATCATTGTCACCTGATCCCAAGGTCCTTGCCTCTTGACCTTGCAAGACCCTACTAAATCTGGGCACCTGCATAGAATCACCAGAGGCCTGACTTGAACCTGCAAGAACACATAATGTGGCAAATTATGATACTTGGAAATTGCAATTGTAGATCTCCAGCTTTGCATTTAAATGTTACTCTGATAAATCTATTGAAACTCTTACCCAAAATTGATAAATCTGGAGACACTGGAAGTGTATTTGCTCTAGGTCGCTTGCTCCTTGGTGCAGGCAAAGGATTCAGTGAAACCGGAGCCACAAATGGCTCAATTTCCCATGGTGAGACCCTTTCTGGACGAGGAACCATTGAGTTTTCATCCCATTGCACCTGAATGAAACAGCTACATGCATTAAATACAGTATAAAATTGCATGAGTTACAATTCCACATGCCAAAATGGGGAATCCATAAGCACACAAAGGTTGTGGTGATTGGATAGTCCATGGCACCTTAAGGGACCTCCATGCTGAACCTGGCCATCTCACTGGATCAACATCACCTATACCGATGATGGTACCACTAAACCTACAACCCAACAGGGAGAAGTTGAACAAAAGCTTCAACGAATGATCAGCTACAATATGAGAGCCATATTAATCAATGCAATAATACCTCCTCTCAGGAGCATCCTCGCCCTCAAATCTCATCTTGAAACGCATTCCAACAGAGACATTACTGTTGAATGACTCCACATATTTGGCATAGGGGACAATAAACTCAGAAGGGCTGACCCTGTTGAGAATTTCAATAACGCAAAACAAAGAGATGCAATCAAGCCAATTTACCATAAAGTGCATCAGTGCATTGGTTCCAGTTATTCCATGAGAAACACCAAGCACAGAACAGAACCTAAATAGCGTTATTAAGGTTCAACCCAAAAAACTTTTCAAGCAAGAAAATCACATTTAGAATGTAAAAAGGGATAGAAAGGTTTTCTTTCATATTGACAGAAAAAAGTTGCATCAACAGAATGAAGCTACATGTCTCAAGATAGCCTACCTTGGTTTATAATAGACAGTAAACATTGTATGTGTTAAAACTGCATGTGATGCTGTTGCAATGACACCCACATGCATACAGTGGCTAGATAAAACAGATGATGGCACATTATTCATCTGTCGCATAGCTCGCCTGACTCCAACCCGTAGTTCTCCACTTTCCCCCCTAAACACCATAAAAGAGTGATTAATAAGGACAGCATTTGACTGATATGATGGTCTGAAACAACATTTAGTTTATGTGCACAATAGCTGCTGAAAGTATTTAAATACCTTAGAAAGATAAAGGCATCCCCTGCTACAAGTCTTTTGGAACTAACAAATACACTCCATCCAGTGGTAAGCAAATGCCTCCTTGGCTGGCCTGCCATTTTGTGCAAAGACAGGATTGATTAGAGTCAAACGACTTCTGCAGTGATTTTGTCCTCGGAAACCAGCTGGCGCCACACAAAAAGCCAAGGCCTGTACATTCTAGACTCTATGGTTGACCAGCCAGGTTTCAACTGATTTAGCTAAAAAGAAAAAAGATATAGAACATGCAGCATGTTGTTTGAAAAGCTACTCATATACATCCCATTTTGAATTTTTTGATATTCTGCAAGCACTGTGCTCAAATGAAGCTTGAGGTTTGATTAGATTGCATCAGTTACTACTAACAAGTTATCAGAAATGACTGCCAAATGCAGATATATTTCCTGGGAACCTGAAGATAAACCATCATATGTTTAAGCTTAATAGGTGACTGCGAAACATAAAATAAGATCTCTAACTACATTCTTATTTTATCCAGACTACCACTGGTCACTAAAATGTCATTTCAAGCCTCCTTTCTATGTATTTATATATGTGTAAAAAACAGCATGCCAAACAGCCGAGGAACTGGCAAAAATTTGGACTAGCAGTTAAGTTTCCTTCCAGCAAGGGCTGTAATAAATGTCAATCACTGCTTTGCAATCTTTTCGGATCTCGGCATATAGAGGGATCTTTAAGTGCCTAATCACAAAACCAGTATACTGTAGAACTATATGATACTAAGAGAATCTCATAGAGGCTGAGCTTCAACAAGAAGGTACGGGGATCTCTTTAAGTGCCTCGTCACAAAACCAGTAGACCATAGAACTATATGATGCTAAGAGAATCTCGTAGAGGCTGAGCTTCAAAGAATCTGATTGATGGTTCTATTAGGGGTAGATAGCCTCTAAAGACAAACTGAAGTGATGCACCTAGAAGCATAATGCCTGGTAAGAACATGATTAGATAATCCATCATAAGAAGATAGTTCAGGGCACCCAGGTTTCAATAACAGATTTCCTAGGTTAGAACTTGTAAAGTGTAGATAAAAACTTGAAAATAATGTACCCACTGACAAACTCACCACGGAAGATGTGGCGAAAGCGCCATTCTGTTCCATGAAGATCCTTAGCCACCAACTCTTGCGCTGGAGGCTGCTGGCTCATATCCTGCATAGAATGAGGAGAAAAATCTATCAGTCTTGCATGGTAAGCAAAATATGCACTGACTGATCTGAGAAGCATAAATCTAATTGGAAATTTACACATGAAAAAAAAATGCCCTTCAGGGCTATTTAACAAAAACCCAAATGACCACCCCTAGGAAAAGAGATGTCCGAGTCAGTGCTGTGGTATACATCCTCTATTGAGCGAAAAAACCTAAGCTCAAGCAGATATGTAAAAATTATGGCTAATAGATTTCTTGCAGCGAGAAAGTAAGAGGGCACGCAAGAAACCTACAAGCGGTGGTAGGCATTCATCAGCATGCCTCCTGAGAACCGAGAATCCTCCATGGGTGCTTGTATCCGAGGCTGTAAGCGTCTTGCAAAATGAATGCACACGAGGCTTATATGGTGCGGCTGACAGAGATTCACCATCAAGGGACGATGAATCGTTATGCTGCAAAGCAGACAACATTAGAGCTATCAGAAATATCCTCTACCAAAAACTCATGCAGCACAGCGAAGCTATCACTACTGATTTAAACTATTTTATCATCTAATACAGAAAACATGAAGTATCAGAAATGCTTTGAGAGGAGAACAATGACATCCGAGATGCTTCAGGTTATCTAACACATAGAATAGTACAGGTATGAGAGGGGCTTTGAACCACAAAATCTTCCAAGGCAGATGACACCAGAGCTAACAGAAACGGTTAGAGCCACATGCTCATCCTACACGGAAAAAGAACTACTCGAAATGTCTATAAAGCAAGTTTTATTATTGAACACACAGAACACGAAAGCTATCAGGAACGATTCATATCAAACAATAATCTAACACAGAGAACATAAAAGCCCAATCACCCAACACGGAGAATATATAAAATATCAGGAATTCTTTCAACTGGCATAATCATGTAAACAGGGACAACATCAGTGCTGTCAAGATTTTCAATCAGCGCAAAATTTGTTAACCCAGAATAGGAGAAATGCTTGAAACTTTTTATGCCTGATGCCCGAACACCACCTGAAGCGATCTTGCAAAGCTACCCATGCCCCCATTGCAAGCAAACATTAAGCCATCTGTAAACCAAAAAAGAATCTGAACCAAGGAGCTTACCTCTGTCTCAGGAACAAGAGTAATTTGAGCAAAAACTTCATCTGTATCTGGCTCAGCCTAAAACAAACAGAAGCCAAAAAACCCGGTAACGTCAAAACAACAAATTAAACATATGTCGTACTCCACTCAACGAAATCACACAAGCCGAACATAATAACATATCCAAAATCGATAACAATCAAAGTTCTCGCTGCTGAATACACCGAAATCAAAGTGAAACACACCCGCAATTGCATATTGATAACTTTGCACAGAATCCTGGAAGGCAGATTATACTGCGGCATCTGCTGCTGATCAGCCCCCTGGTTCGTCGAGGCCTCAACCTGCAACCAAAAAATAAATAAAAACAACAACGCGCGCCTTCCAAACACCATCAAATCCCCCACACAATTGCCTCCCAATCCCATACACAATTCCCTCCCCAGAAACCAAATGCAGCAAAAATTCACAAAAATTCAAACCCACAGACCTGCTCCATGTGCCCCTGCGGGAAATAATACACGCGCTCTCCGACCTGCGGAACGGTAACCAGTGGCCCAGCACAGGCGTTCCACAGTTGCTCGTACAGTGCATCCTCCGCTACAGTCATACGACCTGGGGCTTACCGTCAGCAACACAGACAACAATTAACCATCACAATGCAGCAAATCAGCAACTTCACACTCACCAGATGACAACGGAGGTGGACAATTATTGTTCTGAAACGCACACGACATATTCATGCTGTTGTCTGCGTAAGGCATATCGCCGAGACTCGATCCCGCGACCACCGCTCTGTTATATCCTTCTTCTCCTCCTTCTTCCTGCTACAAACTGCATTCCTTCCTTCAACTCCTGCGTGCCTTTTGTATTATAATATTACGTGTGCTCTTGTGTGGATATTTTTCCGAAAACATGGCGGGGAATCGAACCCGCGACGTGAGGGAAGGAGGGAGTGAGTGAATCAGTGTAAGGGGGCACAGAGTTTTTTGCGGTATTTGAGACAAGCACTTCTTCCATCTATTTGTTAGGCACTCGATTAATGTCTTTTTCTTCCCTAAAAATAATAATAATATATTATATATATTTTCATTTGATTCGCTCTGTATTATGTGGCTGCTTCCTGCTGTACTGATAAACTTAACCAGAGGACAGAGGGTGGGGTTAGAGTGGAGTTAAATGGTCCCCCTGCACGGGGGTTAACGGGCGTTACGGCCTTTGCAGCTTCGGCGCCGGGGCTGCCGCATCTGTCCTTATTCACACCCCCTTTGATTTGATTCGGGTAATTAAGTTTTTTTAATTGATGATTAACTATAATTAGGATCATGATGTAGGGGTGATGGATGGGTCATAGAGTGTGCTTCTAGGGTTAGGTTGTGAGTCCATTCACAATCCCAAGGGCCCTCATGTGAGGCCAGCCTACTTCCACTTGCTTGTGGGTTACCTATATGGGGTTTGTTCAAATTATTATTATTTTTTGTATTTAGAGGAATTGAGAGTTTAGTTGAGTGAAATCGAGAGTTTAGTTTAATGTAATCGAGAGTCTAGTTTGGCATTTTGGAGTCTAGCTCTTTATAGGGTGAGCCCCCCCTAAGAGTTTGTTTAAATTGTTACAGTGACTATGATTTACTCTTTTGTTTTTCATTTGAGCAAGATTGAGGTGTTGTTTGAATTGTTACTGCAATTGATTTCTTCTTTTCTTTTTCATTTGAACAAGATTGAGGTGTGACCCTTCTAGTTAGTTATATTCTTCTTCCAGAATATGTTTTGAGTTATTTATGTTTGCCAGTAGGATCTCAAACTTGCTGTGTTCATTGTGGCCATTAGTTCACAAATGGTGATTGTAATGTTAATTTTGAATTTGATAAGTTATGTTCAGAGATAAGAAGCTTTTGTGTATTCATTGAGTTTGTCACATCTTAGATGGTGATTATAGTACTAATTTTGAGCTTAACAAGCTCTTTTGAGAGATAAGGATGTGTGACCTTTTTGCTTATTATTTTTTGTACTAAGAGGAATTGAGAATTTAGTTCAATGAAATTAGAGCTAAGCTCGGTGATCCAAAGTTTAGCTCTTTATAGGGTGAGCCATGCTAAGATTTTGTTTAAATTGTTATTGTGATTGATTTCTTCTTTTCTTTTTCATTTGAGCAAGATTGAAGTGTTGTTTGAATTGTTACAATGATTGATTTCTTCTTTTCTTTTTCATTTAAGCAAGATTGAGGTGTGACATTTCTAATTAGTTATATACTTCTTTCAATGTATGTTTTGAGTTATTTATCTTTCTTAGTAGGATACTAAGTCACTCATATGCAAGCTTGTCATTTTCACCAAGGTCATGAGTTCATAAATGATGATTGTAATGTTAATTTTGAATTTGATAAGTTATGTTCGAAGGTAAGAACCTTGTTTGTATTTATTAATTTTGTTAGATCTTAGATGATGATCATAAGCCTATTTTTTAGCTTAACAAGCTCTTTTGAGAGACAAATATGTGCACGACCTTTATAATTATTCATTATCTTCATTCAATATATGTTTTATTTATATATCTTACTAGGATATATAGCTATTTATGTGCAAGCTTGTTGTGTTCACCACAATTGTTAGCTCATAGATGGTGATCACAATGTTAGTTTTGAATTTGATAAGTTATGTTTGGAGATAAGATCGTGTTCATATTCATTGAATTTTTCAGCTCTTAGATAGTGATCATAGTACTAATTTTGAGCTCAACAAGCTCTTTTGAGAGATAACGATGTATGACCTTTCTAATTAGTTATTATCTTCTCTCAAAATATGTTTTGTTATCTATGTTTATTAGTAGGAAACTAAGTTATTTATATGCAAGTTTCTTATGTTCACCATAGTCATTAGTACATAAATGGTGATCATAGTGTTAGTTTTGAATTTGTTCAAAGATAAGAATATGTTTGTGTTCATTAAGCTCGTAAGATCTTACATGGTGATCATAATACTAATTTTGAACTTAACAAGCTCTCTTGAGAGATGATATTATGTTTTATTTGGGTTAAATACACGACTATAAAGAATCATCAATAGGGATGTGTTTGTATTCATTAAGCTTGTCATTTTTTAGATGATGATCAAAATGTTTAATTTTAAGATTAACAAGCTCTTTTGAGAGATAAGCATGTCTTTTATTAGTATGGAATATGTGATTATAAAGAATTGTAGTTGTCAAATTAATAATTTGTCAAAACAATATTATTGTTATACATTTATGACAACTTGATACCAGTAAACTCGTTAGTAACCCCTGGTTGATTTTTTTCTTGAATTTGCTACCAACTCCATCATGTGAGGGTGAAATGATCTACAACTTTACACAAGACTTGTGAAGATTGATGTTAGTGGATATATTTATCTCTCCTTCATGTATTGTGGTTTTTAAACCTCTTGGTTGTTGTTTGGCATTGTGCTTGCACTCTTATTCAATGTTTCCTTCTAGTGGTTTTGTGAAATGATAAGTACTATCTTTTTATAGTGGGTTATTTACTAGATAATTAATTTATAGGATCCTAATTTAATATTGCCTCTAAATGTTGTACTCCATAGTATTTACTCATTATTGAAGTATTATGACTTTGCTCATATAGAAGCATGATATATTCTCCAAGCTATTTTGGTTCGTGGTTGGTCATGGAGCCCACCTAATCCTAGCTCAATATTCTTCATAAAGAAAATAAAGAAGCTTAACACATTTGATTATAAAGTGGCATAGCTATCAATTTCATAATATACTAGATGAGTGTTATAATCACTATAAATCACTCTCCGTACAACTATGTGTTGGCCTTTAGTTATTTTGGTCTTTTATGTCTTTTAGCACTGTTCTTGCTTTCATTTCAAACATTTTATCTTGTCTCCCCATTAATTCTATTCCCTTTTTTAAAAACTTTAAAAGAACCATAACTTTTTAGTTATGAAAATAAAGGTCTCTTTACTTAAATTAATAAAACCAAAAATATATTTCACACAAAATCTATACCCAATTTTACCACTTTTTAATAGTAGGTCTCTATATCAAGGTTAAGACCCCAACACCTTTTAAGTTAGCCTTGCCTAAGGATAAAATAAATAACATTACATTAGTAACAAATTTATTGTGCAAGCTATTTAAGCTCTTCTTATTTACACATAAAAACTACACCCACTCAACCTTCAGTACATAAATATTTAAGCTATATGATACCCTTAATAACAAACATTAATGTCTCAACTATTTAAGCTTGTCCTATTTTCACATAAAACCACGCCCACTCAACCTTGCATGCATTATTTACTCCATCAACTTTCAAAAGAAACTACCTATTCGATCATGGTAAAGCTTAATTTATCAACACATGGCATCAACTCTTTTGATTCGAAGTGAGCCTCAATATAAGGAATCGACACATTACAATCAATTTGTCGGGTTTTTATGCTAGGAGTGGGTCCCTACATAAACATTCAAGGCATTATAATCAATATGTCAATCTTTATATTAGAGGTGGGTTTCCATATAAACTGTTAACACATTCTAATCAACATGCCAACTCTTTACACTAAATCAAACCCACATAAACAACAAATATGTTAACTACGATATACCAATAATTTACCTTAAAACTTTCATAATTACTTTCGCCAACTTTTAACAACCATATCTCTATCTTATTCAGATGTCAAAACACATGGATGTTTACATTTGTGAACCTCATGAGTTGTTATGATATGTTAACTACGATATACCAATAATTTACCTTAAAACTTTCATATTTACTTTCGCCAACTTTTAACAACCATATATTTATCTTATTCAGTTGTCAAAACACATGGATGTTAACATTTGTGAACCTTGTGAGTTGTTACTACAAAAAAAGAGGCCAAAATCATGCTTTTCCTCTTAGAAAATGTGAGATGGATGACTCAATCATGAAAATATATAACTATGATATATTAATAATTTACCTTAAAACATGTATATTTACTTTTGCCAACTTTTAACAACTATATCTTTATCGTATTTAGATGTCGAAATACATAGATGTTTACATCTATGAACCTTATGAATTGTCACCCAAACAAAATAGACCCTAATCATGCTTTTCCTCATAAAGAATGTGAGATAGATGACTCAACCATGGCACATAAGTTTTAATTGGAGAAAAGGAGATAAAAGCAAAGTATTGTCCAGTATGTTTGGGAAATGTCATACAACATGGCCTCCTCCAATGATGTGAAGATAACATATAAGAAAAGGAGGTCCATCACTTCACCTTCTCATCAACTTCAAAGTCTTCATTCTCTTCAATTCAAACTCTAACTCTTTTTCTTCTCTTTTTCAACCAACGTCAATTTTTTAACATTACATTTCTTTGAACCCCTTGGAAGCTAGCTTAGTGTGCCATATGTGTTTTTGTCATCTCTTTGCGTGCATTTTTTTTTTCTTGGACTTTTTAAATGGCCACGCAAACATTTGCATGAATTAAAAAAAAAATTAAATAAATTAATTGAATGGGGAAAGAAAGAGTAGATTATTGGGATAAACCAAAAATACTATTATTGGATTATTTGCATGTGGGGACACGTAACCCCCATCCCTTGTAATTAGAGTAAGGATTTAGAATGACACGTGTTGTTGCTTACGCATTCCACGCGATTAATATGAATTTTTTTAAATGTTGATAATGAATTTGTTTTTAAAAAATTCTTCCTCATCTTCTTCGCATTTTTGTTCACACTTATTCTTTTTCGAGAATTTTATAGTGGCTTTACTATCATTAGCATTTTATAGTGGCTCTACTATTATTCATATTGAAATTTGTAGCTTACATTTTTTTTAAAAAAAGTTATGCACTATGATTTATTTTATGTATTTTTTATTAAAAAATATTAGATTGTATAGATATTATTTTTGTGTCTTATTAGTTCTTAGGGTATGAGTAACTTAATTGGTTATTAATAATTAATTTATTTTAGCAAATCAAGTACAAGATATTTTTCATATTTTTAAAAAAAAAATTTATTTTTTTTGTTGGAAGTTTAGAACCTCTTCAGCTAGGAGTCAAGGATGGGTGATACAATCCTCGCCTCATCCCTTATAATGTTAGAGCTTTTGCACTTAGGCAAGATTTAGATCCCTACTGAGCTCATTCAGAACCATTCAATTTCACTACTAGACCAAGGGCCCATTGAAAAATTCTTAATTTTGATTAAAATGGAGTCACAAATTTTTTAACAAAACATATTTAGAAAATTAGTTTTTTGTAATTTGACTGGTTAAATGTTTTTAGCAATGGCTAATATGATAAAAAAAATTATTTTAGATAATATTATTAAAAAATGGATGGGAAAAATTAAAATAATGTGACATGTCAAATAATGCATTATAAAATAAAATATGCTAAATTTAAATATTTGTAAATATAATAATATATTTTTAACATTTGTATAAATTATATTGTGAAATATAATTTTATATATTGTAATAACATATAATAAAATATAAAATGAATATAATACTAATTAAAATATTAAATATATTATATATTTAGAATTTATTTTTATTTATTGTTCAAATATGCATTAAGTTTATCAAAAAAATATAATAGAAATATATATTTTATCATAATGTAGATATAAATTATTATTTTTATATAGTAAATTTTTTTAAGTGTATATAATTGAAATTAAAGCTAAATGTAGTAGTTGACTTACAAAAATGATATAATCTATCTAACACATTCAATTTTATTTTTTTAAGTTTTATATCATTTACATACAAGATACCCATCTTATATGATAATAGGGGTAATTTATGATTGTATGTGGTGAAATACATATTTATTTATATTTTATATTTTTTACAAATATTTTTAGCATTTCAAAGTATTTTTTCCTTTAGATGGTCTCTTTCTTTTTAACATTTTTTCACTTTTTTCTAATTACTTATTGTCATAAATTCATGTCCTTTAGTTTTATATTATCTACAAGATATTATTTTTATGTGATAAGGGTCATTATATTTAGGCGTATTATTGAAATGTATTTTTCAATAAACTAAATCAAGGAATGATTGAATTGAAAAAGACAAGGATCAGAAGATATTTATTTGGTTAAATTGTTGAAAGTGAAATCTCATATCATTCTCAATTCGTCACTTTTCCAATGATTTAAAACATATAATCACTATCATTAATTGTACTCAACCAAATGAACTAAAACTCTTTTAAACTTTCCCAACACCTCCCTTCTCACATACATATGCAATTAATTAAAATTTTATACCATCATAATAAAATAGTCTTGCAACCTTGTTATTAAGTGGATTTAATATTTTTGTAGGGTTTTATTAAGGTGATTTCTTATGCTAGATTATAAGAAATAAGGGGAGCTAATTTGTCAAAGTCATCCAAGGGTTTAAATTGGCTTTTTGCTTTTTTTAGGGGGCCTTCGTTAAAAAGTGATTATTCTAGGGAATGACCTCAACTCCTATATTTTGATGAAGTATGAAGAATGGAAATGAATAAAAAAAAATTCTTTTTGGAAGTGTAATCTTGTCAATTTGAGCTAGTCTCTACGAACTCTATACCTTAAAGAAGTGAAGATGGAGAGAGGATTACCATCTCTCCTTCGTTGCTTGGAATTATCCTTTTTCATCTATAAATTTAGACCTCAACATACCTTTGTGGTACATACAAGGTACCTCTAGTTGAGCTTTTGAAGCCTTTAATTGAACATTTTGGCTATATTTTCTTATACATACAAGGATTGATACACCCACTTAGTGGTAGGATTTTTTATGTATTTTGTGTGCTTGAGTGTTTAGATATCCTTCCCCACATGAAGCTACAAGTGGGGAAAGTCCATATTGAGCCATAGGAAAAGTTTCTTCATATTTCATTTCTTATTGCATCAAATTAAGTAATTGTATCGTCAGAAAATGGAAGAACTTACATTTAGGTCTGGTTTAGCCCTCTGAGTAAGTGGTTTGGAGTCATGTCAAACGCCTTGAATGGGTCTTTGACTTGGATCTGGATTTTTCCCCTGTCCTGCCCTATTTTCCACTTCTTTCCTACCTATTTCTAGCATCCTGCTTTATGAATTTGAGGTTCTTGACCTCAGGGTCAAGGTCAACCTTCAACCTCGACCCTGACCTAGGGTCCAAATTTCAAAATCCAAAAGTTTCTAGAAGTCAAGTTTCAGAAAGAATTATTTCCCGCTTCCAGGTCAGTTGTTTCAGGCTTCAAAACGGTAAAATCTTAAATGATATTTAATTTAGGTCCACTTCTAAGGGTATAGGCTTAATGGGAATGTATTTCTCCTATGCTGGCCTCTCTAGAAGTTTGTGCCCTAGACTAGTATATAAGGAAGCCTTCTCCTCTCATTTTAATCCATTGAAAAACATAATCAAGCAATTATCAATCAAGAACTCAAGCATTCAAGAAATCAAGTGTTCAAGAATTCAAGATTCAATTCATCAAGGAGATCCATTGGTAGCCATTGAAGGATTCAAGCTCTATGGAGCCCTCTTATTGAAGATTTCTCTATCCATATCCATTCAAGCCTCTTCTTATTTCGAGATCCATTCAAGATTGGTGTTGAAGATCTAAAAGAAATTGATTTGAGACATCCTACATCCAATTCTACATTCATTTGGAGCATCCATACTTGTGGATTCAAGGATTTGAATCTTCCACGAGGGTTTCAACATAAGCAAGGTGAATTGTTCCATTTACTTTATTTATTACTGCAATTTCAATTATATTTCAAGGTTAATTCCAAAACTGGGGTTTGACCAAGGCAAACCCCTCATCCAAACAACAAAACCATTTTTCTTGCAGAAATAGGTATGAAACAATGAATTACATAGCAGATTTGGACACCCTTTTCGACAAACTTTCAGGATCTGCGAACAGAATTTTCGTCAGAGCTATGCAAGTCAAGGTTGACATAAAGGGGTCAAGGTTGACCTTTATTTGGGTCAAGGTCGACCTGATATAGAAAAGAAAAATATTTATGGGTTTTCTCCGTCTCTATGTTTTTGTTCTAGTTCCGATTGCAGAATTTCCAGAAACTTAGTACAAACACCATAAAATAGCAATTTCCAGATCTGTTATTCTTTGAGGTTAGTATTTGTCTTCAATTCATTTCAATATGAAATGTAAGGTTTTCCTCTTTCTTCTTATTACTAATCGATTGATTCATTTATGCATTGACCATTTCCTTGTGGTTAATCAATTTGGATCTTTCCTTTGGGAATTTGGGATTAAGAAGTGAATCTTACCTTCCCCAACTCCTCATATACATTAAAGTATTATTTTATTTTCTATACATCCATCATTATATTTTATTCTTTACATTTTGGCAAACACTACATTTTCATATATTACATTTTTTGTGAGCCCGCAATAGACAACTCTTTCTTTTATGGTGTTAGATCTTGCATGTATATTAGATTAGCCTTCTTTTATGTGCTTTCATTTACATTTCAAAAATAAAACAAAAAAAATCATATAAAGAAAAAATAAAAAAATATTTATTTGTTCATGCCTTATGTTTTCCTAATTTAGGTCATTTGCCTTGCATTGGTATATGAGCTTTACTACCTCTAGTCCTACTTAAAATATCCTGGTTAGAAGAAGTCGCAGACTTATGAGTTTCTTTGATCCTGAGTCTTCCTCTCCTTTCCTTAGGATCTTAGATGACAATTTGATAATTCATGATTCTAATGGACTACTATGGAACATAACTCTTCTCACTCATCTCATGATGAGGATGATGCTTTAAGAGTTCCTCTTGAACAAGTCCAAAAAATTTCAACTGAACTTGATAAAATGGGAAATTGGCTTATTCAAGAAAACCATAATCAAGATTTTATTCAAGCTATATAGACTCTTAAAAAATTCCTTCATGATAGTGATCAAGGTGTTAATCTCTTGCATGGTATTACTCAACTTGTGCATTTAAATGTTAAACCTTTAGCTCAAGAAGCTCAAGATTTAGGATTCACTCCTCCTGTCACTGGTGTGGAACCTTCTTCTGTTCCTTTACCTAGCATCCTACTTATACTCCTCCTTTAGTGACTCCATCTATTCCATCTATTCCTATGAGTGTTCCATTGGTGTCTCTACCTACCTCACAACCTTCTTACCATAGTGTTCCTTTTACCTATTCCAACCCTCTTCCAACTATGGTTCCAAGTGTTCCACCAATTGTGTCTTCTATTCCCGCTGCTTCCTACACTTTCCCTAGTGTTTCTAATATTTCTATGCCTCCTATTTCTTCTAATGATTCCACAATCATTAGTCTGGCTCAAACTATGTCCTCTTTACAATAACAACTTGCGTCCTTAACTCAATCCAAGTTTAGTATTCCTACATGTGACATGGGTAGTCCTTTATCCATAGACATTATTCATGCTCCTATCCCTCAGCAAGCCAATATTCCTCATCTTGAGAATTACAATGGTAAGGGAGACCCTAACACTCATGTTAAAACATTTCAAATCCTTTGTAGTGACTATGCTCATGACCATAGGATTTTAGCCAAGTTGTCTGCTAGAACTTTTCATGATAAGGCCTTGCAATGGTATTGTTCCTTACTTCCTTATTCTATTGATTCTTTTCTAAAACTTGTTGATGCCTTTATCCAATAGTTCCAAAATAACATTGGTCTGCAAGTGTCCTTAACTGATTTGATGCATTGTAAACAAAATACTAAAGAAAAATTAATGAAATTTATTGGTAGATTTAAGCATTTGTATGCTCAAATTTCTTATCCTGTTCCTAATATTGATATTCAACGTATGTTTATTTCAAATTTACAAAAGGATATTAGAGATAAGATTTTGCTTACTGAATTTACCTCTTTTCAACAACTTTGTGTAGCGCTTCATCATTATCAATTACAAGTGAGTCAATTTGAAAGAAACACTCCAATGGATCATGTTCCAGTTGATAAGAGTGATGTTGCTTCTAATCCCAACAAGTTTCAAAAACCTAAAAATTATGTCAAGATAAATAAGAAAGAAAATGCAGTTGTTGATCAAGTTGTTGTTACATCCAATAATTCCACTTCTGCATCCATTGCTTTTCATCTGAATCGTACATTTACTCCTCTTTCTGAATCTTTACATTCTATTATGAGTAAATTGTTGAATGCTAATATGATTACTTTGCCTCCTATTCGAACTCTTTTACCTACTACGATGGTATCCAAATCCTTTGATTCCAAAACCTTTTGTCAATACCATCGTCAGAATGGCCATGATACTAAGAAGTGTTATTCTCTAAAACATAAGGTTCAAGACTTAATTGATTCTAATGCTTTATCTATTGATAATTTTGATGGTAGTGGGAACAAATATGTCTCTCCTCCTAATCAAAACTTCCAAATCTATACGAATCCTTTGCCTTCACATGATACTAATACCATTGTTCATCCATCTTCTATGAATATTATTTATGATTCAAAGATGTATGATCTCAATGATATTGTTAACCATGTGGAGCATGTTGTTTTTTCTCAACTTGTATCTCCACCCCAACCTCAACCTCAACCTCAACTTCAGGTTCCACCTCAACCTAAGATTAAACTGAAACCGAAACCTAAACCTTGAAAACAACCTAAGAATAAAAGACCTAGGGGACTCTTGATCACCTTTGATGATTCTAAGACTATTAAAGCTCTTGATGGTCCCCTCTACATTTATGATAGGATTTCTAAGATACCTACATGTGGTTGTCTTGTTGATTCTACATCCTTAGTCAATGTTATTACTGAAGAAAACCTTTTTTATGAAGAACTTACAACGTGATTATTATGATACATCTAATGTGTGGATCCAAACTTGTAATGGTTTTCTCTATCCATCATTTGGTTCTATTAACTTGCCTGTTGAACTTTGTGGTAAAATTGTGGACACTACCTTTGTTGTTGTCCCTACTTCTGATCAGTTTCAAGTTAATTTTGGTTTACCTTGGTTGAATTCCATGCATATCGTTTCTTCTCCTATCGATAAGTTTCTTAAATTCATTCATGATGAAGAAGTGAAGAAAATTAATCATAGTTTATATCAACCTTCTAGGCCTAGGGATTGTGCTACCCTTGACTTCTTTTGGCCTTCTTTACCTAATTTATGTCCTTCTTGACCTGATAATATTTTTCACTCATATCAAGCCTATAAGCATCGCAAGATTTTTGAGTTAAGCATGCCTCAGATGGATCTTAACCATGGTCTTTTGCCTATGCCTTCCATACCTCCTTTATCCATTGCTTCTAGTTCTGTTAATCAAGCTCCTAGTGTTGCTTTTCATTCTACTAAGAATCCTACTAATTCTCCTATAGAACCTGTAAAGGAACCGGTGGTTTCTCATCCTAGTTCTCAACATATTTCAAACAAAACAAAATGTGACTGATCTTCCAATGAACGTCGTAAGAAGCATCGGGCTCAAGCTAAGGCCCATACCTCTACTATTCAAAGTTATTTACCTTCTTTTTCCCAACCTATGCCTGATATGTCAGAAGAAGTTAATATTAATAATGATGTTAAGATGAATAATTATGATGTTTCTATTCGTATCTTAGATTCTATTTTGATTAATCTTGATGAAGAAGATACTCTTGATGATACTAATGATGATGATGATGAATACGAGACTATTGACATTGATACTAATTTACCTAATATGCTTTCAACACAATTGATAATTACACCTAGTATCGAACATTTTGATTCTCAAGAGGATCCTTGTTTGGAATTGGCTATTATTCCTACTTTGTTAGATATAGTCCCTCTTGCGAGTTTCCCACCTTCCCTAAATGATATAGACCAAGATGGGGAGAGTAGGTGACATGCTTTATTGGCTTGTCCTTCATGGTATATTTTTGTGTGTTTTCCTCTTGTATTGTGTTTCTCCCGTAATGTGTTTGCTAAATGTTTGTTAGATTATTTTATATGACCCTTGTTACTTTGTTGGTGCAAGGTGATAATGGAATTGAACCTATTGTACTATTCCTCTATATGTATCTCTATTCTTCTATATGTTGTTTTTATGTTATGTTGTACCTCTGCTATTGTTCATAAATGTTTTCCTTGTGTAGTCCGCTGGGATTTGCGACTTGGTAGCACTGAATCTTTTTGGTCTCCATGTTGTGGTCTGAAAAGACTCTTCTTTGTAACTCTTACGTATTTCCTTCCTCCATTGTGATTGTAGTTCTACTTTCTTTAGGGAATGATGTCAATTCATTCGCAATAATATATATATATATATATATATATATATATATATATATATATATATATATATATATATATATATATATATATATATATATATATATATATATATATATATATATATATATATATATATATATATATATATATATATATATAATCTTATGATCATAATGACCCCACGGTAGGTAGATCCCTTTTGTGTTCTCTGTATGTTTATGTGGTATTTCCCTTGATTTGTCTTCGCTTGGGAGCATTTCATAGTGGAAACGTAATCAGTGGATTTGTTTATGTTTCTATTCAAGCCATTGCTCCTGTTAAAGAGTTATCAATGACTTTAACGTGGGAGCATACACTTTGCTCACTTTTTGCACACACGCACTTTCAAAATATTTTTCAAAACTTTTCTTCCTTTATGGATTAGAGACTAATCCTTAAAGCATGGATTTTTACCTTATAGGATCTCTTGATCCCTCCAGTTTCAATTTTCAATGTTTTGATCCCTTAAGGTCGAAGGTGTCCTTAAGATTGGATCTCTCTTGTTTTGGCTTTGCTCTTTTAGAATAGAATATTCCTGAGGGTAAATCTTTGATGGGTTGACTAGTGAGTAGCCACATTCACTAGGTTCAACTCCATCTTTCTAGTTGCGATGTTTCCTTGTGTGATTCACAATGGGACATAAGTTCTCATTGGGCGAGGTAATCACACTCTCTTTTTTTTTTTTCTAGTGATGTCTCTCTTATTGTAATCTTTGGGTTGACAAAGACTCGAGTCCCAGGGGGCTTGAGGATCACTTTGTCTGTTTGATTTCAATAAGATTTTCTTTTTCTTTGTGATCTCCTTTACCAAGAGTTTGCATCAATTCCATACTCTTGCTAAATTGGGGGCTAAATGTATCATTGGAAAATGGAAGCACTTCCATTTAGGACTAGTTTAGCCCTCTGAGTAAGTGGTTTGGGGTCATGTCAAATGCCTTGAATGGGTATTTGACTTGGATCTGGCTTTTTGCCCTATCTTGCCCTATTTTCCACTTCTTTCATACCTATTTATGGCATCCTGCTATGTGAGTTTGAGGTTCTTGACCTTAGGGTCAAGGTCAACCTTCTAGGTCAAGGTTGACCTTGACCTTGACCTAGGGTCCAAATTTCAAAATCCAAAAGTTTACGGATGTCGGGTTTCGGAAAGAATTATTTCCCGCTTCTGGGTCGGTTGTTTTGGGCTTCAAAATGGTAAACACTTAAATGATATTTAATTTAGGTCCACTTATAAGCATATAGGCTTAATGGGAATTTATTTCTCCCATGTCGACCTCTCTAGAAGTTTGTGCCCTAGACTAGTATATAAGGAAGCCTTCTTGTCTCATTTCAATCCATCGAAAAACATAATCAAGTAATTATCAATCAAGCACTCAAGCATTCGAGCATTCAAGCATTCAAGTGTTCAAGAATTCAAGATTCAATTCATCAAGGAGATCCATTGGTAGCCATTGAAGGATTCAAGCTCTATGGAGGCCTCTTGTTGAAGATTTCTCCATCCATATCCATTCAAGCTTCTTCCTATTCTGAGATCCATTCAATATTGGTGTTGAAGATCTAAAGGAAATTGATTTGAGACATCCTACATCCAATTCTACATTCATTTGGAGCATCCATACTTGTGGATTCAAGAATTTGAATCCTCCATAAGGGTTTCAACATAAGCAAGGTGAATTGTTCCATTTACTTTGTTTATTACTGCAATTTCAATTATATTTCAAGGTTAATTCCAAAACTGGGGTTTGACCAAGGCAAACCCCTCATCCAAACAACAAAACCATTTTTATTGCAAGAACAGGTATAGAACAACAAATTACATAGCATATTCAGACACCCTTTTCGACAAACTTTCAAGATCTGTGAACAGAATTTGTGTCAGAGCTATGCAGGTCAAGGTCAACATAAAGGGGTCAAGGTTAACCTAGTACAGAAAAGAAAAACATTTCTAGGTTTTCTTCGTCTCTATGTTTCCATCCCAGATGCAGTTGCAAAATTTCTATAAACTCAATACAGACACTATAAAATAGAAATTTCTAGATCTGTTATACTTTGAGGTTAGTATTTGTCTTCAATTCATTTCAATATTCTCTTCTAAAATGGAATGTAAGGTTTTCCTCTTTCTTCTTATTACTAATCGATTGATTCATTTATGCATTGACCATTTCCTTGTGGTTAATCAATTTGGATCTTTCCTTTGGGAATTTGGGATTAAGAAGTGAATCTTACCTTCCCCAACTCCTCATATACATTAAAGTATCATTTTATTTTCTATACATCCATCATTATATTTTATTCTTTACATTTTGGCAAACACTACATTTTCATATATTACCGTAACAAAATTAAAAACAAGAAAAAAGTATAATATATGAATGTAGAGGTGTTAATATGGATGTTTCATTGTAAACTTTTTGTTTCCTTTCAATATCTCATTAGTTCTAACCTTCATATATGTCTCTAGGGATATATTATGATAGAGATTTGTGTATGTTTTGGGTTCTTTTGTTGACGTCTTCCACAATCATAGGCAAGGAGAAATGAACTCTTATCTTGGTGCATCACCTCCTTTCCCTTTTATGCTTTCCTTATCCACTTTTGCTCAACAAGTTGGTAGAGTGGGTTTAGAGGTAGGTCTTAAGTTGTTGGGTTGGTTTAACACTTGCACCCTGATTAGAAAGGAATCCAACCTTCTCTAGAGATTCAACCCTACTTAGCAAAGTCCAACACTTCAAGGTTGTTTCCATGTTTCACAAGGTTTCTTTGGGGTCAAATGTTAAGGGTACAAACTTTTGTGACAACAAATACCTTTCCCACAAAACTTTGACATACCTAAATTTGAGAAGTATAAAGGAAAGGTAATCCTTGTGAGCATGTAGGAGAATGTTATCTAGCTTGCATGGAAGTGTCTTAAAATGATACTTATCTTATGCATATCTTTCCAAGAAGCTTGGGAGGTCAAGCTTTTGATTGAATTTCATGTTTACCTCATGGGATTAATTCCTTTCCTGAATTGGCGTTAAAAAAAAATTCATTTTTTCATACAAAATTGAACATGAGGTTTCTATGACTGAATTATGCAACAAAAAGAAATAAATGTAGAAACATTTTCTTCCTTCCTACAATGCTAGAGAAACCTAGTAAGTGAATCTTATTATTGCATTCTTGAAAAACAAAAAGGAGTAAGGAAGCTTATTTAATTTTTAAGAACTATCTCTATAATGCCCTTCCCATAGTTGCTTTTTAGTTTTTATCACCAAACTCTTTTAGGCCTTTTTCATGTGTGTGTTATTTATTTCAGGGATATTTGAGGTTTATGAATGTATGACATTTTATTGAATAATCATGAATTAGATGCTTTTTGAATTATTTTCATGTTGATTAAATGCAAATAATGATGTTATTTATATATGATGGTTATTTCATTTTGATGATTCATATGTTAGGATATCATGAATGCTTATGGTTTTTATTGACACCATAATTGCATGTGTATGGTCGATATGTATGTTTTACATTTCTATTTGAGATGCTTGATGTGGTTGAGGGACAGAGTTGTAGTTACTTGCTTGCGAGATCCACCTGCTCGGCCAACCCCTGCCATTGCTTGTTTATATTTATACATGTATGTACATGCTTGTCCTTTATGCAGGTTTGCAGGTACCGGGCATCGACTTCCCTGAATTGTCAAGATGAGTGTGACCTATCACAAAATCTCAATGGTAAGAGAGGGGAGATAACATACAAATCCAAATCCTAATCCTAGCCATTGATTGTCCTAAATATTGGGCAAGTATTTGTTTCTACCCATCTAAATTCATCAAAGTGGCATGAATTCATGAGCCTTCCTTGGTGTTTGTTTGATATAGAGTTAGTCATTTTTCAAGTTTTGGGAGTCAAGTGGATTTTCTTGTGTGAATTATTTGATTTAATTAATTAAGCTAGGAAGTGTTTTGATAAACTACAACTGATTCAATACTTGAATGACTTGAAGATTAGTGATTAGAGATCACCGAGTACTGAAATGATATGTAAGATAATTAAATCAGTCATTATGTTGTCATTGATGTCAACTAGTTTTGACAGTACTTATCATGATAGTTGCAAATATCTAAACATCTGTAAAAGAGGAGAAAAGATGAAGAACTGAGATATCTACACAGAGGAAGATGGATATGACAGATGAGGATAAGGAATACTCTTGGTAACTTATTGATGAGTCTATGACTTCATATTCTTGACTTGATTGTGTTACATTAATCTGTTATGAAGTTGGAAGCACAACTTAATAAAGCAATGTGGTCGGTAAATGAAGCACTTCAGTATACACCGAGCCAGTATAGTGTATACTGAGTGACAGTATTAATCGAGCTTGTGTTTGTCGACACATTTCTTCATTAACCAAGTATGGATGAAAGAACTAAATGTTTAGTTTAGCCGATAGAAATTGATGAGCTGGAATGTGTATGATTTTGAGGTTGAAGATAAAGTTTGTTATGAGATCAAAAATTTGAAGAAGATCTAAAGGATGGAATTGAAATGAGTTATTGACACATCTGTCAAGGAAGGTTTAAGCGGCAAAATCAATAAAGGAGATTAAGCGGGAAAATCTAATGGATGAAAAGAAAATGGTTTACTTGTCTATATAAGAGACATTGGTTTCATTGTTGAAACTATGCCGAAAGAAGAAGACTGTAGAGATATTGCATGAACATAGCTTCATGCATGCCTGATCAGACTGGTTAAAGAAGAACCGAACTACAGAACAGTATCGAGCGTCAGAGAATTTTTACTGAGGGATTGTAAGTTATTGAATATTGAAGAACTAAATTGAAATATTGATCAAAGGATTTTAATGGGCTTAGAATAGATCTGAACATCTACAAAATCAAGTTGTATTGTAATCAGCTCACCTACTATTTCAGTTTAACCATTGTAACTGAAAAATATCTTAACCAAGTGGACTTAACTGTCTTATGATTGCCCTATGTCATTCATAGAATGTACATTGTTATCCTGTCAACCCCATAGTGAATGTTGGTTGGATGATAACTGTTAGTCTTAAATCCTCTAACAAGGTCACACCTTACAGTGTGTTTTGTAACCTTTAACAGGGTTGGATCTTCACCGAGCTCACTTCAGAAGAGTGAAAAATATTTTGGGTTACCGGTCCCAGGTGGTTTTTCCCTTTACAGGGTTTCCACGTTAAATCATTATGTTATGTATTTCTGTGATGAATGTTTGGTTATCATAATTTACATATTGCATATTTTATTTGGTCGGTAATCATAATGTGTAATTAACTGGTAATCGGTAAAGGCATAGATAGTTTAGTATTGTATGTTACCGAGCTACAGATATTTGCTAAATTTGTTTTAAGTGATAAATTTTGGAATTGGGACTATTGGATAACTAATCTAACTGATTCACCCCCCCTCCTCTTAGTTATTCTAACAATTGGTATCAGAGCATATTGGTTGCTTGGAACAGAGTTTTAAGGACTTAAGTAGAAAGATCACAAAATGTATAAGAGGGAAGTGCCAAAGCTGAATAAGGACAACTTTACAATATGGAAAAGCTGAATGAGACTTCATATATCTGGAATTGGGAATTCTATCCTCACCCTATTGGATAATGGCTACTTAGCACTGCCTACAAGATCTTTGACTCTTGATCAATTGAGAGATAGACATGAGCATAATATTACTATGATGGAGATTGTTGATTCTCTATCAGATGTCGAATTTGAAGATGTCAAGGATTGCCTTACCTCAAAGGAAATGTGGGATAAACTTGCTCAAGTCTATGGTGGTGATGTTAATCTCAAGAGAGCCCGAGCTGAAAGCCTAAGAGGCAGGTTTGATGATATGAAAATGAAAGAAGGAGAAAATATTGTGCAGTATACAAACTAAATAAAGGAGGTAGTCAATGCTATCAGAGGATCTAGTGGTGTCATTAATGAAGATACAGTGGTAAGAAAAATTCTAAGGACCTTGCTGCCTGCTTATGCAATCAGAATATCAGCTATACATGAAATGAGGTTTGCACCTGGCAACACTCTTACTCTTGATACTCTTATTGGTAAGCTAACAACTTTTGAGTTAAACAATTTTGATAATAGTATTGTACCATCTGTTGAGTCTGCTTTCATGTCTTCTCTAAAGATTGGTAAGTCTACCGGTAGAAATAATAAGGATGATAATGATGGTAACACTGATGATGAGCTTGATGAACTTGAAGCTCTTATGGTCCAGAGGTTACCTAAAGGTAAAGCTAGATATAGGGGTAAATTACCTTTAGCATGTTTTAACTGCAAAGAAGTTGGTCATATTGTTGCTAGATGCCCAAACAGGAAAGAAGATGATAGAAACAAGGATCGATCTGGTGAAGGAAGCTATGGGAGGAGAAACAATAGAAGTTACTGACACTACAACAGGGATAACTGAGACAACAATGATAAGGGAAAAAAGGTATGTTACATTGCTGAAGAGAATGATACCAAGATCGACACAGATGATGATGTTGAAGTAGTATTTGTTGCAATGAAGGATGATTCTAAGGAAGAAGAAAGGTATGTAGAGACATCACTCATTTCTAAAGTTAATAAAAATGATACATGGATCATTGATAGTGGCTATACACGTCACATGACTGGTGATGAAGAAATGTTTGATCATCTTGAGAAATATAATGGAGGATCAATAAAAATGGGTAATGATTGATGTAGGGGCCTTCTAGGGTACTTGGTGAATCTACAAGGGGTGTGTTATTTGGCCGGTGTTACTCAGTTGTAGCCTTAATCGACGGTCTCAGTTATTGAAGGAAGCTCAGTCACTGAAGGAACTCGGTAATCTCTGGCCCTCAGTGAAAGTGTTACTCGGTGATGCCTGCGGTGCTCAGTCGACATTGGTGCTCGGTGATGCTTGGCATGCTCGGTTATTTCACTATTGCTCGGTAGTTTTGGTTTATCGACTGGAGTTCTGTGTGATTTGTTGAGCCGAGTTGGTGCATTTATTGTTGGTAGCTATTGTTATAGGCCGACATGTTGAATTAAATATTTGTAAGGCTATTTTGAAGCTGACTTGTATGGCATTTAATATTTGTTTGTATGAGTTAAGGGTTTCATCCAGTCGACTTGTGGCTGATGATTAGTATTTAAAGGGGTTTTGGGGTAGTTGTTTGGGGGACATCAACATCATAATATACATCAGTTTGGATGTGCTGGAAAAGATGGAGTTGGTGAAGTTGTGGAAAATATCTTGCATGATCTTGTAGATCAGATTAATTTATGATAGTTTGTAGTTGCAGAGCTAGTGGGTTGCACACTTGGAGACAAGGAGATTTCTTGGAGGCTTGCAAGCTCAAGTTTAGATCTGCCTTAGGGTTTCCATCCGTTGTTGATTGTTTTAGAGTTGAACTAGCTAAGTTTGTATTGGATCTATGTGGATCTTGGAGAACTTGTTTCTATTGTAATTGGCCCTAACCTGGAAGGCCTTACAGTCAAGCATATTAATGAAAATTGAGTTGAAACATCTTTTTGTGTTGTGTTTTCCATTGTGTAATTCTGAAGTTGCAAGGCTAGACTATCCTTAATTGGATCCTCCCTACCTTGGTCTACGTCATGTGGTATCAGAGCAAGAGTTGATCTTGTGGAGAAAAGGTTGACCTAGTAAGGTTGGTCTTATGAAGTTGATCTTGTTGGTGAAGAGATCATATGATCTAGGTTGTAGATCTGTGACATTGAACTTGTGGATCTTTCCCTAGTTGTTTGTTCAAGGTGGCAGGTTGAGATCTGACTTGCATACAACTTGGAGATTACCATAAGGTGGTTAGTGTAGGGTTTTTTGTAGAGGGTTTCTCTTATCTTTAAGGATGCCTCAGAGAAGATTGGACCCTAGAGTACTTGCAGATCTCTATGATAGTGTTGAATTTAGGATTACATAGAAGATGAAATTAGATTTCAGATCTGAGATGGAGTTGATGAAGAATGACATGGTCACCGAGATTATGAGAGTTGTTGCTGGTGTACCTTAGAATGTTGGTACTAAACATGGTTATGAGGAAGCCGCTGAAGACTTTGAACCTACTGGATCTAGTGGTGATGACTGGAGGGATAGATCTGGTGAAGACAGAACTACTTAGTTGCTTAGATCTGGAGCTTGGTTAAGTAGTAGTTACCGAATGGAAGTTTCTACTTTCTCTGGTACTTTGAAGCCCAAGAACTTGATTGATTAGATTGGTGAACTTGAAGATTTATCTAAGCTAGAAGAAATTGAAGATCCTCTTTGGGTGATATTAGCACAGATAAAGTTGAAAGGACATGCTGCTCTTTGGTGGAAAGAACTACAAAGGGATATAGAAGATGAAGGTGAAATGAAGATCAATCGATGGAGGTTGATGGTGACTAAGTTGAAAGCTAAGTTCATACCAGTGGACTATGAGCTTGACTTGTTTAAGAAGTTGCATAATCTAAAGTAGAAGGATTTGTCTGTTGAAGATTATATCGAGGAGTTCTACAAACTTACTATTCGGTATGGACACTGAGAGCTTGGTAAGGAAAAGGTATCTTGGTATGTGAATGGTTTGAGATTCAATATTCAAGATGAGCTTGGTATGCTAAAGATTGATTCTATTGAAGATGCTTATCAATATTCTCTGAAGGTAGAAGATAAGTTGAAGAGGAAACAACATAGTAACTCCCGAGGGAAGGAAAATATTGATCACTTGGTGAAGGATAAACCGACTGATGCAGAAGATGAATAAAAACTTGTAGAACTGAAGAAGAAGATATGTAGAGTTATCTTTAAAGGTACTTCCTATAACTATGGAGAGGAAGGACACCTTTCTTTTGAGTGTACACAAAAGAAGCTTAGTGATCGATGAACTGCTATGGTGAATGAGAATGAACTTGAATCTAAGAACTTGCTACTTTGGTGAACATTGCTTTGTACAAAGGAGGAACCTTGTGAGAGGAGTAACTTGTTTAGGACTCGATACAAGTTTGGAGGTAAAATCTATGATGTTATTGTTGATAGTGGTAGTACTGATAACCTCTTTGCTCAGGATATGGTTCAGAAACTTGAGTTGAATATAATGAAGCATCCTTGTCCTTATAGGATTGGCTAGTTGCAAGATGTTCATGCTCTAGAAGTAAGAGAATAATGCTTTATTAATGTTCAGATTGGCTAGTATAAGGATCTTGTGTTATGTGACATTGTGAAAATGAATAGTTGTGATATATTGCTCGATAGACCTTGGCAATATGATTGCATGGCTATGTATGACTGTGTTAGAAATGTGTTTACTATTGAGAAGGATGACATGAAGTTTTCCTTGATGCATTTGCTAGATACAACGCTCGGTAGGAGAAGCCTGAGTATTGGTAGCCGAGTTGAGTTAGTGGATCCTGAAGATGTGGTTGATCAGTGTGAAGGACATACTTGTGTGTTGTCAAGGAAAGATTTGAAGAGACAGAGAAAGATGAAGTGGAAGAGTATGCAAACTGAAAAAGTGGAGGACTTGTATGTGAAGAACCAGTTCGGGGTTTATGTGTTGAATCCCGGAAGATGTTCTTCTCACATATGAACATCTTTTCGAACCTAAGGTGTTTGATGTAGGGGCATTCTAGGGTACTTGGTGAATTTGCATGGGGTGTGTTATTTGGCCGGTGTTACTCGGTTGTAGCCTTAATCGACAATCTCAGTTATTGAAGGAAGCCTGGTCATTGAAGGAACTCGATAATCTCTGGCACTTGGTGAAAGTGTTACTCGACGATGCCTATGGTGCTCAGTTGACACTGGTGCTCGGTGATGCTTGGCATGCTCAGTTATTTCACTGTTGCTCGGTAGTTCTAGTTTACTGACTAGAGTTCTATGTGATTTGTTGGGCTGACTTGGTGCATTTATTGTTGGTAGTTGTTGTTATAGGCCAATATGTTAAATAAAATGTTTGTAAGGATATTTTGAAGCCGACTTTTATGGCATTTAATATTTGTTTGTAGGAGTTAAGGGTTTCATCCAGTCAACTTGTGGCTAATGATTAGTATTTAAAGGGGTGTTTGGGTAGTTGTTTGGGGTACATCAACATCATAATGGAGATCAGTTTGGATGTGCTAGAAAAGCTAGAGTTGGTGATGTTGTGGAAAAAATCTTGCATGATCTTGTAGATCAGATTGTTTTTTGATAGTTTGTAGTTGCAGAGCTAGTGGTTTGCACACTTGGAGACAAGGAGATTTCTTGGAGGCTTGCGAGCTCAAGTTTAGATCTACCTTAGGGTTTCCATTAGTTGCTAATTGTTTCAGAGCTAAACTAGCCAATTTTGTATTGGATCTATGTGGATCTTGAAGAAATTGTTTCTATTGTAATTGACCCTAACCTGGAAGGCCTTACAGCCGAGCATGTTAATGAAAATTGAGTTGAAACATCTTGTTGTGTTGTATTTTTTGCTATGTAATTCTGAAGTTGCAAGGCTAGACTATCCTTAATTGGATCCTCCCTACCTTGGTCTACGTCAATGATACACCATGTATGGTTAGAGGAAAAGGATCTTTACTGATAAATGATAAAATCAAATATGATAATGCTTATTGGGTAGAAGGACTAAATTACAATTTGCTAAGTGTGGCATAGCTTAACAACTCAGGTCACCGAGTAGCTTTTGAGAGCAAGAAGGTAAAACTATTTGATGACAGAGGAAAACTTGTTGGAATAGGAGCACAATCCAAAGGTAACTTGTTTTATCTTGACAATGCTGAGTCTTCCTGTTTAATGATGAAAAATGAGGATGCATGGCTATGGCATAAAAGGTTATGTCATGTAAACTTTGATAACATGATTAAAATTAGTAAAAAGAAAAAAGTTAGAGGTCTACCTAGTCTAACTAAACCGGATCATGTTATGTGTCATCAATGTCAGAAAGGTAAGATGACAAAATCTAGTTTTACGAGTAAATACTATTCAAAAAAGATAATCTTGGAGTTAGTTCACACCAACCTATGTGGTCCCATGAGAACTCAGAGCTACTATGGAGATAGATATTTCATTCTTTTTGTTGATGATTACACTAGATTGATGATTGTAATATTTTTAAAAGATAAATATGAGGCATTTAAGATGTTTAAATGGTATAAAGAAAAAGTAGAGAAAGAAACCGATAAGGAACTGAAATGATTGAGATCTGACAGAGGTGGTGAATTTATTTTTGATGAATTTACTAACTATTGTAATTAGCATGGTATAAAAAGACAAGTTTCTGCACCGAGAACACCTCAGTAGAATGGGATTGCTGAAAGAAGGAATAGATCAATTTTTGATTGCACAAGGACACTTATGTTACAAAAGAATGTTGCTCAAACATATTGGAGAGAGGCACTTACAACAACTGTATATGTTCTAAACAGAGTACAATTGAAGAAGGACACTAACAAAACACCCTACGAGCTATGTTTTGGTCACAAACCAACTGTAAGTTACTTCAAAATTTTTGGTAGCAAATGTTTTATTCTGAAAGATGATAGGAATGGAAAGTTTGACTTTAAAGGGGATGAAGGGATATTTCTTGGATATTCCACTAAAAGCAATGTTTACAAGTGTCTGAATAAAGTTACTAATAAGATGGTTGAAAGTGCCAATGTTAGAGTTGATGAATTTGATGATGAAAATGGTGAAGAAAGCACTAGGGAGCTAGAAGACTATGGTAGATTCACTTACATTGAACATCTAGAGTACCTACCAAAGCCACAGGTTGAGTCGACCGAGCATCAGGAAAACAACACCAAGGGACAACAATGGGAAACTAAGGATCAGGAAGGAGCTACCGAACAAGAAAATGAACTTGAACAGGATGAACAACAAAGAAGAGATCAAGTACTAGCAAGATTTGTTAGAAGACATCATCCTGTGAACCAAATCATTGGAGACAAGCAAGCTGACATGCTAATAAGAAGTAAGTTAAGAAAAGGTACATGCTTAGTTTGTGAGTTTTGTAATACCCCAAAAATGGGCTATAGGGTCATTAACCTCCTACATCCTCAAATCGAATGAAATCGACATCAAAGTCCTAACCTAAGGCACATTTGCACATTATCGACTTTAATTGATTTTATCCTAATTCTGCATCGGAGAATATTCCTAGCAATATTCTTATTTATCCTAATTATCTTGATTTAATAATTATTTGGCGATAAATCTTATTTATCCTAAAGTTTGATTAATTGAATATTCTGAATATTTAATTAATTAGATTTAATTCTACCACTTAATTATTTAATTAAATTTAATTCTATTTATTCCTAAATTGTATTATTTAATTTTGACAATAAAATAAAAAATCTCATGACTAATTGATTAAATTCTTATTTAATTAATTAATGTCAATTGTCAAATTTAATAATATACTTTTAGAATAAAGTTTGATTTAATAATTGATTAACCCATAAATCAATTGTTTTAATTCAAAAATCAGTCAAGTTGAGAATAAATCACTTTATTTTTAAAATTAATTTATAATTAAATCATGCACAATAAGAAAAGTAGGAAACTAGAAATTAACAATCAATTTTAAATTGAAACTCAACATCTGATGATAAGTTGAAATTTGATCTAAATTCTATTTTGAGTTAAACTCTACTTTTGCATGATTTTTGTGAGTTAATTATCTCTGATTTCCCGATAACTCAAAAATCAACATGAGTTTATCAAGAGTGATTTATGGATTTTCTCCTTCATCCTCAAAGCCCTTGATTTCTATAAAACCAAGGCTCAGCTCTTCATAATTATCTCATCAACACTCGAATTTGCACAATTACTATAGCGAATTGGCGATTGAAGGATTAAGCACTTGTGATAGGCGATTTGTGAGATCTTTCATTGTTGATCATAGTTTGCATAGTTTTCATATCATAGCATTCATTTTCATTCATATCATTCTTAGATTAAATCTGCATTCAACTTCATTCATCTAGTTTATATTCATACAGTTTTTATATTATTGCACAGAAAATACAAAAATATAGATTAATCTGCATTCATATAGTCTTTCATTCTTTTGCATTCAAATCCTTCATTTAGGTGTTGCATTGTCACTGATCTCGATTTCAATATGAGAACATCATACTCGTACCTACTAGAAGGCAATAAATCACCTAGTTAGCATAGATTCATTTACTTACATATTTTGATTTTGCTAACCTTTAATGTTTTACTGAAGTGTTGTGTCCACAACTAGGTACAAAATTCACACACACATTTCTGGCACCCACCGTGGGGCCCTGAAATGGGTTTCCATTTGACTTCTATCAATTTCTTATCATTTTTTGATTGAAACTGTGATCTTTTATTTTCTATCCATACATTTTTCGTACGACTTTTGTCAGAAAGTCATACTAGGAAGACCCCATTATCATGCGATAGTTGATTCTATCGAGGTTCATATCAAAAGCTATACATTGTCATTTGGGAGCTTGATTGTCGTATGAGAAGACACCCACTGTTGTACGAGTTTCCTGACTGTCGTCTGGAAGGTAACCCACTATTGTACAAGTTTTGATACCAATATTCAATTGTCATTTCTGAATTTTAGGTAGTTTTTCAGATTTGATTCTCAGATTTGGACTAACAACTAACCCCAACAATTGAGATCTTCTATTTTGATTGATATTTGCTGAGTTTGAATGGAAAAAGTGCAACTAAAATTGCTAAAACAGGTAAAATCTACTAAGCGCATTATGGGGAATCTAGGTATTCTACTACGATCTGATAACACTTCGATTTGGATTAAAACAAACTCTCACGTGTCAAGCTTGTGTGACTTTTTATCGCTTTCCTATCATAGACTTCATTTTGGGCTATAAAAATGAACATAGATTTGCTTTCTGCATATCTGTTACATATAGTAAATAGGTCCTATGAACACTATTTGTGGATGATCTTGAGAGATTGGGCTTCTTTCACTTGTTCACGCATGTGAAGCTCTTCTTGACGAAGGATCCCCTTGTAGGTAGGGAGGATACTGAGATTGTCTTGCATTCTACTAGATTTTTGAGTCTTCAACATTTGATTGATACATTCTCTCTTCGGAGAGGTTGATAGATCATAAGCGGTTGACATCATAAATCTTTGTGAGATAATTTTGGTCTTAGCGGGTTAGATTAATCTATCTTCTTTGTTTTGGTTAAAAGTGAAAAGGCTAGAGGACTATGCTATACTCCATTTTTGGGTAGTATCAGAAACTCAAATCCTTGAATATGGAGCTATTCTCCATGTGGTATCTTTTGTGAGTCACCTTTAGAGAGGGTTAACCGTAGTGGACATTCCCTTAATTGGGTCAACCACATGGACATAACCTCAAGCGGTAATAGCCATTTTTTCCATGGTAGCAGAAGTCGCTATATAAATGTCCTTGTGGAGGAAATCTTCACAGGTGTGATCTCTTGTTGGGCTGTCAGATCTCCCTAGCAGCTCCTGATTGATTAAATTTTCAGACTGTGTCAAAACCCCGGTGCACCTAGATTGGAGCTCACCCTCTTGAGATCACAAAAGTTGAAGAGTTAAACCATTACTACGAACCCTAGCGAGGCCAATTTTTCATTTTCTAGGAATATGTGCATTGTTGAAGAACTTTTTGGAACATACACAAATAGCACTCCTAGGGATTAGCATATTAAGTCACTATTGATTGTTCATGCGCAAGGTTGCTTTCACCCTTGTTCATTGTTTTCAGATGATTGCCTACTTCCCTTGCTTGCTATTTTGCGTGCTTGATATCTACTTGGTTATTTGAGACAGACTATTACATAGATCTTCAAAACTGGACATAAAACTTTGCCAACAATCTGAAATTGAAAGCCCAAAAATTGTAAAATCTGAAGCAAAATTCCTCTCTGGAGTCAAAAGTCATCCCATAGTCTCAGATTGTCATACAAGTTTTGAGCAAAAGTCATTTCATAACCCCTGTATTGTCATACGAGAGATAGTACTATGTCGTATGAGTGTTGTCACCAAAAACCAAAAGAACATTATCCCTGGCAGTAATTGTTGTACGAGTCTTGTCAATTATCATTTGAGAGTATACCCAGTGTCATACGAGCCTTTAGAAACTCGTTTGAGAATTTTCAAAAAGTTGTCAGGGATTGGTCAAATTTGTCAGGAATCCAGTGTTTACAGTATTTCTAGATTCTATCAAAATATTCACTGTGTCAGGAATAGAGCATAAACTAGAATGAATCCATTCATTTTCCTAAAGTGGTCTCTTGAGTCTGATTTAGCCTTCTGATTTATCGATTTGAGTCTTGTTCATCTTGTGTCAAAACCTTGTCAAAATTATCTTCAAATTCAGTCTTCTTACAAAACAGCTAAGTGTTGTGAGCTCATGCCCGCCATCTATTAGTTTTCTACCCATACTAATGTGGTGTAGTATCCTTCATTTACGTCTAATCTATCTTCAATCTCATTCAATCTTGACAAGGTTGCGTCTTTCGATCTTCTTAAATCAGGTCATTCTTCAGTTGTCTTCATCTCGCTCTTTTGCTTCACCCAAGGTTAATGGTGGAAACTAGAGCCTCCTCACACAAGAAATATAGAGAAGCATCTCATACCTTACCTCTATCTACTCACGTGGGTCCAACCTTTGATGAAATCTACAATTCAGGTCTTTACGAAGACAATGGTCTTGGAAATCTTTGATTAAAAACTAGTTACATACCCCCTCCTCCATCAATCCGAGTCAATCAAAAATATCTACATCAATCTATTCCAGGGACTCCTAAAACTCCTAACATGTCTCACGAAGGGACAAATCATGAGTCTCAAGGACATCACTCTCAACATGGTATGGATTAAGAACCCACACCTTCTGAAATTGTTCGATATCAAAATGATGATGACTTCAAGAAAATGATGAGACATTTCTTGAAGGAAGATAGAGAAACATACTTCCTAGAATTAGCTCGTCATGGGGCTAAACTTCCTCCCAAATTTAATGTTTAAGATATCATTATGCATGAGGAGGAAAATACAATCATCACTATGATGAAACAGATGCATGCTATGCAAGTCAAACTTAACAAACTTGAAAAAGAAAAGGAACCTAAAGAGTTTTCCATGGAGGCTCTATGCCCTTTTCCATTTGATAAAGACTTGTATATGCCACCATTCCCTAAAAGAGTGGAGATGCCTAAATATGATAAGTATGATGGAAACTCTGATCCTCAAGATCATGTCAGAGAATTATGTACTCAATCTATGGAGTTCATGCATGAACCAACCTACTTAATGCATCTTTTCCCTCAATCTCTGGGAGGGTCAGCTATTCATTGGTTCTCAAAAATGCCCCCAACTATCAAAACTTTTGAGGAGTTAATCAAACTATTCTATCAATAATACTCCTACAATATCTAGCATTTGGTAACCATGATCGACATTTGCAATCTGAAACAATACTCAGGAGAACCATTCCTGACATTTCTCAAGAGGTGGAGGAAGAAATTTTCTCTATATGCTAGACCCATTCTAGAAATTGAGAAACTGGAAATCTTCATCAATAATCTTGTTCCAGAAATCAACTACCCTTTACAAATGCAAAATCATACATCCTTTGATAAGATGGTAGATAATGCGATCAAAATTGAGAAAGTACTTGTGAAAAAAGGAGACATCACACTTCAAAAGACAAGTATGAATCTGGATCTAGTTCTAAGGACAAGGAAAAAAACTAGAATAAGAATAAAGATGTTGTCACTAACGGTGTTGTTGATACTATCCATGCTCCATCTAAGGCACCCACTTTAAATATCACTATTGGCACCCGAGCCATCAAAGCTTCCGAAGCTAAAACAACAAAGCCCAACAAGAAGTCATCTGATTATAAACCTTGGGCTACAGATCCTAACTGCAAATTCACTCCTCTTGGAGAATCCTTGAAATCTGCCATGAAAACTCTATTGGCTAACAAAATCATCTACTTGCCCAAGATAAAAGTCTTTGATCCTGAACCTAAACCAAAATGGTGGAGAGAGAATGATTTCTGTGACTTCCATCATAATAAGGGTCATAAAACCAATAATTGTGTACGCTTGAAACACCTCATACAAGACAAAATTGATAATGGAGAAATCATGATTAACAATCATAAGAGCAATAATGATCATACAACATTCACAAAACCATTTCTGAAACATGGTAAAGAAGATTCTTCTTCTTAGCCTAATATGGGTGCTAAAGTTAATTATGCCTACTCTAGAAACAATGATGTTATCAATATGGTTGAACCAGGTCTATCTGAGCATTGCAATGTCATCACAATTGTAAGAAAAGATAGAGAAAACCAATCAGCTAATGCAATTACTCAATCACAAGCTCAGGCGCATCTGCAAGGACAAATACCAGATTCATCCAATGTCCCTAAGGTGCCTTTTAATCTTTCATCTACTTCTAAACAAAAGGCTACCTCTAAATCTTCAAATCCTAAAGACATGAGGCCTACATCATACAGTATTGTCCAACAACTCTAGCATACAAATGCAAAAATATCCATGTTTGAGCTGCTTCAGATATCTCCAGCTCATAGAGCCATTCTAGACAAAGCTTTGCTTGGATCCAATGTTCCTGATAACCTTAATTTAGATAGATTCTAGGCTATGGTTGGTCATCTGATGTCTCAACTGTATATCTCCTTTTTAGAGGAAGATGATAATTCCTTGAGTCATCCGTATAACCAACCCTTGCATATTGAAGTCTTGATCCAAAACCATCATGTCAAATGCGTGTTGATAGATGGAGGCACTAGTCTCAACATTTGTTCTTACAACTTGATCACACAATTGGGATTCTCTGAAGATACCATTGATCCTAAGAAGAAGATAACTATCAAAGCATATGATGAGCAAGAAAGATCTTCCAAGGGAACTATTGTTTTACCTATCAGAACATGACCTATTATCAAAGACACCATATGTCAAGTTCTTGATCTACCTTTGGCTTACAACATCCTTCTAGGAAGACCCTAGATACATGAAATGAAAGCTATTCCTTCCACATACCATCAATGTGTGAAATTTCCTTATGAAGGAGTAGAGGTGATGATTCTAGTAGACCTATGCACAACTTGCAATGCATTGAAAGAAAGTGCTGATAAACTTGTTCCTAATAACAGAGAATCTTCTAAGTAGTCTAATATTGCTTCAACATCCAAAATGGAAGACATTGCTAAAGAAGTCAAAATCAAAGACAATGGTATGGGAGAATACACAATGGAACCTATTTTATCTCTCACATCTCTCCCATTGTCCCCTAAATCTTATGGACAACCTTTTGACAAATTGAAACCTACAACTAAAGAGTCCTAGGTCATATTGAATGGAAGCTTTGTCACAAAACAAGTATCTAAGCAAGAGTTTGAAGAAGATGAAGTTGTGCTTGCATGGTTATACAAGGATGAGCCTCAGTCTCGATCAGTCTAGATATGTGACTTCACTTTAAGTAAAATTCCTCAGAAGTCATATGGACTAGGGGAAAAATTGATCACAAAAATGGGATATACTAGAAAAGGACCTCTAAGACTACAAGGTAAAGGTCTTCTATCTTAGCAAAAACTCCCCACATGTCTTAGAACAGATTGAGCCATCCATAGAAAATCAACTAAAGGAAGAAGCAATAGAACAATCTGATAATGATGATTCTGACACCACCACTGAGGAGCTCATTCCTTATGAGCATTTTCCTAAAGAAATCAAAGACCTTCTTGAAGCTGAAGATGATCCAGTAAAAAGAATCAATGTAGTAGAAACACAAGAACCTACTATAGAGAAAGAGATAGTTGCACCACAAGAACCAGCTAATCTTGAAGGCAATCAAAAAGACAAAGAGGAAGGTGGTAGTTATTATGAAACAAATTCCCATGAGTATGAATTCAAATCATAATCTAAGGGTAACCCTTCTTGGGGTATTCATCTTGGCTTTACTCATGTTCTTAAATTTCCTAGAGGCATAGATAAGGAATCAAATGACTATGAATGGGGAGTCATTCCAGAGGAAGATGAGCTTATCATAGAGAAACATATTGATGTTGTTCACCAATATGCACCTAAACCCAATGTAAGTCTAGAGTGAAATAATGAACTTAATGAGTCTGATCCATCTATGGCTGAATTGGACTCCCACAATGACATTGAGCCTATTCACAAATTGAATGTTTTGAGTTGTAATATCACCTTTGAACTTGAGAGTCAGGTTAGGACCAATGATGATAGATCCATATTTGTAAACACTATTTCCCAATCTTTCACAGCTTTGACTATCCAACATCCTAAACTTCTTGACCAAATCTCTACGAATCCGAGCCAAGGTATTTATACTTTTCCAAATGACTATGCCCTTGCTTGCTACCTTAATGCAGTTGAGCCTATGACAACTTCCATCAGTGAGCCAAGCATTAGCATGATGGAGTCGAACATCAAGTATCTCAGTCAAAATAATAAAAGTAAAAATAAAAAGAAAAGGAGTTTTGAGGGTGAAAACCACTTTGTGGTAGTCTCAGAACCTACAAAAGTAAAAATAAAAGATGTATCCAAAGGTGAAAACCTCTCCGAGGCTCCTAAGGATGAGATATTTGATGTCCTTCTGAGTCATTTACAAGATAGATCTCCAGTTCTAATTGAGCCCACTCAATCCATCAACTTGGGAACAATAGAAGAACCATAGTTGATCCACGTAGCACAATCCTTATCAGAAGAAGAAAAGAAAAAATTTACCACATTCTTAATAGAAAAGAAGATCAAATTTACATGGAAGTATTCAGATATGCCAGGGTTGGATCCTGATCTTATAATGCACCATTTATCTATAGCTCCAAGAGTCAAACCTGTTAAGAAAAAATTGAGAAAAATGCATCCACATGTTGCACTCTTGGTCAAAGCTAAATTAGAGAAACTACTAAAAGCCAGATTTATCCGTGTCATTAACTATGCTGAATGCATCTCTAATATTGTACCTATTTCTAAACCAGACAAATCAATAAGAGTATGCACAAATTTCAGAGATGTGAAGAAAGCATGCCCTAAGGATGATTTTCCATTACCTAATATTGATATGATAGTGGACATGACCGCGGGCTTTGAGATGTATTCTTTAATAGATGGTTTTTCTGGATATAATCAAATAAAAATTTCTCTAAAGGATCAAGAGAAAACTACTTTCACATGCGCATGGGGTACCTTTTGTTGGAGTGTCATGCCATTTGGGCTTAAGAATGCTGGTGCTACATATCAACGAGCTATGACATCTATTTTTCATGACATGATGCATCGAACTATGCAGGATTATGTTGATAATAATTAGGCAAAATATATGATAAGATTTGAACATCTAAATGATTTGAGCAAAATTCTAGATAGAATGGAGAAGTTTAGTCTTAGACTGAACCCTAAGAAGTGTGCTTTTGGTGTCACTTCTAAAAATCTCTTAGGCTACATAGTTTCAAAGAAAGGAATTGAAGTGGATCTAGCTAAAGTTAAATCTATCATGGAGATGCAACCTCCCAAGAATATCAGTCAAATGAGAACATTACAAGGGAGAGTATAATCTATTAGATGCTTCATATCTTAGCTAGCTGACATATCACAACCTTTCACGAAAACATTACATAAAGGTGTGAATTTTTCATGGAATGAGGAATGTGAAAAAAACTTTAATCATATCAAGAAATATCTATCAAATCCTCCTATTTTGATGCCTCCTATTCAAGGGAATCCATTGATCTTATATGTCTCTGCAATAGATACATCACTAGGGCAATTACTAGCACAGCATGATGAGAACAAGAAGGGAAGAGCTATATACTATATTAGTAGAACATTGGTAGCATATGAGAAGAACTATTCCATGATTGAGAAATCTTGTCTAGTCGTGATCTTTGCATCACATAAATTGAGACACTATATGTTAGCTCATACCATGCATTTAGTAGCTAAAATTGATCCACTAAAGTACCTACTAAGCAAAGCTTCTCTCACGGGTAGATTAGCCAAATGGGTCATGCTCTTAAGTGAATTTGACATTGAATATGTTGAAAGAAAAGCTATCAAAGGACAAGTAATTGCTGATCAATTGGCTGATGCACCTTTGTTTGATGATACACCAATGCAAATGGAATTCTTAGATTCCTCTATCATGAACCTGTCCTCTAGATCATGGAAGTTATTCTTTTATGGCTCCTATATATAGAATGGATCTAGAGCAGGCATATTGTTCATCACTCCTCAAGGATACTCAATCCCTAAAGCATTCAGAATCAAGTTTCCTTGCACAAACAATATTGCTAAATATGAAGCCCTTCTTAGTGGTATGAAAATAGCAATTGAGTGGAGAGTAACATAATTACACATTCATGGAGACTCACAACTTGTAATACACCAAGTCAATGATGTGTATCAAATGAAAGATGAAAAGCTCATTCCATACAAGAGAATGGTAGATGATCTAAAGAAATACTTCATATCTATCACCTTTGAGAAAATACCTAGAATAGAGAATAAGGCTGTCGATGCAATGGAAACATTATTTACTTTATTACAACAACCTGAACATGAGCTGCGCTATGAGTTCCTGGTGGAAGCACTATCTTATCCTGCATATGATTCCCCTGAAACCCGCAAAATTTGCACTGTTGTAGGTCATGATTCATCCCTCTATAAAAACCTTTTCTCCTATCTCCAAGACCAAATCATTCCTGATACCTTCAACCACCATGAGAAATGATACCTTATCTGAAATGCATCCCAGTATGTCATCATTGGTCATGATTTGTACAAATGAGGTCTAGATGGTACATTACTTAGATGTTTAGAACGGGAAGAGTCTCAACGTGCATTAGAGGAAGTCCATGAAGGTATTTGTGGTTCACATTCAAATGGTTTAACACTAGCTTGAAAACTTATTAGGGTTGGGTACTATTGGCCTGAAATGGAAAAAGAGGCTATCAAGTTTGCTAAGAACTGTCAAAAGTGCCAAGTACATCGTAACTTAATTCATGCACCGAGGAGAGATCTAATTCCCTTTACTACACAATGGCCTTTTCACCAATGGGAATTTGATCTTATAGGATCCATATATCCTCATTCTTCTAATGTACAATCCCATATAATCACGGCTACAAATTATTTCACAAAATGGATGGAAGCAGTTCCTTTAACTCAAGCAACTGGCAAACAAATTTCAATGTTCATCTTGAACTACATCATATGTCGTTATGGTATTCCACATTCTATAGTCATAGATAATGGTGGACAATTCAAGAACATAGACTTAGATTATCTATGTGCCAAATTCAAGATTACACAACATTGGTCATCAATCTACTATATAAAATGGTCGCCTAGACTTTGGGCCCCATTTATTTAATCTATCGATATCAATTCCTGAATCAATATTTGTCATACATTCAAATCAAATTTATTGATCAAATCATAAATATTTCAATTTTCCCTAAAGTTTGAATATCCCATCAATTTTTAATTAAAAGAAATATATCCCTTTTTAATAAATAAAATAATATTATTTAATTGAAATTAATGTTCTTTGAATGAAATAATGTTATTTAATTAAAATCCTCTTTTAATTAAATGGTTTTATTTTATTGAATTAATATTCATTTCTAAATTATATAATATTACCTTATTTAATTAAAAGAGATATTATTCTTTAAAATTAAATAAATGAAATATTCTCTCAAAAGATCTCCTGTGATGAAAAAGGAAACAAATTGAATAAAAATAAAAGAAAATAAAATGTAATTCCATTTTATTACAAACCTTCTAAAAATGATGATTGTTTCCTCTTTTTCATTTATCCCACATTGCTTCTACTTTCACATTCGAATCCAACTTTTCCTATAAAAGGAGACCTCTCATGCTCATTCAATCATCCCGAATTTTGATATCGAACTTATGCTGCAGAATTTCATAGCTTGTAATCATTTAGCATTTCAACTTGCACATTCACATTTTAGATTAATTTACATTTTAGATTAATTGCAAATCATTTTAGTTTAAATCCATTACATATAGCTTAATTTCATTTTCAATAAATTAGTTTAGCTTAGTTTGCATGGCAAATCATTTAGAATAGTTTCATTTAGATCAACTCGAATCTCTCATTCTGAGTTGTATTTGCATGGGTAAAATAGGCTGATCTGAGGGCCACATTCAAACCATGCTCTTCTCAGATAGAGAGCTATGGGTCATTTTGTGAGAACTCACTGTTGAGCACTCTCGCATACAAAGACTCATAGAAGTGTGATCAGAAATTTTTTTTTTTTTGGCCTTTTTTTGTTTTTTTACAGGTTTTCAGGAAAATTTTTACAGGTTCTCTAAACAACAAAATCTTTTTTTTTCTGCGAGTCCGTACTGTCTGTGTACAGATTTTCGCGTGAGAGTACAGAGATATCCGCGCGAGATTCTGCTCCTATAGCGTTTCTTCGCGCGAGACTGTACAAAATTTTGCCCCTGGTTCTGTGTTTTCTCGCGCGATACTGTGTGTTTTCTCACGTGGGACTGGCGTTTCCTCACGCGGGACTGTTGTTTTCTCGCGCGGACCCTATGTTTTCTCACGCGCTCAAGGTACTTCCTCGCGCGAGATTCTGGGGCAGTGAACTAAAATTTCCTGCTTTCTGTTTTACAGTTTCATTTTCCTAACAAGTTTTCTATTTTCTGTTGCATAAAATAATTTTGTTTTCTGCAGCATAACAGTTTTCTGCAGGATGATTTGACAAAGACATAAAAAAAAACATACTAATGGTGTGAATGCAGGACGTTTGCCGAAGATCATTAAAACATTGTGTTTTCTTTCCTGCTTTATTCACATAGTTTAATTAGGGCTCCGTTAAAATTTCTTGTGGATTTCGATAGTGAGTAGGAATTTTGGCTCTTCATTACATGGAGGTGATGACCATGAATGAACCTAGAATTCTAATGATCTTACTAATATGACGAATCCGTAGGGAAGCGGAGAAAGTTAGCGAATCTTTAGCATTTCTATTTGCCAGGGGATTATGCTCTTCTCTCCTTGAGAGAGAACCAGAAACCCAAAAGCGTGTGGATTTGGTGGAGTGAAACTAACTCGGTGATTAAGTTTGTCTTGTGTGTCTGGGTAAAGAAACGGGCTAGAGAAGTATGCTCTTCTCCCTTTAGGAGAATCAGAAAATCAGAAACCCGAATCTGAGCCAAGTCCTGAGTCACCTTTAGAGGGCCTGCCGGAAGTTGAACCTCCGGGAACGACCCAAGTGAGTACACACCTATTGCCGGTGATTCCACCTCACTATAATAAAGCAAGTTTTGTTGAGTCTAAAGACTCCAAAACCATAGTAACTTCCTTTTCATGACTTTGACTATCATCATGGAAAGGCTCTGTTTGTTGCACTGAGCGGCGCCGCTCCGAGCCCTGCTTGCGGGGGTGTGTGACTTTCAGGTGTTGGTGTGGCTGCGAGGCCCCGGCTCTGTATCAGAGGCATTGAAGGTTATTGTGAATGGAAGCCAAGTAAAAACCTCTTAGTTAGTGGCCTACCCAGTTCATCTCCGAAAGGAGTCATAATCTTTGCACAAGGAGGGGGAAGAATCTCTCCGTATGTTTATCATACACAGATTCCCATCATAGGCATACACCTGGACGTTTGGAGGCGGTTGTGACACTGGCCCTTGCTACAAGGGTAACCTTTGAATGTACACTGTTGAGTCCTTGGAAACACCAAAAACACGGGCGCCCTCTAGGGGGTGACACGGCTGTGTGAGGTGCACGTATGCACATAAGCAATGGGGCAAAGATTTTGACTTCTCACCATTTTCTTTGGTAGGGATAACTATGTGCTTATTTTTTTTTCAGTCTTAAACATTGTCCAAAACATCTTCAAACAAGACTCCCCTAATACTATCAAGTTTCTTTGTCCTTGATAGGTCTGTTAATGACTACTGCTTGCTTCACATGTGCTTAAAACAACTCAAAAACACCAAAATTTGCAACCCACGGACATAATCTGGTAATAGTGTCGCCTGCCTTCACCAGAACAAGCATCGCACGGCTTGCCTGAATATTATCGCCTGAGATCATTTTGTTGCATGCCCAGTTTCAGGTGTTTCATAAGCCTTTTTAACGTATTTGGTCATAAAATCAGTGACTTACCTTGCCCTAGAAGCCTGTTTTCACTCAAGTTTTCTAATTTTAGACTACTAAGGTGCAAAGCCTTTTCCAAGTGATGCCCAATCAGCTCAAGCATCCCAAAGCAAAGTTACCCAAATCAAAAGTTTACCAAGAGCAAAAAGTTGCCAAAAGAAACCTCAAGAGCTATCAATCCATCATCCAAGCAACCCAAGCCGAAGAGAAACAGCAAACCAGACTTGAGAACATTGCCCATAACGCAAGAATTAAACAGTTTGCTTATCGATTCCGAGTAAACCATCATTACATCAACCTTGAGCCAGAAGATTGACTTGTCCTGTATTTAGGGTCCTTGTGTCTTTGACCTTTTTGAGATAGTAATCCTTGATCTCATAAGCAATTTTTCTTGAGATTGGCAAGTTAGGAATCGTTTCTGTCAAATAGATAAATTTTTAGACTCTTTTGCTAACACACTTGGAGAGTGTTAGTAGTATCTTTGTCCACTCATTTTCATACAATCAAACTCAAATACACTTTGTGCAAAGTCATCCTCCTGATCCATACGTGCTAGGGTATTCACCCAAAAGGAATTGAGCACCTCTGTGGCAGTGTTGGTTTGCACCTATTTACAAATACTTCTTTTCACCATCTCTCTCGGACAAGAGAAAACTTTCACTATCCTAGTTTGGTATTGACGTTTCTTAGAATTGTCTATTTTCCTGAACTCTCCCTTTCATGTCAGTAACAACAAGATATCAAGTGAGCCAAGGAAAGCGACCCCAGATAGTCTTCAACCAACTACCCCCAGTTCAAACTCATCAAAAGAGAAAGGAAAAGGAACCAATATTTGACCAGTCACCTAGGAGTAAGTCTGACACCTGGTTTGACCCAAAGAGCCATTTTAGTGATTTGAGTACCCCCTCAGCACCTTCACACTCAGGTATGGATATGAGTTATACCATGACTCGACGGGAGAGGGAAGCTATGGATCAAACCCTTGATGATATCTATGAAAGACACAGAGACAAGATGTTGTTTGGTAATTCCTCTCATGATGCTCAACCTAGTTCACCCCCCATCAGCACTAGGTACCTAGATGCACATCAACGAGTTGACAGGCATGAGAGACGAGCTCACCCAGACCAATGGTCACAACATGAAGACCAAGACAATGAACCTGGTGATGCTCATGTCAATGCAACGTATACCAATGATTTGTACAAACATTCAAGACCAAACTCTCCACTCCGAACAGCCTCAAGGCATACAAGTGAGAGGCTAAAAAGAATTGAGAAGGAAAAACAAGTTGCACAAAATGAACGAGCTGCAAAAGAAGAAAAACTTAGGCTTCTCGAAGAGGAACAACGAGCCTTGTTGGACATAGAGAGAAAAGCATTCCAAGAGGAGCAAGATAGGCTGTTAGCCCAACAATTAAACACTCAATTCAACAACAGGGGTGCTAACAGTGGAAATAATTCTCCTCCCTCCACCCCTTCCAAAACACCACGAAGTCGAAGGAGGTCACGAACCCCTTCTAGATCTCCTAGTCCTAGAGGAAGAAGGGCCTCTCAGTATGCTCACTATAGGAGGCAAACCCCTCCTAGAAACTCAAGACCACACTCCCAACATGCACATCATGGTTCCCAACATGGAGGTGGTAGCTCACATTATGACCTCGATACTCAAGACTTTATGCGAATGCAACAAGAGCCTATTTTCCAACAGTATGTAGATAGGTATTTGGAACAAAACAAAGATAAGTTCTTGGAAAGTCTAATCAACAAGGGTGCCAGAGTCCCTTATGACTTTGATGTAGACAACAAGATACAAAAAAAAAGTCCCTCTCAAGAGGAAGAAATCCGTCAAATGAAGCACATGATGGAAAAAATGATGAAACCTAAGAGCTCATTCTCACTAGACTCTATTTGTCCTAATCCATTTGACAAAAGTGTGAGTATGAAAGATTTTCCAAAGAGGGTGGAATTCCCACAATATGATAAATATGACGGCAGTGGTGACCCACATGACCATGTGCGTCAATTCTATACCATGAGCTTTGAATTCCATCAGGATGATTCCTATTTGATGAGGTTGTTCCCTAGAAGTCTTAAAGGACAAGCAATGGAATGGTTCACCAACATCACTCCCCCTGTCAAGACTTTTAGAGAACTTGTTCATAGATTTGTCCAACACTTCTCGTACAATCTATCAAGATCAGTTATTATGTTGGACCTATGCAACTTGAAACAAAATCAGGGAGAACCCTTTGTTACCTTCTTGCAAAGGTGGAGGAGAAAGTGCTCTCAGTATCCTAGGACCATCCATGAGGATGAAAAGATTGACATCCTTGTTAATAACTTGGTGCCTGAAATGAGATATGAGATCAAAAAGATAGTCTTCAATTCCTTCGATACCATGATTGAAACTGCATGTCGAATTGAAGATGTTCTCAAAGAACAAGGCATTTTGACCAAACATAGCAACAATGGCAACAATGGTCAGCACAACAACAAGGATAAAGGGAAGAACACCTACTGGAACAAAAACAAACAAGTTGTCAATGACGGAGTTGTAGACGCTCCCCAACCTAAAGATCAAGCCGTTCTTCACTTGTCCAGTGCAGTTCAAGCTATGAAGCTCAATGCACCTCCTCAACAAGAGAGCAAGCCACGGTATCAAGAGAAGCCTAAAAAGGAAAAACGTCAATTTGCCAAGCTTGGTGATTCTTACGAGGATGTTTTCAAAACGCTCATTGCCAATAATCTTGTGCATCCACAAGATCCAGCAAAACATTACATCCCTGACATTAAGCCACATTGGTGGGATGAGAAGGCTTTCTGCATATTTCATAATGGCATTGGGCATACCATTGAAAATTGTTGGAAACTCAAGCACATTATCCAAGACCTCATTGAGAGTGGAAAACTTAAGGTGGATGGACTAAATACCAATGCTGATCACAAAGCATTTAAAGAACCATTGCCTAACTATGACAAGGGGGAAACCTCTAAACAAAAGGATGGCAAGGCTGCTATCAACTACACGTATACAGCGGCAGAAAATGTGATAAACATGCTTGAAGTTGTGGAGCCAAGTGTTAACATGATGAGGAGTAAGGACCCACATGGTTATGACTCTCCCCCTATCTTTGACAAAGAACCTGTTGTGGTGCTGAGAGGTCCTCATTCTAGGTCATCTTCCCAAGCCCTGAATGCTATTACTAGGAGTCAAGGTCCTATCATTCTTAGAGGTCCTAATTCAGGTCCATCCAATAAACCCAAGCAAGTGGCATCCAAGAATGTCACTAAGTCCACCATTGCTCCCAAACCAAACTATAATCTTGTAGATCAGCTACAAAAAACTCCAGCGCAAATATCAATACTGGAGCTTCTAGAGTTGTCCCCTAGACATAAGCAGATCCTTGAGGATGCTTTGCGCACAGCAAATGTCCCTAATGACATAGATACCGACCAATTTCAAGGCATGGTTAACCACATTTCCAGCCCACATTACCTCTCTTTCTCAGAAGATGATGACAAATCCCTAAGCCACCCACACAATCTCGCCCTTCACATTGAAGTAATGATTCATAAAACTCGTGTCAGGTGCGTGTTGATAGGTGGGGGTGCTGGGCTAAATATTTGTACATTAAGTTTGTTAAAAACCTTGGGCTATTCAGAGGAGGTGATCGACAGTAAAAAGAAGATCACTATAAAGGCCTATGATGAGGCAGAACGAAGTTCCAAGGGGTTAGCTGTCCTTCCTGTCAGGATTGGCCCAGTTGAAAAAGATATCTTGTTCCAAATTGTTGATACTGGACCCCTTGCATACAACATTTTATTGGGTAGACCATGGATTCACGACATGCAGGCAGTGCCGTCTACCTACCACCAGTGTGTTAAGTTCCCCTACAATGGAGTAGAAATTTGCATACCAGGGGATAGCACTTTATCAGTTAATTCAATCTCAGCTAATGTTCATGTCCCTCTTAATTGAGAAGCAGAGGATTATCAAGCAACTTTAACAGAATGTCAAGACAAGTTTAAATCAGTAGACCTTGGCATGGGGGGGTATCAACTTGACTCTTTTGCAAAGATGCCTGTTTCCCCTAGGTCCTATGGAAAGCCTTCACAGGAGATGAAACCGTCTTCTTCAGCAATGACACTATTTGACAAGTTTGTTGAATCCTCAGTACCAATACAAGATGAAAAAGAGGAAGTAGCTATTCGAGATTGGATGTACAAAGAGGCGAAATACCAGCACAATGAAAATTTCTCCCCCTCTCCTAAGCCTTATGGGAGAGGATATACTCTTGTCAAAAAGATGGGTTATCCAGGGTATGGCCCTCTTAACCACAGATTAGATGCTAGAGCTGAACCACTTAATCATGATCTTTTTGGACGTAAGTCTAAGAAACCGATTGGCCTAGGCTTTATGAAGAAAAACAAGCACGTTGTCCCCATTCCTGATAAGCAGGATAGAAAAGATGACACAGAATATGTACCAGCCTTGACCAATCAACAAGACATGATAGATGATTGGGTTCCTTCAACCAATCTCCTTTGGGGAGATTCAGAAAATATGACTACCAGTACACACCAAATCACTACTGAAGGACATGCTGAAAATTTCATCCGAGAAGGTGTGACTCTCGAAGATGTCCAGGCTTCTACCTCGAGGCTTAGGAAACCCAGCTGGTGTAAACATCCTAGCAAGGATTCAGACACAGACTCAAATGAGTATGAATGGGATTCACTCTCAGATACAACAGTTGATTTGAATATGGATGTTGTTCATGCTTATAGTACTCAACCCAACGTCGCTAATGAGTCGTGTGTTAGATTAGAAGATTCGAACCCACATGTCACATTAGTAGATGATTCTTCACTTGATGGGATGAATCTTGATTTAGACACCTTAGAGGGATACTCGACAGACTCCGATTCTGCGGTCACCAGAGATGACATCCCCTATATCCTTAATATTGAACCAGACATCAATCTACCCCTCATTAATCCCAACCTTATTGATTGGTCTCAACGTCATCAAGAGCCTCAACTCTTGACATTTTCCAATGACTATGAGATCACTTGCTACCTAAATGCTGTTGAACCTGTAGTCTCTTCCACCAGTGAACCAGCTACCAGCATGACAGAACCAGACATCAAGTACCTTAGTCACAAGATAAAAAGAAAATGAAAAAAGAATAAGAGTTCTGATGGCGAAAACCACTATGTGGCGGTGTCAGAACCAAAAAAAGTAACAAATAAAGACGTATCCAAAGGTGAAAACCTCTCTGAGGCACCTACGGATGAGGTACTTGATAGTCTCCCAAGCTATTTTTAGGATAGATCATCAGTATTGGTTGAACCTACAGAAGCTATTAATTTGGGTACAGAAGCGGCTCCAAAAATTGTACACTTGGCTAAATCTTTATCCCCTCAAGAAAAGAAAGCCTACACTGAGTTCCTCCAAAAGAAGAAAATTAATTTTGCATGGACATATTCAGACATGCCAGGGTTGGACACTAATCTCATTATGCATCATTTGTCCATAGCTCCAGGTATGAAACCTATCAAACAAAAGCTGTGAAAAATGCACCCTCATATCGCTCTTTTAGTGAAAGCTGAATTAGAAAAGCTCCTTGGTGCAGGATTCATTAGAGCCATCGACTATGCTGACTGGATTTCCAACATTGTACCTGTTTCCAAACATGATAAATCCATTCGAATCTGCACAGATTTTAGAGATCTTAACAGAGCATGCCCAAAGGATGATTTTCCACTTCCTAATATAGACATGATAGTGGACATGACGACAGGCTATGAGATCTATTCCTTGATGGATGGTTTTTCTGGGTATAATCAGATCAAGATTGCTCCTGAGGATCAAGAAAAGACTGCATTCACATGTGCGTGGGGTACTTACTGTTGGAACGTCATGCCCTTTGGATTAAAAAATGCAGGAGCTACTTATCAAAGAGCTATGACAACCATCTTCCATGACATGATGCATAAAAATATGGAAGATTATGTGGATGACACCCTCGTTAAGTCCAAGAAAAGAGGAACACACCTGGCTAATTTAGAAGCAATTCTGGATCGTATGGAACAATTTCAACTGAGGTTAAATCCAAAAAAGTGTGCATTTGGTGTTACTTCTGGCAAACTATTGGGGTTCATCATTTCAGCTAAAGGGATAGAAGTGGACCCTGAAAAGGTTCAGGCCATTATAAACATGCCACCTCCTAAAAATGTCAGTCAAATGAGGAGTCTTCAAGGACGCCTTCAATCCATAAGGAGGTTTATTTCACAATTAGCTGATAGGGCACAACCCTTTAACAAAAATCTGCATAAAGGGGTTCAATGTGTCTAGAATGAAGATTGCCAGAAAAGCATGGATCAGATTAAGGAATATTTGGCACATCCTCCTATCTTAATGCCTCCCATTCCAGGAAAACCCCTTATTTTGTATGTCTCAGCTACTGAATCTTCATTGGGGGCATTGTTGGCTCAATTAGATGAACAAGGGAAAGAAAGGGCCATATACTATATTAGCCGCACTCTAGTGGCTTATGAGATCAATTACACAAGTATTGAAAAAGCTTGCCTTGCAGTAGTGTTTGCCTCTCAAAATCTGCGACACTATATGCTTGCGCATACCATTCATCTTATAGCAAAAATTGATCCCCTCAAATACTTGCTCGGTAAAGCTGCTCTCACGGGTAGACTTGCTAAATGGATGATGATTCTTTCTGAATTTGACATAGAGTATATCGAACGCAAGGCAATCAAAGGCCAGGCTATTGCAGATCAACTGGCTAACTTTCCAATTGAAGATAATATGCCGGTTCAAGTCAACTTCCCAGATGAACATCTCATGTACATGACTGAGAGATCCTGGAAGCTATTCTTTGATGGTTCCTACATGCACAATGGTTCTGGAGCTGGCGTGTTGTTTGTCTCTCCTCATGGGTATACTATTCCCAAATCCTACAAGTTACTATTTCCATGCACAAACAACATAGCTGAATATGAGGCTTTAACAAATGGACTCAAAATGGCTATAGAGTGGAATATCAAAGAGCTACATATCTATGGGGATTCTCAGCTAATCATTAATCAGGTTAATGAGCAATACCAAACAAAAGATAACAAGTTGATACCTTATAAAAAAATGGTTGATTCATTAAGACGGTATTTTACCTTTGTCACTTTTCAACAAATCCCCAGAGCTGAGAATAAAGCGGCCGATGCTATGGCCACCCTTGCTTCACTTCTGCAGTTAACAGAACACGAGTTCAGATATGAGTTCCTAGTGGAAGAGCTACGTTATCCCATATTTGACTCACCCGAAAGCCATGTCTTATGTACCATAATCAACCATGAATCCTCCTGCTATGGTGCCATTTACTCCTATCTCCGTGATGGCATCATCCCTGACACTTTCAACCGGTCTGAAAGAAGAAACCTCATCCGTAATGCCTCTCGCCATTCCCTCATCTCTGGTGATTTGTATAGGAGGGGTCTAGATGGGACACTTTTTAGGTGTTTAGAAAAGGAGGAATCAGATCAAGCGCTAGTTGACATCCACGAGGGCATATGTGGGGGACATTCTAATGGTCTTTCCATGGCTAGAAGGTTTCTTAGGGCGGGATACTATTGGCCTACAATGCAGATGGACGCGATAAAATTTGCCAAATCTTGTGAAAAATGTCAAAAACATGGACACCTGATACATGCTCCAGGTAGGGAGTTAATTCCTTCTATCTCTCACTGGCCATTTCAGCGATGGGCCTTTGACCTTGTTGGGCAGATTCATCCCAACTCATCAGGTGGGCACAAATTCATTATCACTGCTACTGACTATTTCACAAAATGGGTAGAGGCTGTCCCACTTTCTATTGCCTCAGGCAAGACAGTATCTCTATTCATCTTAAACCATATCATCTGTCGATATGGAGTTCCATCTGAAATCATCACTGACAATGGAGGTCAGTTCAATAACAAGGACCTTACACAACTCTGCCAAAGATTCAGGATAAAACAACATTGGTCCTCCATTTACTTCCCGCAAGGAAATGGTCAGGCAGAGGCTTCAAATAAAACCATTCTCAAGATTCTACACAGAACAGTTCACAAGAATGGTAGAGACTGGCACCTACAGATAAATCCGGCCTTGTGGGCCTATAGAACGAGTATTCGTACTCCAACGGGGGCTACTCCTTTTGCCCTCACATATGGTGCTGAAGCAGTGTTACCTTTAGAGGTTGAGATTCCATCACTGAGAGTCTCTCTCAAAGGTCTGATTACAGATGAAGATTATCGTGCCATGAGATTACAGGAATTAGAACTTCTGGATGAAAAGCGTAAAGCTTCATTTGACCATATGAGGGTCTACCAAAAGCGGATGTCCAAAGCATTCAACAAAAAGGTTCGCCCTAGAGAATTCCAAGTAGGAGATCTTGTCCTGCGAGAGAATCCTAAGAACCAACAACACAGAGAACAAAAGGGCAAATTCGAACCTAACTGGCTTGGACCCTATATTATCACAGCAGCTTTTGGTTCAGGTGCATATCTACTATCTACTGAAGAGGGGGAGCAGCTCCCTACGCCTATCAATGTTCAGCACCTGAAGAAGTTCTATCCTTGATGCCCGTTCTGTCTGGGGGCATCCTTTGTATATAATTATGGTCTTGAAAAAAATCCAAAAAATTGGTATATGATCCTGAAAAAAATACAAAAAAATAAAAAATTCAAAAAATACAAAAAAAAAAATAGAAAATGTGCCTCGGTGAAAATCTGGAAACAGGCGCCTTGGTAGCAAAAGTACAAAAAAAATATAAAAAGTCCTGAAAAAAAAAAAACAAAAAAAAAAACAAAAACTTCCAAGTGGTGAAAACCTAGAAATAGGCGCTACTTGAGGCCTCTGCACCCCTATTTCTTAGCATGCGCTCTCGACACTTAGCCATTCTCCATCATGCCTTGTCCTTGTTGCCTTGGTTTGGAATTAGTCTTTGTCTGTGTCTAGGGGGGGCATCATTGTGTTAGCTTTGGTCTCTTGGATATGCCTGTCTTTAGGACACCTCACAAATGGTGTTTTTCAACACCAACCCAACTGTGCTTTTCAACACAAAACCCCCGACATCGAGTGTTTCTCAACACTTATCAGTTTGGTCTTATCCAATTCGGTCATGTGATCTTACCCATTAGCAAGCATTCGACCTTTACCCTCGAAACTCAGTATCAGTTTACACACTTAAACTTTTTAAAACACTTCAGCCTGAGATATGTCATGATCTTTTCTTTGTGTGTTGACTGTTATTGATTTTCGTTGAGTGTCCTTGCCTAAACAGGTCTCTCCGTGATGCATAGCTAGAGGACTTGGGGCATGGGGCATGTTTTTATTTGCTTTCTGCTTGTGGGTGTTTGTCTTGAACCTCTTGAGTGTTTTTTGTTGTCTCCTTGACACACTTAGGATATTTGAGACATCATCCTTGACTGTTTCTTGCACAACTGTCCTCATGGTTTTCCTGGCATTTATGCCTTGATGCAAGCATGGTTTTGCTAAATTAAATTGGGTAAGCTAACATTGTAGTCATCTTGACCTTTATGTCTTTGATGCTCATGTTAGAATCTTTCCACATTCCAAACCGATATAAATCACATTCATATCTTCATAGTTGCATTTGTGACTAGTGATGGTTGTGTGATTGTCCGATGTCCGATAATAACGGCCCAGTGATGAAAATAAGATTTCTTACATTCTCTAATGAATGATGAACACAAAATACCTATGTTACCCATGCAAGTACATCTTTGCATTTTCATGTAGCTTGCATTATTTAGGCTTCATGTTAGCATTTGCACTTTTAGGCTGCATTATGAGTTTGAGAGAGTTTTCCTCATCTTTCTTGTGGATTTTTCCGTCAACTGTGGTCACGATCTGATCTTCATTTCCTTACTTTCTTTCGTGATCTCAATCGAAATTCTCTATCTTAAACAGTTGATTGATTCTATTTCTTCTCTCCATTTCTTTCCATTTCTTCTAAACTTCTATCTTCCATTCACTATTCACCCCACTTCTTTTCTTCTAATTCAATCTTGGGGCATAATCTTTCTTGCTGTGAACCTTATCTTTCATTTGATTTGATCAAATTTATCAATTTACTGTTTCTCCTCTATCTCATTTCGATTTCGATCACGAGGGGGTAGTACCTATCAAATTTCAAACCTTGATTCAGTTTTATCAAATTATCAATTGCTCCTCTTCGGGCAACATTGATTGAGATTCTTATCTCTCACTTTGGATATGATCCCAAATCGACCTCATGTTCAAAGACCTTTAGTTTATGTTTGTCCTGATGTGTTCCCATCCGTCGAACACACATCTAAGTTGTTTTGTGATCCCAGATCGATCTCACATTTCAATTCTTCTTTGACTACATGTGTTCCCAAATCGATCACACATTAGTCAAAGAGGGGCAAATGTATGCACCATAAAATGGTCGCCTAGACTTTGGGCCCCATTTATTTAATCTATCGATATCAATTCCTGAATCAATATTTGTCATACATTCAAATCAAATTTATTGATCAAATCATAAATATTTCAATTTTCCCTAAAGTTTGAATATCCCATCAATTTTTAATTAAAAGAAATATATCCCTTTTTAATAAATAAAATAATATTATTTAATTGAAACTAATATTCTTTGAATGAAATAATGTTATTTAATTAAAATCCTCTTTTAATTAAATGGTTTTATTTTATTGAATTAATATTCATTTCTAAATTATATAATATTACCTTATTTAATTAAAAGAGATATTATTCTTTAAAATTAAATAAATGAAATATTCTCTCAAAAGATCTCCTGTGATGAAAAAGGAAACAAATTGAATAAAAATAAAAGAAAATAAAATGTAATTCCATTTTATTACAAACCTTCTAAAAATGATGATTGTTTCCTCTTTTTCATTTATCCCACATTGCTTCTACTTTCACATTCGAATCCAACTTTTCCTATAAAAGGAGACCTCTCATGCTCATTCAATCATCCCGCATTTTGATATCGAACTTATGCTGCAGAATTTCATAGCTTGTAATCATTTAGCATTTCAACTTGCACATTCACATTTTAGATTAATTGCAAATCATTTTAGTTTAAATCCATTACATATAGCTTAATTTCATTTTCAATAAATTAGTTTAGCTTAGTTTGCATGGCAAATCATTTAGAATAGTTTCATTTAGATCAACTCGAATCTCTCATTCTGAGTTGTATTTGCATGGGTAAAATAGGCTAATCTGAGGGCCACATTCAAACCATGCTCTTCTCAGATAGAGAGCTATGGGTCATTTTGTGAGAACTCACTGTTGAGCACTCTCGCATACAAAGACTCATAGAAGTGTGATCACACATCTGTGCACACACTATCCTCAAGGGAATGGACAAGTAGAGGCTTCAAACAAGAATCTATTAAAAATCTTGCACTGAACAGTTAATAAAATAGGAAGAGACTAGCATCTGATGATCAATCTAGCTCTCTGGGTCTACAAAAAAAGTATCAAAATACCCACCGGGGCTACACCATTCACTTTAGTTTACGGGTCTTATGCGGTACTGCCTATTGAAGTTGAAATCCCATCACTAAGAATCAGAATGCATGGTCTAGTAATTGATGATGACTACAGAGTGTCTAGGTTGCAAGAACTTGAACTACTAGATGAGTGCAGACAAGTAGTGTATGATCATCTTAGAGTATATTAGAAGAGAATGTCTAGAGGTTACAACAAGAAAGTTAGACACAGAGAATTTCAGGTTGGCGATCTAGTCTTGAGAGAGAATCCTAAAAATCAATCACATAGAGAATGCAAGGGGAAGTTTGAACCCAATTGGTTGGGTCCCTTTGTTATCACTACTACTTTTGGCTCTGGAGCCTATCAACTCTCAATGACTAAAGGAGAACAGCTCTAAAAACCAATCAACATTCTCCATCTAAAGAAAGTCTACGCCTAAGGCATTCAGTCTATAGTAAAATATCCTGAAAAAATCTTAAAAATCAGAAAAAGTAAAAAAAAAATGAACATCTTGGTGAAAACCTAGCAAATAGGTGCCTTGATGATTCACAAAACAAAATTCAAAAAAATATCAAAAGTACAACAAAATTGAAAAAAATGAAAAATACAAAAAAATGAGAAAAAGAAAAAGTACCTTGGTGAAAACTTGGAAACATGTGCCTTGGTAGAAAAAATAGAATCTCTGCCAAGATGGTGAAAACTCGGCAAACAGGTGCCACTTGTTAAAGAATGCTCCATCTATCAGCACAATCTTGGTCTTTCCCAGCTTTCAGTCTTGCTTTAGTTTGTACATACCTCCTAGTTTGTTTTCGCATTCTTGTTTTCAATAAGTCGGTCTATACACCAATCTGCTCAAGTGTCTGTATCCTATCAATGCTCAAACTTAGGGGCAATCAATGTTGTATCCTATGGTCTCCAGTATACTTTAGATGTGTCATATCCAGTTAGAGGCCTTTGAAGCTATGTATGAGTCAGTCAAGTCTGTCTCCTCTCCAGAAAGGATTTTGCATTTACAACAACGCAATCAAACATAAATTGAAAACAATCTATGCTTTTTACATGCTTTTATCTCCTTGTATGTTTACTGATTCACAATGAGATTTTTGCATATTGTGTCTCTTAGAGCTATTTGATGATGTCCTTTATAGGATTTAGAGAGTGATGACTGGGGCCATAATCTTTTCTTTGTTTTCTGCTTGTATGTGAAAATCTAACAACTTTGGAAATTCTGGATTGAAATGATGTTCATCTGTAAGAGCCTCTATCTCGTATTGGATGGTCATACGTACCTCGACCATTGATACCCAAAAAATTCAAGGAAGTTTGATCTAACTATTGTCTTTTTGAGAAAGTTCTTACTCCTACTATGAAACACGATCTTACCTAAGGATGTGAATGATAAAGGGTCACTACGGGTAATTCACATTGGATTTAGAATGATCTCTTGACTGCTTGATGTGTTTGTTCTGCAAGGCATATTTAGGTCATCATGACGTCTATGTTTTGATGCTTATACAAATTGCTATATCAAAATAGACATGATATTCAGGTCATCCTAGTGTATATGCCTTGGTGCTTATATCTAATCTGACATTTCAAAAACAAAATCAATATTCATATGTCCATGGTTGTCTAGCCAGTGGGTGTTGTATTGATTCTTGAGCATACAAATTGATATTCATATGTTTATGGTTTCATAACTAGTGGGCATTGTATTGATTTATCCGGTTACCTAAAAATTTCAATGATGAAAACAAATCGACACATGATCAGTGACTAGGTCCTAGGTCTTAGGTTGCATTTCATTCTGCATGTCATTTTCCACTTTGCATGATCTCACAAATTGCTTGAACTCTTAAACGATTCTTCAAAAACAAAAATGCTAAACATGACATAAGGACTGAGCATTGTATGAAGGTCCCTCCAATGAAACAACAAGTAGAACTCATTTTCGGGATGAAAATTGAAATCTGAGATCGTTTATATTGTCAACTGCTTGCATAATCAACCTTTGATCATCATAGAAATTTAGAATTCAACTTAATTGATTATCTTACATCAAACTATCAAAATTTTAACTTGGTCAACCATGGTCAACTCATGGTCAAACCTAGTCAAACTTGGTCTCGAAGACCTCCAAATGATGCAGAACGTGTTCTTGAATGCGTATAACCAATTCTCAAATCAATTAACATGCTTCTAAACCATTCAACGCTGACTTTTCTTGTCAGATTTTGATTTTAATCCTGAAGGGGGTATGGTATTGCACATCATTCAAATCTGTAAATCAAATTTCTTTCCTGAGTGATCAAGACAACAACCACATCTAGTTACTGATTCATCTTAAGTCCTCATCACTTAGGGCAAATCTCTTGGGGAATATCAGATTCATCAAGATCCATATGAATCTGGTATCCTAAATCTATCTTGTAAATTGTATCAGGTTTTCGTAACCATTGGTTCATTAGTGTTATTTTCCTTGTTTCTTCGTAACTGATGGGTTTAGGATGTGATACCAATATGATTCTCTTGGGACAATCAGGTCTGGAATCGATCACTCACTTCTTCGCAATCATAAGGTTCAGAATCAGGCATTTTGGCACTTTTTCATAATCATTGGTTCATTGTTGTTATAGTTAACATTATCTTTGGTCATTTAGGACCTAAATCTTACATCTTCAAAATCTTTCAATCAGTTTCTATCTCGGAATCAATTAATCTTTCAAATCAGTTTCATACATCTTTATCATACACAGATTATTCTTTGAACCACTACGCTTCGCACAGTGATTCAAAGAGGGGCAAAATGTAATACCCCAAAAATGGGCTATAGGGTCATTAACCTCCTACATCTTCAAATCAAATGAAATCGACATCAAAGTCCTAACCTAAGACACATCTCCACATTATCGACTTTAATTGATTTTATCCTAATTCTGCATCAGAGAATATTCCTAGCAATATTCTTATTTATCCTAATTATCTTGATTTAATAATTATTTGGCGATAAATCTTATTTATCCTAAAGTTTGATTAATTAAATATTCTGAATATTTAATTAATTAGATTTAATTCTGCCACTTAATTATTTAATTAAATTTAATTCTATTTATTCCTAAATTGTATTATTTAATTTTGACAATAAAATAAAAAATCTCATGACTAATTGATTAAATTCTTATTTAATTAATTAATGTCAATTGTCAAATTTAATAATATAGTTTTAGAATAAAGTTTGATTTAATAATTGATTAACCCATAAATCAATTGTTTTAATTCAAAAATTAGTTAACTTGAGAATAAATCACTTTATTTTTAAAATTAATTTATAATTAAATCATGCACAATCAGAAAAGCAGGCAACTAGAAATAAACAATCAATTTTAAATTGAAACTCAACATCTGATGATGATTTGAAATTTGATCTAAACTCTATTTTGAGTTAAACTCTACTTTTGCATGATTTTTGTGAGTTAATTATCTCTGATTTCCTGATAACTCAAAAATCAACTTGAGTTTATCAAGAGTGATTTATGGCTTTTCTCCTGCATCCTCAAAGCCCTCGATTTCTATAAAACCAAGGCTTAGCTCTTCATAATTATCTCATCAACACTCAAATTTGCACAATTACTATGGCGAATTGGTGATTGAAGGATTAAGCACTTGCGATAGGCGATTTGTGAGATCTTTCATTGTTGATCATAGTTTGCATAGTTTTCATATCATAGAATTCATTTTCATTAATATCATTCTTAGATTAAATTTGCATTCAACTTCATTCATCTAGTTTAGATTCATACATTTTTTATATTATTGCACAGAAAATACAAAAATATAGATTAATCTGCATTTATATAGCCTTTCATTCTTTTGCATTCAAATCCTTCGTTTAGGTGTTGCATTTCACTAATCTTGATTTCAATCTGAGAACATCATACTCGCACCTACTAGAAGGAAATAAATCACCTGGTTAGCATAGATTCATTTACTTACAGATTTTGATTTTACTAACCTCTAATGTTTTACTGAAGTGTTGTGTCCGCAATTAGGTACAAAATTCACACACACAAGTTTGAATCGAAAAATGTTAAGGTTGTATTGGAGAATGATGAATGGATAAATGCAATGAATGAAGAGATAGAACAAATCAAGAAAAACAAGACATGGACTTTAGTACCTAGACCAAAAGATAAGAATGTTATCAGTACTAAATGGATTTTTAGGAATAAGCTAAATGAGAATGGAGAGGTTACAAGGAAAAAAACTAGACTTGTATGCAAGGGATATGCGTAGGAGGAAGGTATAGATTATGGTGAAACTTTTGCACCTATTGCTAGACTAGAGGGAGTTCACATGTTACTTGCATATGCAACACATAAGAAGTTTAAAGTCTATCAAGTGGATGTTAAGTCTGCTTTTCTGAATGAGATACTAGAAGAGGAGGTCTACATAGAACAACCAGAAGGGTTTATTGATCCAGATAAGAAAGACATGGTATGTAGACTACACAAAGCTTTATATGGTTTAAAGAAAGCACCTAGAGCCTAGTATGAAAGGCTGCCTACTTATTTGTTAAGTATTGGTTTTGTTAGAACTAGTGAAAACAACAATTTGTATATGAAAGGAGAGTCTGATGACACTATTTTGATTGCTGAAATATTTGTGGATGATATAATTTTTGGAGGACAAGATCATATCTATAAATCATTTGCTGATGAGATGCAAAAAGAATTTGAAATGTCTATGTTTGGAGAGATTAAGTTATTTCTAGGCTTGTAGGTTATTCAACAGAATGATGGAATTTTCATCACACAATCAAAGTACATAAAGGAAGTATTGAGAACATTTGGCATGGATGATGCTAAACCAATTGGAACATCTATGGTCATAGGCTACAAACTGACTAAAGATGATGAATCTACAGAGGTAAATCAGATATTGTACCGATCCATGATTGGTAAACTGATGTATGTAGTACACAATAGACTAGGCATTGCACATGCAGTGGGGATTGTTGCCAGATTTTCTGCCAATCCAAAGGATTCACACATGGTTGCAGAAAAAAGAATCTTAAGATACCTGAAGAAAATAGAGGAATATGGATTATGGTATCCTAAGGAAGGCAAGTTTGAACTAAGACTCTACACCAATGCAGATTGTGCTAGAAATATAGATGATAGAAAGAGTACAATCGGAGGAGCATTTTTCTTTGGTGAAAGACTTGTTACTTGGACAAGTAAGAAACAACCTTGTATTTCTCAGTCTACTATTGAAGCAGAATATGTTGCTGCTGCTACAAACTATTCAAACATTGCTTACATCAAACAAGTGTTGGAAGGGATGAATGAGGTAATTGTTACCCAAAATTTCCTATCATACAAATTTTGGCCAACAGGTGGAGTGAAATGAGGCTCCCACAAGGGTTGAGCCTAGCCTGTTAGGCCATTTTCCCATCATAGCAAGAATCCTATGAAAATGGCCTATTTCCCTGCAGTGTTCTGTGAAGTTGTCTTGCCTTGCTGTAACTTGTTTTGGGTTGTGCCCTTAGCCTCAGGTGGTTTTCCATGTCAGTATACTTCATTCAAGGGCGCATGGTCTAATATGCAAAAATTCAAGTGGACTGCCTTGCCCTAGTTGTGACACAGTCTTGATTCGTGAGCTCAATTTATGATGTTTCATGGCTTGCGCCCTTAGCATATGATAGTTCATTGAGTTTCCATGGTTTGGTTAAGAGCGTACATTATGAAATGTTACAACTAGGAAGTTATGGCTATTTTAAGATCCATAGGAAATGGCTTGTTTTATGTCGCAGGGTTTCAATATTTGTCTAAGTGTAAAACCCTAGATGTTTTCTACTTCTTCATGTCTCCGTAGATCTTTGTTGACATCGGTATTTCCTATCCGCGCACCTGCGACCAATTGTCATCTTCTATGGTGGGCCTAGTTTCTTAAAAGGTCCTAAGTGGTTAATTTTTCTAGTGTTTCGGTGTCTGATTAAGAGGGTTAATCTCCTTTTAATAGGACAGTTGTCACATGTTCATAAAGCTTAATCTTGTTCCTTGTGATCATGCAACAACCGTCGATCTTACTTATGATGCAGTGCTTCAAACAAGTGGGTCCAGTTGTCAGGTTGTGTCGACATGCATGTTCCTCATTGGCTGAGAGACTGTGATGTGTCTTGTTGGCTTGTTGACCGCTGTGGCAAATTTTGAGGACCGCTTGATCTATCGAAAAAATACAAGATCGATGGTCGTGTTTTAAAATTTGATCGATTAGCTATTAAGGCCAACATTTGAATCTTTTTGCAAGGTTTCATGTCGGTTTGTTGTAGTGAACTGTGAACGAAAAAGGGGTAGCTTGAAATTGATTTTCCTAGGACAATTGCAGGTAGAGAATTGATGCAAAGATCTAGGCAGTCATCCTAGCTTGATTCTTTCTTCCTTGGGTGCCATGCTGGTTTAAATATCAATCACTGATGAATGAGAAGTGTTGGCACCACCTGTGACTATTTATATTTTTTAAATTCAAATATCTGTGAAGATCAGATCTGAACATTCATGATGAACCTGACTTACAAAGAGAAAGTCATGGCAGTGGCGTGAGGTTTTCAACTTGCAGCGAAGTAGATGGATCAAGGCAGCTTGTCTACAGACAGTTATGGTGATGGAAAAGACACGCAAGCATATATCTGATCGAACAAGATATTTCAAGAAGACATTTATGATTAGAAGTGACAAAGTTAGGGTTTCTATTATTATATGAAAATCTATGTAACCCTAATTAGTTTTTACTCCAAGCTTGCGTGCAAAAAGGGAGATGTATATATTAGTCTTTTGGAGCTTTTAGAGCTCAGAGTTTTACGATTGTAAAAAGAGAGTTTTCCTTTCTTAGGAGTTATCCGTGGCATTATTTTTGCCCTCTGGCTTCTATAGTTTATAATCTTTCATTGATCTACCAGATTTAATAGAGGCTTTTTGTGGCATCTTTTCTTCCCTCAAGTCTTTCCTTTGTTTGTATTTCTCTTAATGAGTATAATATACTAGCTTTGTTAGAGAAATCTTGTTGTTCCAGGACCCTTCTTTCTTTTATTTTATTCATGTGCTAATGTGTATGATTTGATTTGAATGATCTTTTGGGTATATCTCAACCCCCTGTCACTCTGTCTCATTCCTGTGCCTTTTTGTTGAAGAGAATGTTTGCTTGCAGGTCAGAGTTTGAGTCTTTTGTTCAGACCCCTCTGTAAAACACTTATGCAAGCCTATTTAGAAAGATTGTGTTCTATTAGATCTGAGAGCCTTCATGCTAATTTGGTCAATATATTATGTTCATGTCATTTTGGTGTATCACCTAGTAGGATAGTTTGCTTTCAGTTATTTTCCCTTCATGCATTCCTTCTATCCTTTTCCCTTCAAGAATTTACTTTCCTATCAAGAAGCAAATTAAGGTGATTATCCAAGAGGAACCAACCTAGAACCTGGAGGTCTCATCTCAATTAGCATAGGTCCCACAACCTGGAGATGATTCCCATGTTATACTAGGTTATCAAGACCAAGAGACATTGAAAAGGGTGCAAAACTTAGTGTATAACAATTTTGGCACGCTCGGTGGGACCCGGAAAAGAAGTTTATGTGCAAAGATTATGCTATCTCTAATATATTGATTGCATAACATAGACCTTAGAGAGGTTAATTATCAATTATATCTGGTGACTCCACTGGCGTAAAGATTCAGGAGTAGCCTTGTTCAAAGTTTATGAGAAAGATTGAGACAAGGAGCTCAAAATCCACAAATTCTTAGAACTGCCCCCAAAAAAGAAAATGCAGAGGGAGGTCAACTCAGAGGACATCCCCTACAAGGAGAACAGTCTACACTACCCAATACTTCAAAGAGAAGATCTTTTCCCTCTCATCTCAGAAGAAGAGGAAGATCTCTAACTAGGGATTTAGAAGAGGATTCAGACCCAACATCAAATACAACCCATTCAGTTGCTACTCAGCAAATTTTAGTCCCTGCAATGGCTCGACAGTTTTCCTTTGCACCTTTCAACCAAGGAAGTCCATTAAACTTCACTCAACATCATGATGTTCCCCCAGTGGCACTAAAGAGCCTACCTAATTTCACAGGTGAAGGACAAACAACAACTTTTGAACATATAAGAGATGTGACCACTATATGTAGTATACATAATATAACTTAGGAGGATGTGGGCACTAAGTTGTTAGCAGCCTCTCTCAAAGGTAAGGCTCTTGAGTGGTTTAGAACTCTAGCTATTGCTTCCATTAATTCATGGGATAGATTAGGGGATGCATTGAGTAGGCACTTTGAAGACAAATCAGACAACTTATCCATGGTTGAGCAGCTAACAACCATAAAGAGAGACCCTCAAGAGAAAATGAAAGACTATAATAATAGATTTCTCAAAACATGGAATAGAATTCTAGTCTTAGTGAGGCCATTAGCTGATCATGCTTTCATATACTTCTTGCAAAGCTTGAATAATCAGATCTTTGTCATGATCCAATCTATGGGAGGTACCTCTTTACCCCAAGCTTTTGACATAGCTATCAAGGCTGAAAATTATTTAATCCAGGTAGGCATGATAGCAAGAAGGCCACCCATGCCCATATTTCCTAACCTTCAGCCCATTGCACCTCTACAAGTACCTCCTTTTACCCCTATTCCCACCATATTATCACCTTAGGCTAGTGCTAGCAGCGAGGAGTTAAAGGCAGGTTTCTCTCAAGAACTGCAAGAAATGATAAATAGTTAGCAAGAAATGACAAATCTGCTACAGACTTTAACTAAAGAGGTGACAAACCTAAAGAAGCAAGGGAAAGGAATTTGACCACCCTTTCAGCCACAAGGCCAAGGTCCTAATCAACAATATTAGAATCAGGGACAATCTTATCAGCCAATTAGGCCACCATACCAGGGAGGTTACTAGGGACAAAGGCAAAATTTTAATCAAAGACCATTCCAACCCTATAATCCAACGCTCCTTAATTTTGCAAATCTAGTCAGAGATGTGGTTCCTAGTCAAAATAACATGGCTTTGGACAATGAATGGTGCTTTCCTTGTAATCAGCCTCATAATCAAGCTACATGTTTAAATGGATGGATGAATTAGGCCCTAATGGTTTAGAATGCCTCATATGCTCAATTAGAGGCCCCCCCTAGTGGATCAACTCAATGAGAATCAAAAACTGATGAGACTACTCTTTTCAATTGGGAGCAACAAGACTCCAATGGAGTCAATGGTGAATCTTCCATTTCTGTCAACACAAGGTCAAAGAGAAGAGCCCAGGACATGGAGCAAGCAGATTTTGGGATTAAAGCCACTACATTTGTAGAACCATTGTAGCCATCTACTCCTACCATATTGAAGAAGGCTCCCATCATTCCTATCAAAGAAGGCCAACCTTCCAAAGAGGTGGAGCCCATCATGGCCAAAGCACAACAAAGAGTACACACTGTGACACCTTTCAACATTGTAGACAACATGAAAAAGGTGAATGTTACTGTCTATGTGGGACTCTTTGGCTATTCTAGGGAAACCTAAGATTTTGAAGAAGGCCATGGGTGAAGTGACAACTCCTCAACCTACAAATGATGCAAAAAAATCAATGTTGGTCAATGTTGATCTAGAAAAGGAGGCTCGAAGTAGCAACTCCAAGGAAAATCCCCTGCAAGGTAGGAACTTAAAGCCACCTCCCTTTTATGTATCTTTGATCATTGGAAAATCCTTAGTACATAACTGTATGGTAGATAGTGGAGCTACTAGTACTATAATGCCAAAAAGGGTGGCTGACCAATTAGGACTTAAATACGAACCCTTCCAAAAGAAGGTTACATAACTTGATGGATCCTCTGTCAATACATTAGGTGTAGCCAAGGACACTAGTCTAATCCTCCATGCAAGTCCTAATTTCTCCATCCTACTTGATATATATATCATAGATCTCCTTGATTTATTTTCCATATGTTTGTCGAGGGAGTTTACAGCCAAGATAGGAGGCTATCTTTCTTCTGACTGGTCTCACATGCTTTTCCACACAAGATATGGGACCAAGGTCACCATTAAATCTAAATCATTGGTAGCACACCATATAGAACCATATGTGTCCAATATGATCAATGTAAGTTACCTTGCACTTGATAGCAATGACTTCCCAATTATTAGAGAAACAAACACTAAGATAGAAAATATCCCCGATATTTTACTAGATGAACTAGAATTAGAAAAGGCCTCAGAGGTCCAAGAAAATGTTATTTGGGATGTTGGTTTTGGAAGCTACTTGATACAAGAAAGTGAATCCATAGAGCCAAACCTTCTCAAAGAGGACACTGATTCAAAAGATCAGAGCAATCAGGTTTGGGAATTGTTTTTTGATGGTTCTAGAAGTAAACACAGTTATGGTGGTGGTGCTATGCTAGTATCCCCAAAAGGAGAAAGATACTATACAACTTTTAGATTTAGTTTCTCATGCACTAGCAACACTGTAGAGTATGAAAGCCTAGTAAATGGACTAGAGTGGGCTAGGAAGAAAGGGGTCAAAGCCCTAAAAGTTTATGGTGATAGTGAGTTAGTGTCAGCCAAGTGAGAGGGGCAAGTGCAACCAAAAATGACACCATGAAAGCATACAAACATAGAGTTTGTGATGCAATTAAAGATTTCCATGCTTTCAATATTGTTGCCATTCCTAGGAAATTAAACCAAAATGCAAACAGATTAGCTTCCGTTGGGTCTTACTATGACATTCCTAATAGTGTTTCAAAAGAAGGAGACCAACAACACATTAAAGTAGTTATTAGACCTTCGGTTCCTGATAAAAATGTCAATTGGTAAGTGTTTGACAATGATGAGAAAATTCTACAGTTCTTATTTGAAGAGGATGTCTTCTCAGAGTATAACCAGGATAGACTATTGCAGAACTATGGTGATCAAGTGATACAACTTAGTTCTAATAAGTGTATGAACCCAAAAATGGTCGCCTAGACTTTGGGCCCCATTTATTCAATTTATTTATCCTGAATCAATTTTATCAATAATCAATATTTTTCAACACTATCAATTTCCTTGATCAAGTCATATTTCATCATTTTCAATTATTTGCCTTGGGCTAACCATTTTATCCTAAGTCTTTATTTAATTAAAAGGAATATTTCCTCCCCTTTTATTAAATAAAAATCCCCCACTTTCCTCTTATCCTAAGTTGCACAAATAAAGCATTATTCCTATTTTATAAAAAGGAGAAAAGCACTTTTTGTCTCATATGGACATAAAGTCAACTCCTATTTTCTCATTGGAGGCTACTTGTGCACATGGATTGCTCCTCTTTCAAGCTCCACCATTGATTGAGACTTTTGCCTCTTAATCTCCATGGTCCATTCCTTTGCATTTCTTATAAAAGGAGAGCTCTCTCCTTCATTTGCATATCCATCTCTTTCATGCTATTGTTATGCTGCAGGTTTTCTAGGTGCATTTGGAGCTTTTGGAGATCATTGCTACATCAAGCTCTTCTTGGATTTCCTCATTGCTTCATAGTTTAGACTTCATTTCTTGCATTATCATAGCATCCATAGCTTCATTTCATAGCTTAGTTTCCTTTTATGCAATAGATTAGCTTCACATAGCTTAATTAGGGGAATTGTAATCCATTGCTATTTCCATTTCATAGCTTAGTTTGTACTTCCATTTTCATAGCATAACTTGCACATTTGCATTCTCATTCTTAGCTTGCATTGCATTGCATTTTCATTTGATTCTTTGGAGATATTGGCACTCTTGCCCTTGTCCTCATTCAAATCTCTCATTGTATGGTTGACTAGCAAGGTCATAAGCTCAATAGCTCTAGCTGAGAGCAAATTCATAATCTTGCAACTCCATGCATAAAGAGCTATGGATCGATTTGTGAGGGCTCATTCTTGAGTTTCCTTGCATGTAAGGATTCATAGAAGTGCACTACTTTTGTGTGTACAATAAGATCCCTAGAGGTCTTGTCACCTTAGAAGCTATCTTCAACAAGGATGATCAAGTTAAGATGAATAAAGCTTGCCTGGTGGTTCAACAAGAACATTGTTTTGATTTGGAGTTGGAACCAGGTAAAAGCTTATAATTTGGAAAAATAAATACTGATTTAGAAAAGCAGGCTTATGCCCAATTATTTAAGGAATTTAGTGATGTATTTGCATGGCAATATGAAGACCTTAAAGGTTTTAATCTAGCCCTTGCTCAACACACCATTGAACTAGAGCCTAATGCCAAACCAGTAAGGCAAAAACAAAGGCCTATTAATCCCAAGCTTGAGCCACTTATGCATAGAGAAGTGCTCAAATTAATAGAAAGTGGTATCATCTACCCCATCAGGCATACTAGTTGGGTTTCCAACCTTGTTTCTGTCAGGAAGAAGAATGGGGAGTTGAGGTTATCTGTTGACTTTAGGGATCTCAACAGAGCTTCTTTAAAAGACCACCATCCATTACCCTCTATGGAACAAATCTTGTAATGTGTCTCTAGGTCTGAGAGATTTTCATTATTAGATGGCTATTCAGGATATAATCAGATCCTAGTTAATAAAGAGGACTAATACAAGAATGCATTCACAACCAAGTGGGGGACAATGGCATATCAAAAGATTCCATTTGGTTTGTCAAATGCAGGTGCTACTTTTCAAAAGGCAATGGATATGGCCTTTAAAAGCCTCATGTACTAGTCTAATTAGATGATATAACTATCTATTCCAAACATGCAGTAGATCATATCAAACATCTGAGGAAAATTTTTGAAAGGTGTAGAGAGTTTGGGATATCTCTTAATCCCAAGAAATGTGTGTTTGTAGTTCATAAAGGGAAATTGTTAGGATATATAGTATCCAAGAAAGGAATTATAGTAGACCCCGAAAGGATTGTAGCCATCCTAGAGCTACCCTTGCCACAGCACAAGAAAAGCCTTCAATCTTTCATAGGAAGGATTAACTTTGTTAGGCGTTTCTTGCCGACTATTGTAGAATTATTGAAGCCTTTGACAACCATGTTAAAGAAGAGTTCAGTCTTCAACTAGACTAAAGAAAGGAAGGAAAAATTCCAAGCTATTAAAAAGGCCTTGACAGAAGCTCCTACTTTATCAAACCTGAATTTCAGTAAGCATTTTATCCTTTACGCTTATGGGGGTTCAGATGCTATATCTGCAATATTGACCCAAGAAAATTTTGAAGGATTGGAGAAACCTATTGCTTTCTTTAGAAAAGGTTTAGAAGAGTATGAACATAGATACTCTTTTGTGGAAAAAACATGTACTTGCTGTGGTAAAAAGCCTTAAAAAGTTTAGATATTTATTAATGCATAGCAAGGTATAGTTGAAAGTTACTCATCCAAGTGTCAAGGAATTTTTTCTCTCCAAGGACCTAAATGAAAAGAGAGCTGGTTGGATTACCAAAGTAATGGAGTATGACATTGATATCCAAACCACTAAGCTAGTTAGAGGAAGAGGTCTTTGTGAGCATCTGATAGTGGGTGAAAGTTCAAAAAAATCAGAGTAAACAGATGCATCCCTGGTTATGCATTCTAAAAAAGAACAAGCTAAGGTAGAAGGTTGGTTGCCTAACATGGTTCATTACTTAAAGATAGGATGATGTCCTACAGACCTAGATCCAACAAAAAGGAGGTATTATAGATTACAATCTATTCCCTTTGTGCTGATAGATGAAGTTCTTTTTAGAAAGGATCACAATGGTGTCCTTTTTAGATGCATTGATTCAGAAAAGGTAGCTAATGTCCTATTTGAATTTCATGATGGACCTTCTGGAGGTCATTTCTCTCCTAGGACTACTGCCTTTAAAATCATGAGGGCCGGATACTATTGGCCATCTATCTTCAAGGATAGTCATGATTACGTGAGAAAATGCATCAAATGTGCCATGTTTGCAGGCAAAGAAAGGCTTGCAGCTTTGCCCCTTCAGCCAATCAGGATAGATAAACCTTTCATGAGATGGGGCATTGATCTCATTGGCATGATTAATCCTCCATCTAGTGTAGGCCACAAGTGGATAATCACTGCGACTAATTATTTCACTAGATGGACAGAGGCAATTGCCTTGAAAGAAGCAAATGAGAGTGATATCTTAAGTTTTTATGATGATATAGTTCACAGATTTGGCACTCCATACTCCATAATATCAGATAATGCATTGGCATTCATAGGATTTAAAGTCTTAGAATGGGCAATCAAGAATGAAATTTATCTGAATACAAGTTCAAATTACTACCCTCAGGGCAACAGTTTGGCAGAATCAACTAACAAGAACTTGATTAGGATAATCAAGAAAACCCTACAATATAACCAAAGAGATTGGCATACCAAATTAAAATCTGCCTTATGGTTAGACATGATAACCCCAAAGAAGATCATTGGGAATTATCCTTACATGTTAGTATATGGTAGAGAAGCTAAGTTGTCCATTTCAACTGAATTACCAGCTTTAGACTTGGCCACTCAATATGTCTTGTCTAAAGAAGGAGACTCCTTACAAATCAGATATGCTCAGCTTATGGAGTTAGAGGAAATCAGAGATAAATCCATGAAAGATATGGAGTTCCATCAGGTACAAACGAAGAAAAGTTTTGATAAAAGAGCCAGGGCTAGAAACTTCAAAGTTGGAGATGTAGTTCTCAAATGGGATGAGTTCAGATCAAAGCCTGGTAGACACACAAAGTTTGATTCCTTTTGGGGAGGACCATTTGTCTACTATTGAAGGAGATGCCTTGCCAATATCAGTTAATGGATTCCACTTGAAGCCTTGTTTTGAAGTTAGCCCTTCCTTGTAGATCTCTATTTTAGTTTTCCTAGTTTTGTATCCCTGCTTTCTAGTTTAGTCTTTACTGCTTTCAAAGAAGTGCTCATGCATAGTCTTGTTCCTCCCTCCATCTTTCTCTCTATCAAAGAGTTTTTGTGTTCAAGAGATGACTCCTATGCCCAATGTATTGCGTCAAGGTCACTAGTTTCCATGTCTAGTAGGCTGACATCTAGCAGAAATTGCCAAAATGTTACCCAAAATTTCCTATCATACAAATTTCGGCCAACAGGTGGAGTGAAATGAGGATCCCACAAGGGTTGAGCCTAGCCTATTAGGCCATTTTTCTATCATAGCAAGAATCCTATGAAAATGGCCTATTTCCCTGTAGTGTTCTGTGAAGTTGTCCTACCTTACTGCAACTTGTTTTGGCTTGCACCCAAAATCCACAATGTTTCATGGCTTGCGCCCTTAGCCTCAGGTGGATTTCCATGTTAGTATGCTTTAGTCTAGGGTGCATGGTCTAATATGCAAAAATCCAAGTGGACTACCCTGCCCTAGTTGTGACGTAGTCTTGATCTGTGAGCTAAATTTTTGATGTTTCATGGCTTGCACCCTTAGCATATGATAGTTCATTGAGTTTCCAAGGTCTAGTTAAGAGCACATGTTTTGAAATGTTACAACCAGGGAGTTACGTCTATTTTAAGATCCACAGGAAATGGCTTGTTTTATGTCATAGGGTTTCAATATTTATTTAAGTGTAAAACCCTGGATGTTTTCTACTTCTTTGTGTCTTTGCAGCTCTTCGTTGACATCAACATTTCCTATCCGTGCACCTGTGACCAATTGTCATCTACTATGGTGGGCCCAGTTTATTAAAAGGTCCTAAGTGGTTAATTTTTCTAGTGTTTTGGTGTTTGATTAAGAGGGTTAATCTCCTTTTAATTGGACGGTTGTCGCATGTTCGTAAAGCTTAATCTTGTTCCTTACGATCATGTGACAACTGTCGATCTTCCTTATGATGCAACACTTCAAACAAGTGGGTCCAGTTGTCAGGTTGTGCCGACATGCATTCCTCATTGGCCGAGAGACTGTGATGTGTCGTGTTGGCTTGTTGACTACTGTGGTGAATTTTGAGGACCGCTCGATCTACCGAGAAAATACAACATCGATGGCTGTGTTTTAAAATTTTATCGATTAGCCGTTAAGGCCAACATTTGAATCTTTCTGCAAGGTTTCCTGTCAGTTTGTTGTAGTGAATCATGAACAACAGAGGGGTAGCTTGAAATTGATTTTCCTAGTACAGTTTCAGGTATAAAATTGATGCAAAAATTTGGGGAGTCGTCCTGGCCTGATTCTTGCTTCTTGGGGTGCCATGCCAGTTTAAATATTAGCCACTGATGAACGAGAAGGGTTGGTGCCACCTGTGACTATTTATATTTTTTATATTCAAATATCTACAAAGATCAGATTTGAACATTCATGATGAACCCAACTTATAGAGATAAAGTCATGGCGGTGGCGTGAGGTTTTCAACTTGCAGTGAAGTAGATGGATCAAGGCAGCTTGTCTGCAGATAATTATGGCGATGGAAAAGACATGCATGAATATATTTGATCAACTAAGATATTTCAAGAAGGCATTTATGATCAGAAGTGACAAAGTTAGGGTTTTTATTATTATATGAAAATCTATGTAACCCTAATAAGTTTTTACTCCAAACTTGCGTGCAAAAAGGGAGATGTATATATTAGTCTTTTGGAACTTTTAGAGCTCAAAGTTTTACGATTGTAAAAAGAGAGTTTTCCTTTCTTAGGAGTTATCCGTGGCATTATTTCTTCCCTCTAGCTTCTACAGTTTGTAATCTTTCATTGATCTACCAGATTTAATAGAGGCTTTCCATGGCATCTTTTCTTCCCTCAAGTCTTTCCTTTGTCTGTATTTCTCTTAATGAGTATAATATAATGGCTTTGTTAGAGAAATCTTGGAGTTCGAGGGCCCTTCTTTCTTTCAGCTTATTCATGTGCTATTGTGTATGATTTGATTTGAATGAGCTTTTGGGTATACGTCAACCCCCTATCACTCTGTCTCATTCCTGTGCCTTTTTGCTCAAGAGAATGTTTGCTTGCAGGTCATAGTTTGAGTTTTTTGTTTAGACCCCTCTATGAAACACTTATGCAAGCCTATTTAGAAAGATTGTGTTCTATTAGATCTGAGAGCCTTCATGCTAATTTGGTCAATATATTATGTTCATGTCATTTTGGTGTATCACCTAGTAGGATAGTTTGCTTTCAGTTATTTTCCCTTCATGCATTCCTTCTATCCCTTTCCCTTCAAGAATTTACTTTCCTATCAAGAAGAAAATGAAGGTGATTATCCAAGAGGAACCAGCCTAGAACCTAGAGGTCTCATCTCAGTTAGAATAGGTCCCACAACCTGGAGATGATTCCCATGTTATACTAGGTTATCAAGACCAAGAGAGCTTGAAAAGGGTGCAAAACTTAGTGTATAACAGTAATCACTGAGCTGCTGATTATATATTGTGACAACAGTAGTGTAATAAATATTTCTAAGAATCCTGTAATGTACTCAAAGACCAAGCATATTTCTATTAAGTATCACTACTTAAGAGAACAAGTATAGGAGAAGCAAGTCAAATTGGAATATGCTACATCAAAAGAGTAACTTGCTGATATTTTTACCAAGCCTCTACCGAAGGACACTTTTGAATACTTGAGGAGTAGACTTGGGGTTTGTCCCCTATCTACCGATCACTAATGTGATCTGGAGGTTGCATCAGCCTAATCTTATTAGAAGATCATTCATGTTGATGCAACATAGTTCACACTTTGGATTCTGTCTAAGGTTGTGAAAGATTTCAGGAACATAGATTTGCATATCAGTATACCAAGATACATTGTATGCACCAGACAATAGAGAGTCAAATGGCTAATGCAGAGTTGTATGTTTTATGTTTTTCTTTGGCATTGTTGTCAAAGGGAGATATAAACAATATGACAAACTGAGAGATCATTGGAACATCTATCTAAGGGAGAGATAATCTGAGAAAGTCAGGGAGAGTTTTTTTAAGATTTGTTGCTGAGAACAAGAGGAATCTAAGAGCTAGAAAGATCATATCTGCAGAGGAAAGTCTGCACTTACAATGCTGCTATGTAACGTAGTGATTAAACATATTAAATATCAAGCTAGGGAGAGCTTACTGAGCTACAACATTTGCTTACATAGTTGTCAAATACATGTTTGGTATGTGTATGGTATATTTCATATTGCTTGAATTACCATTAATGCCAAAGGGAAGATTGATGAACTACAATTGATTGAATACTTGAATGACTTGAAGATTAGTTATTAGAGATCACCAAGTATTGAAATGATATGTAAGATAATTAAATTAGTCATTATGTTGTCATTGATGTCAACTAGTTTTGATAGTACTTATCATGATAATTGCAAATATCTAAACATCTATAAAAGAGGAGAAAAGATGAAGAACTAAGATATCTACAAGATAAAGATGGATATGATAGATGAGGATAAGGAATAGTCTTGGTAACTTATTGATGAGTCTATGATTTCATATTGTTGACTTGATTATGTTACATTAATCTGTTATGAAGTTGGAAGAACAACTTAATAAAGCAGTGTGGTTGGTAAATAAAGCACTTTAGTATACACTGAGCCAATATAGTGTATATCTAGCAACAGTATTAATTGAGCTTGTGTTTGCTAACACATGTCTTCGTTAACTGAGTATGGATGAAAAAACTAAATGTTTAGTTTAGCCGATAGAAATTGATGAGCTGGAATGTGTATGATTTTGAGGTTGAAGATAAAGTTTGTTATGAGATCAATGGCTAAATTTTTTTGAAGAAGATCTAAAGGATGGAATTGAAATGAGTTATTGAAACATCTGCTGAGGAAGGTTTAAGCTACAAAATCAACGAAGGAGATTAAGCGAAAAAATATGATGGATGAAAAGAAAACAGTTTACTTGTCTATATAAGGGACATTGGTTTCATTGTTGAAACTATGCCAAAAGAAGGAGACTACAGAGATATCATGTGAACATAGCTTCATGCATGCTTGATCAAACTGGTTAAAGAAGAACTAAATTGTAGAACAGTACCGAGCGTTAGAGAGTTTTTACCGAGGGACAGTAAGTTATTGAATATTGAAGAACTGAATTGAAATATTGATTAGAAGATTTTTATGGGCTTAGAATAGATATGAACATGTGCAAAATCAAGTTGTATTGTAATCAGGTCACCTACTATTTCAATTTAACCATTGTAACAAAAAAATCTCTTAACTGAGTGGACTTAACTGTCTTATGATTGCCCTATGTCATTCATAGAATGTACATTGTTATCTTGTCAACCCCATAGTGAATGTTGGTTGGATGATAATTGTTAGTCTTAAATCCTCTAACAAGGTCACACCTTACAGTGTGTTTTGTAACCTTTAACAGGGTTGGCTCTTCACCGAGCTCACCTTAGAAGACTGAAAAATATTTTGGGTTACCGGTCCCAGGTGGTTTTTCCCTTTACAGGGTTTCCACATTAAATCATTGTGTTATGTGTTTCTGTGATGAATGTTTGGTTATCATACTTTGCATATTGCATATTTTATTTGGTCGGTAATCACAATGTGTAATTAACTAGTAATTGGTAAAGGCACATACAGTTTAGTATTTTATGTTATCGAGTTGCAGATATTTGCTGAATTTGTTTTAAGTGATACATTTTGGAATTGGGACTATTGGATAACTGATCTAACTGATTCACCTCCCCTCTAAGTTATTCTAACAGTGTTTATGAGATTTGAATATTTATATTTTAGGGATGTGGTAATATTTGATATAGAGGATATTTAATTATTAAAGGTAATTAAATACTTTTGTTGATTAAATGATTAAATTAAAAGATTTAAATTTAAGAAGTAAAGGGTTTAATTAATTATTAAATCATATTATAAATTAAAGGGCATAGTTTTTTTTTTTTGGCAAAAATTTATATTTATATTAATATTAATCAATTGGCTCAAAAAGGGCTCCTAGAGAAAAGAACCAGAGAAGAAAAACTCCATTCATAACCTGTTAAAATAAAAAGATCAACATTTGATTGTCTGAATAATACCTAGGGTACCCAAAAAACCAAGGCCATTATCAAATCTGATTACAATTTACATAATAAATCCCCAATACATAAGGAAAATGTACATATGCATTTCTCAAGATTACAAAAAAAGAATGATATATATCCAAACCTGAACTACCCAATTCCCAAAGCCAATTAAAGGCTCAATTAAAACATGTATAACCCAACACCCATTTACATCTTTAAAGCACAAAGTAATGTGCAAATATTCATGTGAATACATCAGTGAGGCCAAAACTAGACCATAAAAAACCTGCTTGGCAAGCAGAAGCAAAAAAATAGCCCACCAAAGAGAAGAAGAAGATATTCATCTTCATTTAACAGTCGAGAGTGAACTATCCACCTGATATAGAAACCGCTCAGTATCATAAGAGAATAAGTATAATGTTGAGTACCTGCATCAAAATATTAGCCCAGAAAATACTATAAACAAGGCCATTAATTATCATGGAACAACCTCCCACTTCCAAAATGTGAAGGAGGTGATAAAAACAAGGAGCTCCACAATCTATTAGCTTCACACTGCAGAAAAGTATCTGAACCCGAGGCACCTTGAGATGCAATAGGAGAAGAAGAGGATTTAGCTGTAGATGAATCTGATGCATGTTCGGGAATAACCAAAGGAGCAGGGCCACTGCGTGGAGATAAGTTACCACCCACAAAAGAAGAACCCGACTTAAATGGCATAGTTGATTTATTTAATATTTGATTTATTAGTGTGCATAGTTGACATGTGCTAAAGTATTTATGTTTAATTAAATAATTATATGCAATTTAAGTTGCACTTTTATTTTAAAAATGCATTATTTATTGAGTTATTTTATCATGCAACGAGAGAGAGAGAGAGAGTTAAGTTCTTCTTTTGAGCTTGCATATTTTTGGAAACCCTAGGAGGGATAGGTTTTCTTTATGTAGGGATTCTGGGTATTATTTTCATTACGCTAATAGGTTTTGGAGGAGCTTTGGAAGCATTGGAAGATTTTTGGGAAAGCTTATATAAAATAATAGAGATTGGTTTTATAAAGGCAATAACCAATATCTTCTAAGAGGTTAGTTATCCATTTTCTTGAGGGGAGGTGATTAGTTATTAGGAACGATTGGTAGTTATCAGAGGGAATTTTCTTGATAAGATTAGTAAAACCATTTCCTAAGAATCTGTGGTCCATAACTTGTAATTATTTTTGGCAATCAAGAAGATTACATTTGGTGGAGGGGGAAAGAAGTTAGAGTTTCTCTTGATTCTAGGCTAGAAATTTTTTGTGTTATTTGGGGCACTCAACCTACAATCTTGTATTCATTGTCTTCTACAGATTGTTTGTTCATGACTGTGAGGTACAAAGTGACCGTTTGTACTAAATTGAAACAAAATTATCTAATGTAATTGTTCCTTGTTCATATTCAATCTTTTTTTATTAAAATTACAATTTATGTATAAAAGGATCTCTCTAATTTCTATATATTATGTTTGTTGAAGTACCACATTAATGTGATCTTCTCTAGCTCTAGAGTCAATGTTTTGTAATGTTTATAACTTTACCATTCTCTATGTATCTATTCCTTGTTTTCTCTTTATCTATGCCCTGCCATAGTTGAGGTCTATGAAATAGAATTTATAGATAACCAACCTCCATGCTTAGTGAAATAATTTCTTCCCATGACATGATATCCTTGATATGTTTGATATTCAATTGACTACATATCTTTACAGTCTACTCTGATATCTAGATGAATTGATCATGGATTTTTCTTAGTATTATTTTGAACCATTCAATCTCGTAGAACTCATTTAGGAGGGTTAACTTAATGATAGATTATTCTTCCAAATGTTTGAACTCTTCTTTAATTTTTCCATCAGATTCTATCATCTCACCTAATTCCTTATAGATTTTTTCATCTCCTATGGTATCATACTTACAGTGAATGTAAGCCCTAATATCTTCAATGTGTGACATTCCATATGGGGTTTGCAAAAATGCTCCTTCTGGATCATCCTCACAAGACTTAAATGAGAACCTCTTAAACTTATACATAGGTCTATCAATAGCATCAGATATGATAGGTGCATCCATAGCTTTTGGTAGAGTATATAATCTAAATACCTTGAATATGCCAAATTTTGGAACTTCTGCTTAAATCGATCACACAATGTGGTTGCTAGATGGATGTAGTGCTTCTTAAATCTGATCTCCTTAGTCACTGATTATAAAATGGTGAGGAAATGATATGCTTTTAGGTCTTTTATCCATCACTAGTTGAGTAAGTGCATTTATCATAGTTAGCTCAACTTCACATACTGTCCAGTCAAAAATAAATTTCATGATCATAGGATATGAATCTCCAAGTTCTATGATCACAAACATAATCTCCATAGTGTTGGTACACACCATATCTAAGCTCACATGAGCTTATTCCACATAATCAGGGGCTGGATATAATTTTCTATCTACATCCAATGCTACCCCTAAGGCCATGCGGCCTTCTAGGTTGATGTAACAATGTCAACATCATGCGAAGACATAGTAGCATCTACTGTCTCTCCTTGAACCAATTCCTTATTGAAATATTTTACCTTCCATATCTTCTCATCATCTTCATTTTCTATTTTCTTCAAATGATTCTTGAACTCATCTATGTACTCATTAAGAATTTTACCACTGTCACCAATATTCTTCTTTATAACCACAGGTGGTGGTCCTCTTCTATTGTTCATTCAATTATACCTACAAAAATTTTCTATGTGTCCTAGGTTGTTGCATTTGAAACATGTAGGTGGTCCTCTGTCCTAATTAACCTGTAGCTTACAATACCTTGTAGTGTGCCCAAGGTTATTGCATTTGAAGCATGTGATCTTGGCTGCTGACTCTTCTTTGATGTAATCTTATTTGTTCCTTGACTAATCTAGTTTCTTGCATTCTACTTTCTTATGTCCATATGCATAATAGTTATAACAATAACTGATAAAGGGTTTGAATGGACCTTTACTTCTGCAATCTCTTTTCATGTGTCCAACTTTGTTGCATCCAAAGCATCTACCTTTGAAAGGTCTGATCTAATCTTTAGGTTCTTCAAAAGTGGATCCATCTTCATTCTTCACTTCCTATGATTCATCACGAGTCTTAGAAAATTCCCCTTCATTGTATCCAATTCTAGTCATGTCTCCTTTAGGTTTCTATCACTCTCTTTGTTCATCAATTTTATCACTGCTCATGTGTAATTTCTTAATGTATAATTTGGATTGAGTGAGTTCATCTTTAATGATCTGATTGTACTTCTCCAATTCCTAACATTTATCCTTGTAGTGATCAAGTTCAGTCTTCATCTATCCTATCTTCACATTTTCTTCTTTTAGAGTCTCTTAAACTTTGTATCTTGCATCCTTTTCATGTTAAATTTCTTTAATCATCAGAAGATTAATTTGTTCTTTTTCTTGCTCCAACTTCTTTACTTGGTTTGATGTATCATTTTATGAATCCTCTTTGATTTTTTCCATAAGGTCTTGTCTCTGACTTCTTGAAAGTTCAAGTTGTTCCTTTAGTTTCTTAATGAAACCTTCTTCTCTTCTTAATTTGAATTTCAATTCACCATTCTCAGCCTTTTCTTTATCCAGGTCATCAAGTGCTACTTCAAAGTTCTCTTGCAAACTATATGAATCCATTATGATCTCCCTTAAGCTATTAGGCCTTCTCTCCAAGGGCCAATATCTCTGATACCAATTGTTAGGATTAAGTAATACTGAGGGGGGGGGGGTGAATCCGTATTAAAACACTTCAAATTAAAATTAAACCAATTGAAAATAAACCATATGAATTATGAAATGAAAATAACATAAACACATAACACATAACTCATAACACCATTTTTTTTTTCTGAGGAAACCCTGGCCAAGGGAAAACCCCGGTGGGGATGATACCCACAACTATGCACTAAAATATAGAATCCCTATTAGGAGATCTATCCCTATTAGGAGATGAGTATTACATATTATATTTACTTGTTAGAGGAATAGAAACCCTATTAGGGGTATACAAAAACCATGTTAAAGGTGTGGTGAGCTTACAACTCTTACAATCAAAATTTTGTTACAAAAGTGTTCTTCAATAAGTGAATTGCACAAGCATCTTATATGCTTTGATAGTTACAGTTATAGCTCTATCAATCTCTGATATCACATTTACTATCCACCTTTTCTAATATCCCAAATTCACATCCATCACATATACATCTCTATCACACCTATCACTTCCACAAAATACTCTATACTTATATCAATTCTACCATCTAGTCGGCTCTCAAATGCAATATGAAACATAATAATTACTTATAAAAATGATAAATGTAGAGTTAGCAATCTTGTATTACCAAAGTGTCAAGAATATACAACTTTCATCTAACTTAGCACGTTACCATTCCATCTATCCTTCCCTCAATCATCACGATTGTTCATATACCCTGTTTCACTATTTCTCTTTCTTCATATACCTTCATATCACTATATCTTACTGATATCAACACCAAAACATGTGAAACCTTAACTGAAGGTCATACATATCCCAAAATGTCTTCCTCTATGTTTGCAAGCCATAATGCATCATATATTACCTTCGCTAACCAAAACAATACTGTAGTATACTGTAATTCTTATTTTGTACTTAGTCATTTTCATGACTATGTCTCCCACACTTATAATCACTTCATGCAATCACTAAAACATAAGTGTTTCCATAAATGAAAACCCTTAAGTGATCCCTAGTGCTCTTAAATCATCACTTTCCAATAGAATAATGAGAGGGAAGCTTTTATGATGAATCTAAAGCAACCATATGGGAATTGAATGAAAAGAACAAAAAGCTAAGTGATAAGGTAAAAACACTAAAAAGAGAACAAGAAGCTCAATCGATAAGAATGTGTGAAGTCCTAGAGAAAAATAGAAAAGATGAAGGTGATAAAAGAATGGTTGAATATGAAAGAAGAAAAATGAGTGCAAAGCTGAATGAGAAAGATGTGGAGATACATAGGCTAACACAAAATCGCTACACTTTGATAGATCAACTAATTGGTGCTAATCAGGAGATTGAAAGGAAAGTTGAAGAGATTTATAGACTAAGATCAGAGAATGAACATTTGAAGAATGAAATAAAATCTAAAAAGGATGCAAATGAAGTCTGAAAAGGAATGAAGAAATACTAAGAATAGTGGATGAATGACTAAGAGGTCAGACACAACTGAGAGATACTTTTGGACTTGGATTTAATGCAAATAAAACTATCAAGAAGGGAGAGTCCTAAAATCAAGGAGCCAATTGAGATACTACTACCCTATTGAAGACAAAGAAGCCTACTTGTTATCACTATGGGAAACCAGGTCATACAAACAATGTCTGTAGGAGAAAAAGAGGTAAACCACCAAGCATTTCAAATTTTAATGGTTATTGTTACTATTGAAATAATTATGGTCATAAAGAATTTGAGTGTAGATCAAGGATTGCTAACAATACAAGGAACCTAAAATTTGATGGTTACAACAATAACTACAATAGATATGGTCAAAAGTCTAATAATCTATGTCACAAAGGAAGAATGTGAAATGGGTACCTAACTAATATAATTCTGCAAACAATTGACAAGGATCAACTATACCATGGGACTACAATACAAGAATGTCTTGTACAAGATGTGTGAGATTTGGACACATAGAAGAAACTTTCATTTTGATGCATGAAATGAATAATAGAAGATCATGGAGAAATTTTGGAATGGCTTGTTTTCATTTTAACAAGGTTAGTCACTTAGCCAAAGACTATAGGTATCGAGCTAAAGCCCCAACTGAGTGAAACTGTTCATGTAAATGTTGACAAGATAAGAGATCAGATGAATAGAACATGGAGAAGAAATTCTCAAGATGATGGAACTCAACTTGGAACAATTGATGACACCTCATCCTCTAGATCAGGTGTACCTATCTTCACCTAATCGGTCAAAGGTATGTTTAGGAACTAATAACTAAAATTCAATCTTAAATCAGTTCCTAACATTTGTGAAAAGATCTATATGAGCATATTTAGATGCATTTGAATATATGTTGTGAAGATAAAATTTCATGTTTTGATCGGTGAGAAGAATGTGTTATTTGGTAATCAGTGAAAAGGAAGCAAAATTATAGCTATTGGAAACCCTAATCGTGAAAAAGGTATAAATACCCCTTGGCATTTCAATTTTACCTTACATTTTTTAGAGTATTTGAAGCACTATGTAGAAAAGATTCTTCAAAGAAAATTAAAGTGATTAATTGAGCATATTTTAGCACTATCAAGTGCATTCAAGTAATTACTGGTGATTTCCCAAGCTGTGAAAGAGAAACCAAGTTGATATTAAAAAAAAAACCTATAGTCAAACTATTAATCTATGAAGCAATGACACCGAAAGTTTAAAATACTTTTGTCGTGGAGAAGATTGATCTAGTCAATCCTATGTACAAGCTACCACCAGCCATAGCCACTGAACTTGACAAGATGGGATCCCTATCTTCAATCCCTCTAAGAGTAATTTTGATTAAATAAATTTGTGACTTCATCCATTTAAAGATAGAGGAGATTTAATAAGATGACATCGATACATCCTACTAAAATCTGTATGTAAATGAGAAACTAAAAGATGAGCATATTCATTTGGAAACCAAGGGTTTGATGCATGCACTTCATGTCGCAAGTGTGTTTAAATTAGAATAGATGAGAATTGTGTTGAGCCGTGTTCATGACTAATTCACATGGCTCGATGAACCTATAAAGATCATAAAGGATGTTCTACACATTGTAACTGGTTATCCAATCGGTGATAGATAGAAAGCTCATAAGAAAATTGACAAGAACAAACTGTGTGAGGGGACACAAGAAAAATGGGACAAAAGAGGTCTCAAATTGTCTAGTGTTGATGATCCCGAGTTGAGATTTGCTAGTAATGTCATATCCTCATGAATCTTTCAGTCATCTCGGGTAGACAGTGTACCTTATGGAGCTGTGTATATAGCCTACAAGATTGTTAAGAAGGATATGAAGATAGATCTATGTGAGATCTTATTTAAGTAGATTGATGACAACATGAATATAATCAAGAAAGAAAAGACCAACATACTGAAGTTCAGATCATTGTTGGTATGTATATTCTTCTACTTTCATAAAATTTTTCCATCAATCAGTGATGTAGAATGGACTGTGAGTAAAATTATTATTTATTAGATAAATGAGTTCATTCAAAGTTTAGGAGATAACTTTAATATGATAATGAATGAATACTTTTCAAAGTTTCAAACTAGAATGCATAAGAAGTTTAGAATTCCACCTCAGCTAGTGGAGAAATATCATGATAGTATCTATTTTGAAGTGGACACCGACACATGCATAGTAAAGGCTATAGATCCTAGAACCATCTGGCTACCACCAATGGGATATGAGATGTACAATGATACTGTAGCTTAGCAGATATAAGCTTTGTTAGCTAAACTGGTTGATAACAGAGCCAATCTGTATGGTACTTATTAAGAAGTAAAGAACAAATTAAAGCTAGATATATTGATACCTAAATCATTGAGGAAAACCAATAGAATGATAAGTAGTTTGTCTGAGAATCTAGGAGTTATTGCTAAAGAAGATGAAGCTATTCCTTTTGAGATTAAGGGAAAGAAAATAAGAATGAAAAATGAGACCCCTAGCCCCATCGGTACAAGACCATTGACAAGGTCTTCCTCCACATTTAGAGAGAAGAAGAAACTAGAGGTAGAACAACCAAAGCCCAAAACATATATGAGAGAAAAGAATACTTGTGGTAGACCAAGGATGAAGATAAAGATTCAAAAATATAGTGAAACTGAATCAGAAGACTTGATCCAATTCAAAGTTGTACAAAAAAAACCTTATAATCTGAGAAACTTAGATGATTTTCTTGAAAATATTAAGAAATATGGAAGTCTTGTTGGATTAAAATATGCTAAATATGAAACTAGAACTGAAGAGGAAAAAGAAAAGATTGAGGAAGTAATTGTATTTACTCTGCATAAGTTTAGAACTTCTCCGATTGAGATGGCCAACCGAGTACCAGATGAGTTATACAAAAAGATAGATGAAAGATGGAAGTATGCTATGGCATATGAGAAACAAATGAGGGAAAGATCCCTAGCTATCACTGTACCTGAGTTGTTGGTACAAGGGATTAATGAAGAAATGGAGAAATATTGAAAGAGGTTTCTAGTCAAGGGCAGAGCATTGAGGACAATGGTCGGTAAACTAGATGAAGTACAAAAGGAGACCGATGACTTATGGAGAAAGATCTTCTTTCTCGACCTATTGAAAAAAACAAAGGAATAACAAGGTAAGTTAGATCCTATTGACTTGACCTTAGATAAAGATGAGGTTATCATTGAAGATATAACTGATAAAGAACCAGCACAGGAGATAACAAATGATGAAGATGTGATGGAAACCAAGGTAAAGGACATTGAAGAAATGAATACTAATGATTCAAAAAAAGAAAAATTGATGGATGTAGATCTAGTTATTGAGAAAATACTTGATCTTCCTGAGGTAAATGAGGTTATCGTAGAGGTAAAAAAATAAAATCCTATTGATGTAGACGAGTCTACCAAACCTGTCAAGGAGACTAAACAAAAGGACACCGAGGAAACTACAGAGACCAAGACTGCAAAAGATTAGAATAGAGAGCTGGTCATCCCTACCAAGACTATAGGTCCACATCAATCACAAGAAATAGAGAAAGAGAAGCCCAAGGAGAAGGAAAAGGATAAAGAAGAAGAGAAAAATGAAGAAATTCATGAAGAGAAAAAGGAGGAAAAGAAATAAGAAGAGAAGAAGAAAAGGAAAAGGAAGAAAGAGAAGAGAAAACCAAATATACAACTATAGAAACATATGATGCAAAGAAGGCATCTCATTCCCCAACGTTATCTATTGGTGGGACTATGCAAGAAGAAATGAAAAAGTCAAAGAAGAGGAAGCATGAAAAGGAGAGAGTTGACTTAAGTCAACCAATTGTAATTCCTAAGGTTGATATCTCCACTCTAATCCCTAGAGATTTATCAAGATTTGGAGATTTACTTAAGAGGAAAGTAGTGCAAGAAAAATTGCTAGCCAAGAAATGAAAAAATGATGTGCCAGAGAATGTCAAAGAGATATTGCAGGAGATTGTACTAGATGCAAGTACATAGGAAGAAAATGAAAGATAAGATAATTGAAGAATTACTTCAATCAATAGAACTTGATAAGGTAACACTTTCTGAATTGGTTACCGAATTAGAAAAAGAATTTCAAGATATTCTTTCATTATTTCAAAAAAATTGTTTGACTTCAAATTTTACAAAGGATATAAAGGAAAAAGATGAATCAGTTGAGAAAGAGCTGACTGAGAAGCTAGCCAAGGTCACAACTGAGCTTGATACATTCAAAGTTTATTATCAAAGTCTTAAGCAACTAATAGGAGTACAACATGAGTTGAGAAAAGAGGAGAACAAAATTAGAATGGAACTCATGGAGTTGCAAACATTTTTGATACCCCAAATTGGGTCACTACAAAAACATACTCATAAGGCTAAAGAGCTAGTGAACACCCTTGATATAAGTGCTATGGATAGCATGATAAGTCTTATAGATGACATAGGAGAAAAAATTGTGTTTTTGCAAACAATAAGGAGTCATGGGTATTATCACTAAAAGATACACAATAGAGATATAAATATATTTTTGATAAGATTCCTCCACCGAATAACAATAAGTAATTTCTTTTTAGGTATTTTTGTTAAAAAAGGGGGATATAGAGTTATATATAAGGGGGATATATATTATATATAGGGAGTATTTCCATAGGGGGAGTAATAGATAATTGAGATATAATAAGTTATACCGAGAAGTGTATACATGGTCAAATTTTGCTAAGGACACAAAATTTTGATGACTTTTAAGGTTTTTAACAAAGATGCCAAACTAATACCAAAGGGGGATATTGATACTCATATAGAGTTATTTTGTTGTCATTAGTTTTGATAGTCATATTAATTGTCAAAGTCATTCGGTAAAGAAGGATAGTCAAGTAAGTAAAGAAAATAAGCTAGTCGGTAGAAGGAAGTAAGGGAAGGCAATTTTGGTAAAAGGAATAAGGAATAGGCACCAAGAAAGGAAAGGTAGAATGAGTATTGAGCAGCTACCAAGTTACTTCAGTTATTGAGAAGAATAAAATGTGTTACCAAGCAACACATACCAACATAAGAAGAATCTACAGATACATTGAATCTGGACACCAAGCATGAAAATTTTACAAATCTCGAGGAGATTGTTTGATAAAGCATTGGAGATTTAAACATGATGATTTTGCATGATTACAAGGTAAGATACACCAATGAGAATTAAATGTAATATATGCATTAAAGATGTAACCATTTGGTAGCACCACTTAAGGAGATGAATTTAGAACATTTCCACTACCTCTAGATTGCATATAAATGGTCACTATGTGAAGATTAGAAATGATGTTGTAGACACCTAAAAATTCACTTGCCAATTAAAATGATTTTTAGTTGACAAAAGACTTGATGACATCATAATTAATTAATTAATTAATTTTTATGGTCATTATCTCTTCTCCTATTTTAATTAAATACATTTAATTAAAGAACCCCTCCCAAAAGCATTTAAATCCAATTTGAATGATAAACCCTCCAATTTATTAATTATTTAATAAATAATGTCTCAAAACCCTTTAAATAAATTAAATATTTATTTAATTCCCAAAAACCCTAGATATCTTGTAGAAAACCCTAAACCTATCCTCACTTTCCTAATCAATCCCCAAACCTGCTTAAGAGGTGTTTCCTAACCCTCTTAGCCTAAACCCTCATCCTTTGACTTTGGGTCAACTCCCTAATTAATGAGCCTTACATGCTCATTAATGGCCCCTTACACCCTCATTAATGGCTCTTATAACCTCTTAATGAGAGCCTATGAATCTTCTTCCACCTTGGTCTCCTAGCACACTTCCCTAGTGTTTCTCACACATGTTTGAGAAACCCTTCATCCTCATCCCCTTGACCATACCTCTAACCATACCCCTAACTCTACCCCTAACCCTGACTCTGACCCTAACTACCCTTTCTAACCCAAGCCTCTCCTCAAAATCTATAAATACTTTTCCTTCCAAGAAAAATTTATCAATTCACATATTATTTTCATAGCATTGTTATTATGTTTATTTTCATCTAGACTTAGCATAATTTCTAGTATTGTTAGATTTTCTCTATTTTTATGCTTTAATAACTCATCCTAGCTTAGATAAATTTGGATTAATCTAGTTTATTTCAAGTAATACTAACCATTTTGAATCATATCATATCCATATTTTTGTTAAAAGAAACTTTACATAGCATTCATTAATCTAGAATCTACATTTTGCTTCATTGGGACCCTCATAATCCTAGGGACAAACTAGGTTCACCATACCTAGTTTTGTGCCATTATGGGGTCTTCCTGGCTTCCAAATGATCCCAATCCTTCCTTAACATCATTGGGGACATTCTCATTGTATTTCAAGAGCACACCCGCATCCCTTCTATAAGAGAAAATCAAATAGTGACAGGGTGCTCCCGTTTCAACTCTATCTGAGGTGTCTTGCGAATAGATTTTCTATATGTTAGGTATATGATATTTTTGACTAATTTTTTTAATTTTTTATCATGCCTTTAATAGGTTAGGTTCACATCGATCACATTTTGGCATGCCCGGTGGGACCCCACTACGCTCTCCAAATTGATTTTTAAGGGTTTTTTGATTAAAAAAACTCACTTTTTTTGAGTCCCATGCATCTTAGGAGGCCGAGTCATACAATTTTTTTTTCATTTCATGGATTTCCATTTGGAAACCCATGTATTGTCATACTATACCATGTACAATGTTGTATGAGCTTTTGCAAGTGTTTTTGGCCCTTTTTCCCACCTTCTGGCACTGTTTGCCGTATGAGAACCCTTGTAATGTCGTATGAGACCTTGTAGTAACTCATATGAAACTGAACCATAAAATACCATTTTTTTCATTTTTGTATGGGAAGAAAAGGGCATGTGTGAAGCCCTGATCTTGGTTTTTGTTGGTTTTTAGGGTTCATTTGGGCCTCCTAGTGCCTCTAGGCTTCAAATTTGCAATTTCTAACTTGGTTGTTTGCAGGTACTCCTTGGAAGGCAAGTTGATCACAAAAAAATCAAGGTCCTAAGACATATTAACTCTTTTTTATGTTTAGAAACATAATCAACCTCCATTCAAAGCTTAAAAAGAATATTTCATTCAATCTTGAGTGTTTAAAACAAACTAATCTGCATATCATTCCTAAACGGTTCAAACCCAATCCTAATCAATCCTAAAATGATCAAAATCACCCATCATACTTTGTTTTTGGCTAAAAATAAATTCAATATAAACAAAATTGAGTGTTTTAATGATGTAGGGAAGATCTGGATAATCCAATAATGGACAGTCCAAGTCTACACCGATAATAAGAACAAAAAAAACCACAATGGAATACACAATATAATGCTTCAAATAGAATTTCATTCAACATGCCCGATTGTAAGGCCTTCCAGGTTAGGGCCAAATATAATTAGTTACAAAAGTATTTATGAAATCTCCTAGCTAGTCAAGCTCTGAAGCACATCAACAATCGATGGAAACACTAAGGCAGATGTAAACTTGAGATCACAAGCCACCAAGCAATATGCTTGTCTCCAAGCATGCAAACCACTAGCTTTTCTATTACCACTTTTCAAACAATCAATCTGATCTTCAAGATCTCATAGGATCCAATTATTATCCTTCTTAATCTACTTCCACTGACTGACTCCCTAAACATCTACGCAAAGACTCCTTAAATACATTTCCTCAACCACAAGTCAGCTGGAAGAAAAAATTAACTCCTAAGACAAGTTAGCTTATACTACAAACAAATATTAAATGCAATAATAGTCAGCTCACAAATAGCCTTACAAATAATTAATTCTCTATGTCGGCCTCTAGATCCACATAGGAGAATACAACACAAGCTACCAAAATTAAATACACCAAATCGGCCAACCAAAACTCCAAGAACTCCAGTCGATAAACTAGAAATACCAAGCACAAGTAAAATAACTGAGTGCACCAAGTATCACTGAGAAAGTACATTGACTGAGCACCACAATCATCACCAAGTACAAGTTCCATCAAGCACCAGAGGTTTTACCGAGTTCCTTCAGCGATCGAGCCCCTTCAATGACTGAGATCCTCAGTCAAAGCTGCAACTGAGCAACACAAAAAAACTTCAACACACCACCATGGAAATTTTTTGAATACCCAAGAATGCCACTACATCATTTAATGTTTTATGCAATCTAGGAACTAAAAAAAATCTCATTTGGGCTTAAAACGAACTTTCACTCAATCTTGAATGCATAAAAAGAAAGAATCTGCATATCTTTCCTAAAAGGTCAAAACCCAATCCCAATCAATACTAAATTGAACAAATTCAACCTTCACACTTTGATTTAGGTTTAAAATGAGCCTTAGATAAGAAACTTCAATGTTTAAGGGTTTTTATGCAAGTCTCAAAGTTCAAAATCTAGGAAAAGTTTCAAACTTTTTGAACTAAAAACCCTAAACAACCAAATCTTGAATGACCCTAAAAGGTGAACCTAATCAATATCAAATAATTTCATTTGAGCCCTAAAAAAATTCAATCTTGAGTGTACAAAGAGAAAAACAAAGCACTTTCATTTCAAAATCTAAGTTCAATTTAGGATCCTAAAAGAAAATTCAATCTTAAATGCTAAGAATAAAACACTTGCAAATCTTGTCAAAGGAGATTTCCAATTTTCAAAGAATGAACATCTGAATCCTAAACATGTGTTCTTGAAGGTCTTAGAATAGAAAACACTTAATCAATTTGGAAAAAAGAACTCTTTTTTGATATGCTTCTAGGAGTTTGTCAAATCCTACAAATCCTTGATAATCTAAGTGACATAAAACAAAATGAACTAGGAAAAGTTCATTTATTTTACTTCTAGCAAGGCCTATCCAAAGAGAAAACTAATTCCTCTTTGGAGAACAACCTCAAATAGGTACTTCCCTGATCAATATAGAAATAAAGTGCTGAGAAAACTCTCGTTTCATCCCATCAAGCTTGGGTGATGCGTGTTGATGGTAGCTTGAGGTATGTGAATACCCCTACTATTTTAGCATGGTCAACTAGGATCTTAAGTGAGTCACACACATACAAATTGATTGGGAGGATGCCACAGAGCAAATCAAACACCTATTAATTAGAAACTTCCCGATCTACTCCCGAAGGTATCAAAATCTTTGTGCAAGGACAGATCCAAGTGGTTTCCCAGATCACCTTAAGATTACTCACCATCTATATCCCTTTTTAGGGTACCAAGTTGTGGGAAAAGATTTTGATACTATCCCATCTTTAGGTAGTTCTTGGTTGATGTTTTTTTGAAGTTTCAAACTTAGTACAAAACATTTGTTAGAACATACACATTTTTGGAAACACTATTAGAATCCTTGGTCATCATTTTCTTGTATCCCAAAAATTTGCTTTGTCCTTTGTCAAGATTGCTATAAGAGTATCTCTTGAGTATTTTTTTTGTCCTTTTCCATTGGAGACATAAAAAATGAGCCAAAAATTGATCAAATTTACCCGAACATCCTTATAGAAAGACTCCTCAAAATTAGACACCCAAAGCATTGATTTAAAACAATCCAATTACCAAAACTTCTAAGCTATGTCCAATTCGATCAAGCATAAGAAAGCCAAGCTACCCAATTCCCATGTCTATCAGGAGAATAAGATTGTATAAAGAGATCTAAAAGATCACCAACCTTCCTTAAAAGTAATCCAAGTAGAAACCAAGTATCAAGAAAAACTTGACAATGTGGGTTACAACGCAAGAGTGAAACAATTTGCAGCCCAATTTTAGGTCAATCATCACTTTGTCAACCTACAGAGTTAAGAATAGCATGACCCATCACATATCCATCATTCCTTCAGAATCCCACATCCTCTCTCTGCATCCTTGCATCCTAAATCATCCTTAGTTGCATCCTTGCATCATCATTCATCCTTAGTTACATCATAGTTCATTCTTAGTCCCAGTCTTGCATCATAGATCATCTTCCTAGATTGCATTATAGATCATCTTCCTAGATTGCTTATAGATCATCTTCCTAGGTTGGATCATAGATCATCCTTGTATATTAGGTTATCCTCTAGAAATAGCATCATTTGGTCATCCTCCATCATCCTTCTATCAGAAATCCAAAATTAGATTCCTTGTCTCATCCCATCATCCTTGATCCAAATCTAGAATCCATCATCCTTGATCCCTAATCCAGAATCCAACATCCAAGTCAGAATCCAGAATCCTTGAACCAAATCCAAACACTTAGTGTCATATATTTTTAGTTCCTCAATCCTTATCCTAAATCAGAAACATCCCAACACTACCCTTTGACTAAGCATTGTCTAGGGCATCTTGTACTTGTCTTTGTAGGCCTCATCATCTCAAGAAAGAGATTGGCATACACTAGCAAGGATCCCTTATTCTAAAGATCAACAATCCATCTTAGGTTGAAAATCCATATCCTCTTTAATCCTACATCAGGAAGTAGCAAGTCATTTTTGACACTTAGTAATCCTCCACCATCCTCGTCATCCAAAAAAATTCCATCATCCTCAATCCAATCAATATCCCACCATCTTTTAATTAATCCAAATCCTTGCATCATATCCTTAGGTTTGCATAAGCTTATCCTATCCACCATCCTTAAATTTTATTTAAAATGACATCCACCATTCTTAGAGTTTTCTTAGAAACATCTTGCATCCATCCATCATATGCATCTTCATCCTTAGATCTACATTTCATGCCTGCCAAGACATGAGCTAGGAAGAGAAGGAATATGGATCCCAACTTGGCCACTAGTTCACGTGATCCCAATGAGCCTAATAGTACAATGGTGACCTATAATCTGCAACCCCCATAGGTTGAGAATGTGTGGGAAGATCCAACCGATCCCCCCCCCACTTCATTTTCCATGGAAGCATGAGCCATCCATGAAATGCACAAATGGTAAGTGCAATGATCGACCAAAATCTTTGAGCTATATTGGAAAACTTTTCACAAGAGGGTACTCCCATCCCTCCAAACCTTCAAAACTTCAGCCCCTCAAAACCCATCCATATCTCAACTGAAGCATATACCCCTATCATCCAACAAATCCACAATCCTGACTTGCAAATATCTCAGGTAGCCTCACCTATCCCCCATCTTTTGCAAAGAAGGTTTGCAAGTCCCACAACACAAAAAACAACACAATCCACTCCCTTTTTCATGATGGGAATGTGACCATCATCTAAAGCATCTCAAGCTACCACTCAGGCCCAAAGCTTCACATAAACTTAACCTCCACCTCCCACACAAATCACCACACAAGAAGTTCCCCCACCTCCCATGGACCAAGCCTCCTTGACAACATCAAAATTTTTTGGGGCAACACAATCATTCCCCTCTTTTACTCAGTAAGCTTCTGGATCAATACCATCCTTTCTGGGGGAAACACTGCCATTCCCCTCTTTCACCCAGCAAGCTTCCACATTAGCACCACCTCTTTTGAGGGAAAAATAAGTTCCTCGTCCCACTTCTTATGAAGCTTTCTCCCAAGAATTCATTCCACCCATCAACCAACATACTTGTTCTATGTACATTTATCATCCACCCTATATCACCAACACACAAGACCAACATGCGGCTTTCACAATAGCAATGCCCTTCATTAGATTGTAGAATTCCCCATCTACATCCCAAACTCCTGCCATCACATTTACATTTCCAACATCCTTCGCATCGCAACTTTGAGCACCAATGGGATCTCATTGGGGCCTCACCTTAGCCCAAATGCATGCCCTCAAAATACAAACCTAGTCACACATATCCATTCCCACAAACCCACAAGCCACTTTCCCTCAAGAAGCACAACAACAATCATCGCAACCTCCACTGACTTCATCCTTTCCTTCATATAGAAACTATCTATCCATACCACCCACCGCTTCTCAAATAGTACCACCACCACACCAAAGAGTTCTGCCCATCTTGCTAGCCACCTCGCACAACCACCTCCTATCACCAGCTTCCAAACAACCATTCCATCCCTCAACAATGTAGGAATGCATCCCACCTACATTAGCTGAGCCCAAAGCCAAGTGCATCAAGGCCAATCCTATCAACAAGCTACCCCATTTCATCAACCTACTCCACCATAGCAATACTTCCCAGCATAATAGAAACAACATCCCATTATCTCCTTTCAACAACAAGCGTCATCCTATCCATCACAACAAAAACATCCCATCATCACCCTGTAGAAACAAGCCACTATGTATCCCCCACATCAATAGACTCCCACACCTCAACATAAATATCCTCCCCAACAACCATCACCCCAAAACCTATTTCAATCCACCTACCTTGCTATGAAATCTCCATATCCTACTCCATAATATCCTCTACAGAACCATCCATATTCACCAACACCATCATATCCTTTCCCAATGGGAGTACCCACTCCAATGCCAATCAATACCAAATAGGAAGAAATGAAGAATGCTCTTAAGGAGCTTAGAGATGGAATAGAGAGAAAAGATTTCAAATTCAAAGAGGTCTGTCCCTATCCCTTTGATAGATCAATCATGACAAAAACCTTTCCCAAGCACTTCGAGACACCCAAGTTCAAAAAATATCAAGGGAAAGGAGATCCAATTAACCATGTCAAGGAATTCTATATGGCTTGTTAAGAGGTTGCGTATAGTGACAATTTCCTCATGCGCCTATTCCCAAAGAGCTTTGGAGGGATTTCTATTGAGTGCTTTTACAAGATACTCTATGGGAAAATCACAACCTTTATAGAACTCTCTAAGAAGTTTGTAGCCACATATGCCCATAATGTTGAAAATGAGTTGTCCTTGTTAGACCTTTGCAACTCAAAGTAGAAAGGAGGTGAGTGCCTAGTTGATTACCTACAACAATGGAAAAAACACACCATAAGGTTATCATATCAACCACCTGAGAAACACCTCACCAAGATCTTCATCAATATCCTACATCCTAAACTATCCCATTTCATGAGGATAAATTACATCCAAACTTATCAAGACATCGAAAGCATGGGGATAGATATTGAAAGAGGCCTCTTACATGAAGGCACCATCTGACACTACAAATATGATTCACATAGAAAACCTAGTAATGACAAGCCTCACTACTGGAAAAGGAACAAGAATGCTATCATAGATAAAGCCACAAACACTAAGAATGTCCAAATTATTGTGTCCCATCCTACACCTACTCCTACATATCAACAAAAACAACCACTAGTCAACCAACAACCTATGCAGTACTATCAACCTCAAATCAATCAGTAGCCTATGCAACACTATCAACAACAAACCAAGCAAACCAAGAAAATTAGGCTAATGCCATATCAGTTACTCCAACACAGAAAACCAAGCAAACCAAGAAAATTAGGCTAATGCCATATCAGTGATGTACATTCACACCTATTGCTAAACCAATGGACATAATCTTCTATCAAATGGCCAAAGACAACCTAATCACATATCATCCAACTCAACAATTTGATGATGCAACTCCCAAGCCAACATGGTACAAAGATCATGAATAATGTGACTATCACAATGTTAAAGGACACGCTACCCTTAGGTGCATGAAACTAAAGCACTATATCCAAGATCTCATTGAAATAAATGAGATCCAAGTGGATGTACCAGCCCAACCTTTTCCTAATGCCAATCTACAAATCTATCAGAATGTGTTCCCTCAACATAATGCTGAGAAGAACCAAGTCAATACCAATCCTCCATGCTAGAACCAAGGAAAAGGAAAATAAGAGACCATGTTGATCGAAAAGACTAGACTAGTACTGACATCAACTATGACAAATTTTTTGGATGCATAACCCAAGTTGAGCGCACCATGAATGTCATCCATGTTAAAGGAGTAAATAGCCAATGTGCTGTTACCACACAAAGAGGTCAAATATCTATCACTGGTGCTAATCCAATGCCTATACACAATGCACAATATAACCTTATATAACACCTTGGGAATACACCTTCCCAAATCTCCATCCTTGACCTTCTTCACACTTCACCCATCCATCAAGAGATCCTCAACCGAACCCTCCAAGAAGGACATGTCCCCATAAACATTAATACCATCCAATTTGAGATCCTTATGGGACACCTATTAGCATCCTATGCTCTTTCCTTCAATCCTTCTAACATACCATCTATTGAGCCTAACTATAATCTCCCTCTCTGTATTCTCCATCATGGTTAGATACTTTTCCATCAAAAGGGTCATGATAGATAATAGCTCAGCCCTAAATTTGTGTACCCTAAAGTTCATTTAGCAAGTGGAATTCACAGAGGCTGACATATCACATGATGTCATCACTATCAAGGCATATGATAACTTGAAGCATACCTAAGAAGGTACCATTATTTTTCCAGTCAAGCTAGGCCCAACAATTCAAGACACCATCTAGCACATTTTTGATCTAGACCTACCATATAACATCCTCCTTGGTCGACCATGGATCCATTCCATCAAAGACATACCATCTACTTATCACTGGTGCCTCAAATTTATGCATCAAGGCACTGAAATCACCATCCATATAGACCCCCAACCCTTCACATACTTTCATACATTAGAAGAATCATTCCCCATTATACTCATTGCCTTGGAATTGACATTGGCACTTCCATTGCCAGCTCATCCTGATCCCATAGCTATCCAGAAATAATCCTAGCCTCCACCTTCTCTTCTGTTAAGATCAACAACTAGGGATCTGGTAAATACAACCTAAACAATGCATTTGTAGTAGGGGCCCTACCACTTGATCCACATACATAAGGATGCCCAAGACACCAAAGCAAGCCTACTCTAATAGATCCTAAAATCAAGCAATTGGGGCCATTAAGTTTTGTTTCCCATGGAATCATAAATACTCTAGAGATGGACCTTGACATCAACAGGTGGCTATACAAAGATCCCCCACCTCCTGACACTGAGCTCCTCGGTTACTTCAAGGATAAATATCCCTCATCCCACAAGTATTCCATAGAACAATGGAAATATCAAGGTGGTGGTCTAAGAACAAAATAAGGTGGCAACAAAGATCCAGTAGAGGCCTCAAAAAATCATAAACATCAAGGCCTTAGCTTTAATATCTCTTGCCTTCACATACAAGAACCTAATACCACAACTGGGGGTACGAATCTACCCAATGTCACCCTCTTGAATATCTAGGATGAACTCATAGAAATCAAAGACATCCCTAAAAAGGAAGAAAAGAAATCCTATGATGACATCTTCGATGATGATACCCTCTTAGGCAATTCTTTCCTCTATCAACTTTCCATTAACGTCATTGAACTTCCCCTCATCCATCTCAAACTCATAGACTAGGATGAACCAAGCATAACACATATCGATGAGTTCCAAAGCACAAACACACTCCTAAGATTCATGGGAGCATCATGAAAACAATCAGATTAAGAACAAGAATCAGCTCATGTGTACAAGCTCGACCCTAAGGGATACTTTGGGGAAGAGGAAGTCTTTATTCGCAAAATTGAAAAATAAAAAGAAAAGAACAAGTCCTTTTGTGAAAACCCCTCTAGGGCACATTCTTACTCTAAAAAAGAAAAAATAAAGGGTGTATCTTCTGGTAAAAATCTCTCTGAGGTGGTAGAAGATGAGGACTTTCCTCTTCCCCCTATCCAAGATTAAACACCAGAGAAATCATCTATCATCATCAAGGAAACAAAGGCAATCAATTTGGGAATAAAAGAATGCCCAAGGATTACATATATTGTAGCATTCATGACTAAAGCTGAAGAACCAACCTTCATAGCACTTCTCCAAGAAGCCACTATTAATTTTGCATGGTCATATGCACACATGCTTGGGCTTGATCCAAATCTTGTCATCCACCATCTTGCATTGGATCCCAATGTAAAACCAATCAAGAAAAATATAAGGTAAATGCATCCAAAGGTATCCTTACTGGTAAAGGAAGAATTAGAGAAGCTCCTACAAGCCAAAATCATCAGACCTATAGACTATTCAGAGTGGATCTCAAATATGGTGCTTGTCAATAAGCCTTTGAGAGAGATTAGGTTCTGCATACACTTCAGAGACTTGAATAAAGCATGTCCCAAGGATGATTTCCCCTTACCCAACATCAACATGATAGTTGATCTCACAATAGACCATGAGATGTTCTCACTCATGGATGGCTTCTTAGGGTAAAATCAAATCATAATACCAGAGGAAGACCAGCACAAAACAACATTCACAACACCATGGGGTACCTTCTACTACAACATGATGCCATTTGGGATAAAGAATGTAGGGACCACCTATCAACAAGCAATGATAGCCATCTTTGATGATATGATACACAAGATCTTGGAAGACTATGTGGATGATATCCTTGCAAAATACAAGACATGACTAGAACACCTTGACATCCTTGAGTATGTGTTCAATCGCCTCCATCATTAAGACCTAAAGCTAAGTCCAAAAAAGTGTCTTTGGTGTAACATCTGGAAAGTTACTAAGCTTCATCGTATCACGATGTGGCATAAATATTAACCCAAAAAAGGTCAAAGCCATTACAAAAATGCCTCCTCCCAGAACACTCAAACAACTCAGAAGCCTGCAAGGTAAACTGTAATCAGTACATTGTTTCATATCATAGCTGGCACACAAGTGCCCACCTTTCACACTTCTACTCTACAAGAACACCAACTTCAAATGAGATCCCATCTACCAAAGAAGATTTGATAAGCTAAAGGAATATTTGGCTAACTCTCCCATCCTTGTGCCACCAATTCTAGGATGCCCTCTGATCCTATACATCTCTGCAACTACTACAACACTGGGGGCACTATTAGCACAACTTGATGACAACAAAAAAGAAAGGGCTATCTATTAAATTAGTTAAACTCTTGTCAGCTATGAACTCAACTACTCACCAATGGATAAATCATGCCTCATAGTAGTCTTTTCCACTCGAAAGATTCAACATTATATGCTTAGCCATACCATCAAACTCATCTCCAAGGTGGACCCACTATAGTATCTTCTATCAAGGACAACATTAACAGGCTGAATGGAAAAATGGGTCATGCTGCTAAGTGAGTTAGATATCTAGTATATAGACATAAAAGAAATTAAAGGGAAAGTAATTTCTGATTAGTTAGTAGAAGAACCTCTGGTAGATATATATCCCTTAATCATGGAATTTCCCAATGAGCATCTATGCATAATCAAAGAACAACCAATATGGAATCTATAATTTGATGGCTTCTACACATCACATGGATTAGGAGAAGGAATCCTATTTTTCACTCCTTAAGGTGACTACATCCCTATATCATTCAAATTAGGATTCCCTTGGACCAACAATATTGGAAAGTATAGGGCACTCATCTCAGGAGTCAAAACAACTATCTAGTAGAACATCACAAAACTGCAAGTGTTTGGAGATTCTCAGCTGATTATCAAGAAAGTCCTGGATGAATTTTAATGAAAGGATGGCAAGATTCTACCCTATAAGTAACTAGTGGATGGATTGAAAGAGCACTTCCTTACTCGACAATTCACATAGATACCAAGTCAAAAAAAAAAAGTAGCCACCACAATGGAAACCATTAGATCCTTAATGGAAACACCTTATGACTCATCACAGTATAAATTCTTAGTTGAGAATCTACACATGCCTAATTATGAGAATGATGATTCAGAAATGGTGTGCACCTTGGTTGGTCCTCAATACCTTTGGTACCATGATATTCACACATATCTTAAAAATGGTATCATATCCCCCCACCTCACAAACATCCAATGCCAAAACCTAATTTTCAGAGCTTCCCTCTACACTCTTGTAGAAAACACCCTTTATCATTGAGGATATCACAACATCCTCTCTAGATGTTTAGATTCAAATGAGGCCTTCCTATATTTACAAGAGGTTCATGCTATAATTTGTGATGCCCACACTAGTGGCATGGGCCTAGAAAAGACATTTCTTAGAGTCAGGTATTACTATCCAACAATGGAGCATAATACCAATGAATTTGTCAAGAAATACTTACCATGTCAGCAACATGCTAATCTAATTCATGCTCCAGCTCAAGACTTGCAACCCATTGTGCCACCTTGGCCCTTTTCATGTTGGGGCTTCGACCTCATCATCTTGATCACTCCCCTTTCCTCAGATGGACACAAATATATCATAACAGTCACATAATACTTTACAATGTGCGTTGAAGCAATTTCACTCATCCTCACTACTGGATGTGAAGGGGAAATTTCAGGGAGCATATGATGATCATTCAGAGATAAGTGTGAAGGTGATGAGTAGAGAAGCCACAAAGTAACAGAGCAGTAAGATCATATTTATGAATGCAATTCATATTTAAAGCTACTGAGTACAAAAGTGAAATTGTGAGTGAAGTAAAGTATGAGGTAAATTGTTATTGAGCATATTGAGTCTGATAAGAATATGTTGATGCTACATTACAAATAGTTTATGTATTGATTTATTGTGTAATCAATTTTAGGTTTTTCAGATTAGATTCTTCATTCTCAATTGTTGACAATTGTATTGATAGATTGTTTAGTGTGTTTGACCATCAATAAAAATATTTGATAAAAAATGTATCATTGTTTCTTGTATTTCCTATTTAGTTGATCAATTCCAACAAGAGAGTTGATCTGAGAAAGTCTGAGTCCATGTGTAGTGCTTGCAGTGTTAGTATCTAAGAAGGATGGAAAATGTAGGATGTGTACTGATTCTAGAGCCATCAACTAGATTACCATTAAGTATCAGTTTACTTTTCCAAGGATAGATAATTTGATGGATTGTTTTAGTGGATCTAATTATTTCACAAGGATATAATTAAAGAGTGGATATCATCAGATTAGAATCAAAGAAGGTGATGTGTGGGAAACTGCAGTTAAGATAAATGAAGGATTGTATGAGTGGCTGGTAATGCCTTTTGGATTATATAATGCACCTAGTACATTCATGAGACTAATGAATGAAGTCGTGAAGGAATTATTGGGTAATTATGTCATTTTATATTTGGATGATATCTTGATTTTTGATAAAAGAAAAAAGGAGCACTTGATGCATGTTAACCAAGTGTTGTAGAGGTTGAGAGAAGAGAAGTTGTTGATAAACATCAAGAAGTGTACTTTAATGAAAGAGGAGTTAGTATACTTAGGATTTGTAATATTTTCTGAAGGATCAAAGATGGATCCCAAGAAAGTAAAATCCATTGTTGAGTAGCCTATACAAAAGACTATTGGAGAGGTAAGATCATTTCATGGGTTAGATATTTTCTACCACAAGTTCATTAGAAACTTTAGTTCAATATGTGGACCAATGATTGAAACTATGAGAGGAGATAGAAAGGAGTTTAAATGGACACATGAAACACAAAGGAGATTTTAATTGTTGAAGTAGAAGGTGACATTTAACAACTAGTGTAATATTTACTTGATTTCAATATGTTATTTCAAGTAGATTGTGATGCTAGTGTCCAAATGCAATTGGAGCTATCTTGAGTCATGAAGGGAGGCATGTTGCTTATTTCAGTGAGAATTTGAATGATGCTAAAAGGTATTCAGTGTATGATCAATAATTTTATACTATAATTCAGGCTTGTAAGAAATGGAGACATTATATTTTACCTAGGGAGTTTGTACTACATACTGATCATCAAGCATTGAAGTATTTGAGTAGCCAAGGTAAGTTTAATTAGAGACATATGAGATAGGTTGAGTTTATGTAGAGGTATAGATTTGTGTTGAAACATAAGAGTGGTGTGTCAAATAAAGTTTTAGGTTCTTTGAGTAGGAGAAGGACTTTATTGACTGAAATGGGGATCAAAGTGTTGGGGTTTGATGAATTGAAGGTATTATATGAGAAAGATCTAGACTTTAGTGAACCTTGGAAGGATTTTAAAGAACCTATTGTTGTTGAAATAAGTAAGTGGTTGGATTATTTCATTAAGGATGGAATTTTATTCAGAGGTAGTCAATTATGTATACCTATAAGTTCCATGAGAGATAATTTAATTAAGGAGAAACATAGTGGAGTTTTAGTAGGATATTTCAACATTGATAAGATAATAGCCTTAGTGAATGACAATTAAATTTGGATACAAGTTCAGAAGGATATGAGGAATTTTTAACTGAGTTGTACTTGGTGTGTCAAGTTGCCAAAGGTAGTAGTCAGAATGTGGGGTTATATACACCTTTGACATTACTGGTTAGACCTTGGGAAGAGATCAATATGGATTTTAGATATAGGATCAATTATTGAGAGGGGGTGTGAATCAATAATCACCAACCCAAACTAAATTTCACAGTTCCAAAACTTCTTTAAATAGACTTACCAATTTTTATTTTTTTTAACCTATAACATCATTATAGGATAAATGAACATTAAATATTCATACAATATATAAAATCATTCACATAACAATAACATAAGTATTTATCTCATGTAAACCTGATTAGGGTGAAAACCATGGTGTGAGAAAAATTCCCACAAATAATTGTACTCTTATGAAATATGCTTGGTTAGGAGCTTGTCCTGTTAAAGGCTCACCTGATTAGGATTACAAAATCACAATTAAATTCTACACAGTTAAGGGATTTCCCTAGAGACCTGTTAAATTCTTTTACCTTGTTAGGAGTAACGTGGTTAAAGGATTCTGAACATTATTTTGTTAATGTCACCTAGTTAGAGGATTTTACAATAGACTTGTTAGGGAATCCTGATAGGGGATTTTACTGCCACAATTGTTAGAGAGGAACAACTAACAAATGATTTGTAGTTCACACTAATATTTATAATTTAGATCCAATGAAGTTCCTTAATACAATAGCATACCAATTCAGTTCTCTGTTCTTCTCTATGTCCTTCTTTATGATCACAACAATACTTCTCTATCATGTCGATATCCAGTCTTTCACCACAATTTTATTCTTCTCCCTGTCATGATACTATAATTCTTGTTTCTTCTTCCTTAAGTATGAATTTATCAATCATAAAGCTAAACCTAAACCTAAATCCAAAAATTTGTATCTTTCATATAAGATCTAACCATCCATATTTCTTTTCTTTATATCCTTTCTGACATGCTAATTGATAAACCATTTTACTCTTTTAGAAACTTTCTTAATATGTCTTACCTCGATGTTTGTGTCATCACCTTTCTCCTTAAATTATTCTTGAATCATCCTACTTTCTTATTTCATCTTCAATTCTTCTCTTGCCTTTAAGTATTTACTATCTCTAATAAGACTTCCATTGTACCGATAAAATTTTATCTAGTGTATTGATAGTACAATAGTTTACTAGTAAGTATCTTAATCAAATTACCTTCACCTTTACTCATATCTGATTAACATCTTTATGAATAACATCCTTCAGCTTAAATCTTTATCATATTCTGATAAACAATCAAATCATTAATCTTTCCACCATTATTTGTCTTAATTGCTATCCGATAAGGATCCTATCGACATATCCTTTACCTTACTTAACTTCTCATTACAAAAACAAATATTTTCCTTCTAATAGATATAGTAACAAGTCAAAAAATCATGCCAAACAATTTGACATCATTGAAAAACATATAACTGATTATCCTATATCCTAATCATGTCTTTACTAGTAGCAACATAAATCAACAATCTCCAACTTGTTATGCCAATAGTTATGCCAACAATCTCCCCCTTTAGCATTGATGGAAAACACTTCTTCCAATCACTTCTTCTGATTCTAATTTCTAATGTTTTGATTTATGCATGTATCTTTCCTCGTCCCGATCTTCCCTTTAAAACTTCTCTCTCCCTTTACAATACCTCTCTTTAGCATACTAATTTCTCCCTACAATACACCTCTCCCAACATACTAATCTATCCCCCTTTGACAACAATGCCAAAGGTGATTAACCTTTCAACTCTTTTCTTTTGATTGTGTACACATTCTATCCTATTTTTCTCTCTTTTATTTTCCTAGCCTAGACTGCTCCCCCATAGAGTAATCCTCTAATACATCAATTCATGTTCATGATATTATGATAAAGTGCTATGAACTGATGCATTTTACATCTCTCCTTAGTTTATAGTCAATAAGGGTAGGACCCCTAATCTATGTCTTAGATATTCAAAGCTCTCTTTAGGTAGTGTTTTGGTGAATATGTCAGCAACTTGCTCTTTTGTAGGTATGCATTCCAATCTTACTTCTTTATCCTATACCTGATCTCTAAGAAAATAATATTTGATAGCTATGTGCTTGGTCTTTGAGTGCATTATTAGATTCTTTGATATATTAATGGCACTAGTATTATCACAGTGTATAACAACAAGTTCATTTACCTTTTCTTATATTCCTTCCAATATTTTCTTGATCCATAAAACTTGTTGAAAATTAATTGCAGTAGCCACATATTCTTCTTCAATAGTAGATTATGAAATACAATTCTGTTTCTTGCTTTTCCATGACACTAATCTATTTCTAAGATAAAAAGTTCCTCCACTTGTACTTTTTTTTGTCATTAGTGTTTCTTGCCCAATCTGCGTCTGTATAAACTTTAAGATCAAAGTCTCCTTTCTTTACATAGCATAATTCATAATCTTTAGTCCCTTTTAAATATCCGAATATCCTTTATTGTAGTCATGTGTGAATCTTTAGGATTTGATGAAAATATAGTAACTATGCCAACAACATGTGCAATATCAGGTCTTGTATGAAAATTAAATATGTAATTTTCCTATTATTGATCTATACAATTTTTTCATTGACTTCCTTAGAATCATCTTCTTTTGACAATTTATAACCGGTAACCATAGGTGTATTGACAGGTTTTGAATCTTCCATTTCAAATGTTTTCAATAGCTCCTTAATATACTTAGACTAAGTTATGTATATTCCTTTCTTCATCCAATGTATTTTTAATCCAATAAAGAATTTTATTTCTCCTATCATAGATATTTCAAATTCTTTCCTCATTTCTTTAGCAAAATATTTACTCATTAAGTCATTTCCTCCAAACATTATATCATCAACAAATATTTCAGCAATCAATAATTTATCCTTACTTTCAGCTTTCAAATAAACATTACTTTTATCATTTGTTCTTTTAAACCCAATCTTAATAAGATAAGAGTGTAGTCTTTCATACCATGCTCTTGGTGCTTGTTGTAGACCATATCACTCTTTGTGCATCTTGTAAACCAAATCTTTACCTTTTTCAACAACAAATCCTTTAGGTTGTTCAATGCAGACTTCCTCTTCTAGTATTCAATTTAGGAAATTAGATTTTACATCCATTTGATAAACTTTAAATCCTTTATAAGTAATACAAGACAACAATATTTTGACTCCTTCCAATCTAGCAACATGTGCAAACATCTCTCCATAGTCTAGTCCTTCTTATGCATAACCTTTACATACCAATATTGCTTTATTTCTATTCACCTTACCATTATCATTTAGCTTATTTCTGAAAAATCATTTAGTACCTATAACATTTTTTTCTTTTGGCCTGGGTACTAATGACCATGTTTTTCTCTTCTCAATTTGTTCAATTTATTGCTTCATTTCTTGCATCCAATCATCATCTTTTAGTGCATCCCTTACCATTGTTGGCTCCATCTCCAATAGTAAACATGTATTGTCTCTAGCTCATAATTGACTTCTTTTTAATACTCCATCATTCCCATTTCTAATTATATCTAACAAGCTATGGTTTAATCTTATAGTTCTTGGTGTTACAAGCTCTGCATTATGAATCTGTCCATTTCTTTTACTAGTTTCACCTTGATGTACCATTATCATCTATTTTTCTATTATCAGTTGACCATTATCGATTCCTGTACTCACTTTCTCTATTTTTGTTTCAGATTAAAAGTAGACCAATTTACCATATCCTTCCAGTTTCTTTCCACTATCTTTCTCGTTCTATTCTAAGAATTCATCAATCTTTACATTGGCACTTTCTGTCATTTTGTTTGTCCTTTTGTTCAGACACTTGTATAATTTTCTTTTGGTAGAATATCCTAAAAATATTCCTTCATCACTTTTAGTGTTGAATTTTTCTTTCATTTCATCTTTCTTGATATAACTACTTCCAAATATCTTCAAATAGCTTACATTAGGTGTTCTAATGAAGGGTGCTACCCTTAATACCACAAACACAAAATAGAAACATAGAAACAAAAATAATTTGCAAGAACATAAAATGGGCTTCTTATTATCTCCACAAATGTTGAATTACAAATTTTAGAATTACAATATGCAAAGCCACATGGACATTTCCCTTACAATATCCTGTAGAGTACAACCTTGAATTATTACCTAGAACTACTCTGAACTTCCCTAGACAACACTACGAGCCTTCCTTATATAGATAATTTTCCACCGCTCGAGAAGGTTCCAGAAATTTAGCCATTAACGTCGACCACCCTTAGAATTATTTTATTTTTCATTTTTATTACAATAGGGTCAGCTCAAAATAATTACAAATTATGTTTTTAGGTAGCCCAACTTCCGAAGGCCATAACTGTTTAACCGTAGCCCCGTTTGGCTAGTATAACCACTTTTCAGAAATGGCAGGACCTAATCTACAATGCTTAACTTGTGCAAGCTCCAATCAACTAGGGGTCGATCATGATCTGGAGCCTCTAAGGCCTTCAAAATTGAGCTCAAAGATTTTGTACCCAAAAACTTCAATAATTTCACCGATATAGATGATATGGCAATGAAACTCAATTGGTAGGTTGATATGACTAAGATGAACCTCCATTTGTGAAATCAGAACATTCTGAGCTCATATGACCAACTTACTAAAAATAGTAAGTTTCCATAAATAGCAGCTCTACACAAGATAACCCTTATTGAAAAGAAACTAGAAATATTTTTGGGTGATGCAAGATTTCCCTTACACCCAGTATGCTCCTGCATCATGTTCATCAGTACTAGATTTCATATGGTGTCTTTTTTTTCCTTTCTTGAGTTGTACTCAGTTCAATGTGTATACTACAGTGCTAACAACTTCTCTCTAGAATTTTTGTGCAACTCCTTTCCGATTTGGCAAAGTTCTGGAACATTTAGTAATAGATTTGTTTCTTCTTTTTGCAATTCCATTCTGTTGAGGTGTTCTCGGTGCAGCTAGTTGACTTTTGATTCCATGTTCATCACAATACTTAGTAAATTCATTTGAAGTAAATTCACCTCCTCTATTTGATCTGAGACATTTCAAAGTTTTTCCACTTTCCTTTTTAATTCTCACTTTGTACATTTTAAACATATGAAAAAATTCTGATTTAACTTTTAAGAACATTAGAGACATCATTCTTGAGTAGTCATCAACAAAGAGTATAAAGTACTTATTATGTGTGTGAATTTTGTACCTAGCTATAGACACAACACTTCAGTAAAACATTAGAGGTTAGCAAAAAACTAAAATCTTGCAAATAATTGAAACTATGCTAACCAGGTGATTTACTTCCTTCTAGTAGGTGCGAGTATGATGTTCTTAGATTGAAATCAAGATCAGTGACAATGCAACACCTAAATGAAGGATTTGAATGCAAAGAATTGAAAAACCATATGAATGCAGATTTAATCTATATTTTTGTATTTTCTATGCAATAAGAATGAGAATCTGTATGAATCTAAGCTAGAATGAATGAAATTGAGTTTGAATGCAGATTTAATCTAAGAAATGCTATGAATGAATATAAAAATCTATGATATGAAACTATGAATGCTCAAAATAATAAATGAAAATCTCACAATAGCCTTGATTCATAAAAGATTGATTCTTTAGTCACAAATTCGCTAGAGTGAGGATGCAATTTTGAGGTGTTGATTGTGAAGAGCTGAGCCTTGATATTATAGAAATCCAGGGCTTTGAGGATGCAAGAGAAAAGCCATAAATTACTCATGATAAACTTAGGTTGATTTTTGAGTTATCAGGAAATCAGAGATAATTAACTCACAAAAATCATGCAAAAGTAGAGTTTTACTCAAAATAGAGTTTAGATCAAATTTTAACTCATCATCAGATGTTGAGTTTCAATTTTAAAATTGATTTTTAATTTCTAGTTGCTTTCTTTTCTGATTGTGCATGATTTAATTATAAATTAATTTAATAAATAAAGTGATTTATTCTCAACTTAACTAATTTTTGAAATTAAAATAATTGATTTATGGGTTAATCAATTATTAAATATTGACAACTGACATTAATTAATTAAATAGGAATTTAATCAATTAGTCATAAGATTTTTGATTTATTGTCAAAATTAAATAATACAATTTAGGAATAAATATAATTAAATTTAATTAAATAATTAAGTGTTAGTATTAAATCTAATTAATTAAATATTTAGAATATTCAATTAATCAAACTTTAGGATAAATAGGATTTATCGCCAAATAATTATTAAATTAAAGATAATTAGGATAAATAGGAATATTGCTAAGAATATTCCCCGATGTAGAATTTAGGATAAAATCAATTAAATTTGATAATGTGCAGATGTGCCTTAGGTTAGGAATTTTGTATCAATTTCATTTGATGTGTCGATATAGGAGGTTAATGAACCTATAGCCCATTTTTGGGGTATTACATTTTGCCCCTCTTTGAATTACTATGCGAAGTGCAATGGTTCAAAGATAGTCTGTGTATGATATAGATGTTTGAGATTGATTTGAAAGATTTGAAAGATTAACCGATTTTGAGATAGAAATTGATTGAAAGATTGGAAAAAGAGATACCGACCCAGGCCTAGAATGACCAGGAATCAAGATGATGCTAGCTATATCAACAATGAACCAGTGATTGTGAAAAAGTGCCAAAATGCTTGATTATGAACTTTATGATTGCGAAGAAGTGAGTGACCGATTCTAGACCTCAATGTCCTTGTATGAATCATATTGGTATCACATCCTGAACCCATCAATTACAAAGAACCAAGGAAATAACACTAATGAACCAATGGTTATGAAAAGATGATACAGTTTACAAGATATATTTAGGATACCGGATTGATATGGATCTCGATGAATCTGATATGCCCCAAGAAATGAAAGATTTGCCCCAAGCGATGAGGACTTTTGATGAATCAGTAACTAGATGTGGTTGTTGTCTTGATTACTAAGAGAAAGATTGATTACAAATTTAGGTTTACACACTTGAATGATGTGCAATACCATGCCCCCGTCGGGATTAAAATTGAAATCTGACAAGAAAAGTCAGTGTTATAGTTTAGAAGCATGTTAATTGATTTGAGAAGTGGTTATACACGTTTGAGAATGTGTTTTGCATCATTTAGAGGTCCTAGAGACCAAGTTTGACTAGGTTAAACCATGAGTTGACCATAGTTGACCAAGTTGAAATTTCAATAGTTTGATGTAAGATAATTAGTTAAGTTGAATACTAGATTTCTATGATGATTGAAGGTCGATTATGCAAGTAGTTGACAATATAAATGATCTCAAATTTTGATTTTGATCCCGAAAAAGGATTCTACTTGCTATTTCATTGGATGGACCTTCGTGTAAGATTTAGCTCTTGTAGTCATGTTTAGCATTTTTTATTTTTTTATTTTTTTGAAGAATCGTTTAAGTGTTCAAGCAATTTGTGAGATCATGCAAAGTGCAAAATGAAATGCAAACCTAGGACCTAGGACCTAGTCACTAATCATGTGTCAATTTGTTGTCATCATTGAACTTTTTAGGTAACTAGATAAATCAATACAATGCCCACTAGTTATGAAACCATAGACATATGAATATCAATTTGTATGCACAAGAATCAATACAATGTCCACTGGTGAGACAACCATGGACATATGAATATTGATTTTATTTTCAGAATGTTGGATTAGATATAAGCACCAAGGCACAAATGCCAAGATGACCTAAATATCATGTCCATTTTGATATAGCAATTTGTATAAGCATCAACACATAAACGTCATGATGACCTGAATACACCTTGTGTTCAAACACATCAAACAGTTAAGAGATCATTCTAAATCCAGTGTGAATTACCCGTAGTGACCCTTTTATCATTCACATCCTTAGGCAAGATCGCATTTCATGGTAGGAGAAAGAACTCACTCAAAAAGACAATAGTTAGATCAAACTTCCTTGAATTTTCTAGGTATCAATGGTTGAGGTACACATGGCCATCCAATTCAAGATAAAGGCTCTTACAAACAAACACCATTTCAATCCAAAATTTCCAAATTTGTTAGATTTTCACATACAAGCAGAAAACAAAGAAAAGATTATGCCCCCAATCATCACCCTCTAAATCTTGTAAAGGACATCATCGAAGAGCTCGAAGGGACACAATATGTAAAAATCTCAATGCGAATCAGTAAGGATACAAGGAGATAAAAGCATGTAAAAGCATAGATTGTTTTCAATTTGTGTTTGTTTGCATTGTTGTAGATGCAAAATCCTTTCTGGAGAGGAGATAGACTGACTGACTTGGCTGAAGCTTCAAAGGACTCTAAATGGATATGACTCATCTAAGATGTACTGGAGGCCATAGGATATGACATTGATTGCCCCCAAGTGTTAAGCATTGATAGGATACATACGCTTGAGCTGATGGTGTACATACCAACTTATTGAAACAAGGATATATAAAGACTAAAGTAGACTGAAAGCTGGGAAAGACCAAGATTGCATTGATAGATGGAGCATTTTAAAAAAGTGGCACCTGTTTGCTATGTTTTCACCATCTTGGCAGAGATTCTATTTTTTCTACTAAGGCGCCTGTTTCCAGGTTTTCGCCAAGGCACTTTTTCTTTATCTCATTTTTTTGTATTTTTCATTTTTTCCAATTTTTTTGAACTTTTGATATTTTTCCATTTTTTTGTGAATCATCAAGGCACCTATTTGCTAGGTTTTCACCAAGATGTTCATTTTTTTAGGACTTTTTTAGATTTTTATAATTTTTTTCAAGACATTTTACCATACACTGAATGCCTTAGGCATAGAATTTCTTCAGATGGAGAATGTGGATTGGTTCTTGAAGCTATTCTCCTTCAGTCATTGAGAGTTGATAGGCACCAGAGCCAAAAGTAGCAGTGATAACAAAGGGACCCAAACAGTTGGGTTCAAACTTCCCCTTGCATTCTCTATGTGATTGATTTTTAGGATTCTCTCTCAAGACTAGATTGCCAACTTGAAATTCTCTGTGTCTAACTTTCTTGTTGTTTCCTCTAGACATTCTCTTCTGATATACTCTGAGATGATCATACACTACTTGTCTACACTCATCTAGTAGTTCAAGTTCTTACCACCTAGACACTCTGTAGTCATCATCAGTTACTAGACCATGCATTCTGATTCTTAGTGATTGGATTTCAACCTCAATAGGTAGTATCGCTTCAGACCCATAAACTAAAGTGAAAGGTGTAGCCCCAGTAGGTGTTCTGATACTTGTTCTGTAGGCCCAGAGAGCTATATCGATCATGAGATGCCAGTCTCTTCCTATTTTATTAACTATTCGGTGCAAGATTTTCAATAGATTCTTGTTAGAAGCCTCTGCTTGTCCATTCCCTTGAGGATAATAGATAGATGACCAATGTTGTGTTATCTTGAATTTGGCACATAGATCATCTAAGTCTTTATTCTTAAATTTTCCACCATTATATGTGATTATAGAATGTGGAACACCATACCAACATATGATGTAATTCAAGATGAACATAAATATTTGTTTTCCAGTTGCTTGAGTCAAAGGGAATGCTTCTACCCATTTTGTAAAATAATCTGTAGCTGTGATTATATGGGTATGTCCATTAGAAGAATGAGGATGTATGGCTCCTATAAGATCAAATGCCCATTGGTGAAAAGGCCATTGTGTAGTAAAGGGAATTAGATCTCTCCCTGGAGCATGAATTAAGTTACCATGTACTTGGCACTTTTGACAATTCTTAGCAAACTTGATAGACTCTTTCTCCATTTCTGGCCAATAGTACCCAGCCCTAATAAGTTTTCAGGCTAGTGTTAAACCATTTGAGTGTGACCCACAAATACCATAATGGACTTCCTCTAACACATGTTGAGATTCTTCCCATTCTAAACATCTAATTAGCGTACCATCTAGACCTCATTTTTACAGATCGTGACCAATGATAACATATCGGGAGGCATCATGGATAAGGTATCTCTTCTCATGGCGGTTAAAGGTATCGGGAATGATTTGGTCTTTGAGATAGGAGAATAGGTTTTTATATCTAGATGAATTATGACCTACAATAGTGCAAATCATGTGGGTTTTAGGGGAATCATATGCAGGGTAAGATAGTGCTTCCACCAGGAACTCATAGCATAGCTCATGCTCAGGCTACTGCAATAAAGTAGATAGCGTTGCCATTGCATTGGCAACCTTATTCTCTATTCTAGGAATTTGCTCAAATGTGATAGATATGAAATATTTCTTTAGATCATCTACCATTCTTTTGTATGGAATGAGCTTTTCATCTTTCATTTGGTACACATCATTGACTTGATGGATAAAAGGTTGTGAGTCTCCATGAATGTGTAATTCTGTTACTCTCCACTCAATTGCCATTTTCATGCCATTAAGAAGGGCTTCATATTCAGCAATATTGTGTGTGCATGAAAACTTGATTCTAAATGCTTTTGGGATTGAGTATACTTGAGGAGTTATGAACAATATGCTTGCTCCAGATCCATTCTGTGTATAGGAGCCGTCAAAGAATAACTGCCATTCTCTAGAAGAAAGATTCATGATAGAGGAATCTAGGAATTCTATTTGCATTGGTGTATAATCAAATAAAGGTGCATCTACTAATTGATCAGCAATAACCTTTCCTTTTATAGCTTTTCTTTCAACATATTCAATGTCAAATTCACTTAAGAGCATGACCCATTTAGATAATCTACCCGTGAGGGCAGCTTTGCTTAGTAGGTACTTTAGTGGATCAATCTTAGCTACTAAATGTGTAGTATGAGCCAACATATAATGTCTTAATTTTTGTGATGCAAAGATCACAACTAGAAAAGCTTTCTCAATCATTGAATATTTCTTTTTGTATGCCACCAATGTTCTACTGATATAGTATATAGCTCTTTCCTTCTTGTTGTCACCATGCTGTGCAAGCAATGCCCCCAGTGATGTATCTGTAGTGGAGACATATAAGATCAAAGGCTTCCCTTGAATGGGAGGCATCAAGATAGGAGGATTTGATAGATATTTTTTGATATGATTAAAGTTCTTTTCACATTCCTCGCTCCATGCAAAGGTCACACCTTTATGTAATGTCTTTGTAAAAGATTGTGATATGTCTTCTAGTTGAGATATGAAGCATCTGATAGATTGAACTCTCCCTTGCAATGTCCTCATTTGACTAATGTTCTTGGGAGGTTGCATCTCCATGATGGCCTTTACTTTAGCTGGATCAACTTCAATTCCTTTCTTTGAAACTATATATCCTAAGAGCTTTCCAGAAGTGACACCAAAAGCACACTTCTTAGGGTTCAGTCTGAGACTAAATTTTTCCATTCTTTCTAGTATCTTTCTCAAGTCATTTAGATGTTCAGCTCTAATCATAGATTTTGCTAAAGTATCATTAACATAATCCTCCATAGTCCTATGCATCATGTCATGAAAAATTGAAGTCATAGCTCTCTGATATGTAGCACTAGCATTTTTAAGCCCAAATGGCATGACATTCTAGCAGAAGGTACCCCATGCACATGTGAAAGTAGTTTTCTCTTGATCCTCTAGAGAAATTTTGATTTGATTATATCCAGAAAAACCATCCATCAAAAAATACATCTCAAAGCCTGCAGTCATGTCCACTATCATATCAATGTTAGGTAGTGGAAAATCATCCTTAGGGCATGCTTTGTTCACATCTCTAAAATCTGTGCACACTCTTATAGATTTGTCTAGTTTAGAAATAGGTACAATATTAGAGATCCATTTAGCATAATCAATAACACAAATGAATCCGGCTTTTAGTAGCTTCTCTAATTCAGCTTTTACCAAGAGTGCAACATGTGGATGCATCTTTCTTAATTTTTTCTTAACAGGTTTAACATTTGGAGCTATAGATAAATGGTGCATAATAAGATCAGGATCCAACCCTGGCATATTTGAGTATTTCCATGCAAAGTTGATCTTCTTTTCTGTTAAGAATGTTGTAAAATTTTGTTTCTCTTCTTTTGATAAAGATTGTGCTACATGGATCAACTGTGGTTCCTCTGTTGTTCCCAAGTTGATAGATTGAGTGGGCTCAATTAGAACTGGAGATCTGTCCTGTAAATAACTCAGAAGGACATCAAATATCTCATCCTTAGGTGCCTCAGAGAGGTTTTCACCTTTGTATACGTCTTTTATTTTTACTTTTGTAGGTTCTGAGACTACCAAAAAGTGGTTTTCACCCTCAGAACTCCTTTTCTTTTTATTCTTATTCTTATTTTTCTGACTAAGATACTTGATGTCTGACTCCATCATGCAAACACTTGGCTCACTGATGGAAGTCCTCATAGGCTCAACTGCATTGAGGTAGCAAGTAAGGGCATAGTCATTGGGAAAGGTATAAATACCTTGGCTCATATTTATAGAGGTTTGGTCAAGAAGTTTAGGATTTTGGATAGTCAAAGTGGTGAAAGATTGAGAAATAGTGTTTACGGATATGGATCTATCATCATTGGTCCTAACCTAATGCTCGAGTTCGAAGGTGATATTACAACTTAAGACGTTCAATTCATGAATAGGCTCAATGTCACTATGGAAGTCCACTTTAGCCATCAGTGGATCAGACTTGATAAGTTCATCATTTCACTCTAGACTTACATTGGGTTTAGGTGCATATTAGTGAATAACATCAACATGTTTCTCTGTAATAAGCTCATCTTCTTCTAGAATGGCTCCCCATTCATAGTCATTAGATTCTTCATCTATGCCTCTAGGAAATCTAAGAACATGAGTAAAGTTAGGATGAATACCCTAAGAAGGGTTACCCTTAGATTCTGATTTGAATTCATACTCATGAGAATCTATCTCAAAATAACTACCACCTTCCTCTTTGTCTATTTGATTGTCTTCGAGATTAGCTGGTTCTTGTGTTGCAATTATTTCTTGCTCTATAATAGGTTCTTGTGTTTCTACTACATTAATTCTTTTTATTGGATCATCTTCAGCATCAAGGAGGTCTTTTATTTCTTTAGGCAAAGGCTCATAGGGAATGAGATTTTCAGTGGTGTCTGAATCAATATTATCAGATTGTTCTATTGTTTCTCCCTTTAGTTGATTTGTTGTGGATGGCTCAATCTATTCTAATACATGCAAGGAGTTCTTGCTAAAATAGAAAGGCTTCTTCGTGTATCCTAGACCTGCTTTATTCTTGTTTGCTCAGCCATGATGATCAAGAGGAGACAAAAGACCCTTACCCTGTAGTCCTAGAGGTCATTTTCCTTTATATCCCATTTTTGTGATCAATTTGTCCCCTAGGCCATATGACTTAGAAGGGATATTTGGTATTTTAGCATCACATTTTTGAACCACTTGAGATTTAGGTTCATCTTTGTATAGCCATGCGAGCACAACTTCATCTTCTTCAAACTCCTATTTAGATACTTGTTATGCAAAAAAATTTCCTTTATATGCTTTAAGAGGTTCTTTAGACTCCTTTTTAGACTATTTTAGAGTTTGTCCATAAGACTTAGGAGAGATAGGGAGAGATGTCAAAGATAAGACTGGCTCTATAGTATATTCTCCCATACCATTGTCTTTGATCTTAACCTCTTTAGCAATGTCTTCCATCTTGGATGTGGATGCTACATCTATTTGCTTAGTGGAAGATTCTCTATTATTGGGAACAAGTTTGTCAGCAATCTCTTTCAAGGTATTGCAAGTTCTATATAGATCAGATGGAATTGTCACTTCTACTCCTTCATAAGGAAATTTCAAACACTGATGATATGTACAAGGAATATCTTTCATTTCATGTATCTAGGGTCTCCCTAGAAGGATGTTGTAAGCCAAAGGTAGATCAAGAACTTGACATATAGTATCTTTGATGACAGGACCTGCTCTGATAGGTAAGACAATTGTTCCTTTAGAAGATCTTTGTTGCTCATCATATTCTTTGATAGTTATCTTCTTTCTAGGATCAATGGCCATTTCTAAAAATCCCAATTGTGTAATCAAGCTGAAAGAACAAATGTTTAGACTAGCACCCCCATCTATCAACACACATTTTACATGATGGTTTTGGATCAAGACTTCAATATGCAAGGGCTGGTTATGTGGATGACTCAAGGAGTTATCATCTTCCTCTGAAAAGGACATATACTGCGGAGACGTAAGATGACCAACCATAGTCTGGAATCTATCTAAATCAAGGTTGTCAAGAACATTGGATCCAAGTAGAGCTTTGTCTAGAATGGCTCTATGAGCTAGAGATGTTCGAAGCAACTCAAACATGGAGATTTTTGCATTTGTGTGCTGGAGTTGTTGAATAATAGAGTATGAAGTAGGCCTCGTGTCTTTAGGATTTGAAGATTTAGATATAGCCTTCTATTTAGAAGTAGATGAAAGATTGAAAGGCACCTTAGGGACATTGGATGAATCTGGTATTTGTCCTTGTAGGTGTGCCTGAGCTTGTGATCGAGTAACTGCATTAGCTGATTGATTTTATCTATCTTTTCTTACAATTGTGATGACATTGCAATGCTCAAATAGGCATGGTTCAACCATATTGATGACAACATTGTTTCCAGAGTAGGCATAATTGACTTTAGCACCCATATTAAGCTAAGAAGAAGAATCTTCTTGACCATGTTTAGGAAATGGTTCTGTGAATGCTGTATGATCATTATTGCTCTTATGATTGTCAATCATGATGTCTCCCTTATCAATTTTGTCTTGTATGATGTGCTTCAAGAGAATGCAGTTATTAGTCTTATGACCCTTATTGCAATGGAATTCATAGAAGTCATTCTCCCTCCACCATTTTGGTTTAGGTTCAGGATCAAAGACTTTCATCTCAAGCAAGTAGATGATTTTGTTTGCCAATAGAGTTTTCATGGCAGATTCCAAGGACTCTCCAAGAGGAGTGAATTTTCAATTAGGATCTGTAACCCAAGGTCTATAATCAGATGACTTTTTGTTAGATTCAGATGTTTTAGCTTTAGTAGCTTTGATGGCTTGGGTGCCAATAGTGAGATTGAAAGCGGGTACCTTAGATGGGGCATGGATATTATCAACAATGCCATCAGTGACAATGCCTTTATTCTTGTTCCAGTTTTTGCCTTTGTCTTTAGAGCTATATCCAAATTCATACTTGTCATTTTGAAGTGATATGTCTCCTTTTTGCACAAGTACTTTCTCAATTTTGATTGCATTTTCTACCATCTTATCAAAGGATGTATGATTTTGCATTTGCAAGTGGTAGTTGAGTTTTGGAACAAGATTTTTGATGAAGATTTCCAGCTTCTCAGTTTCTAGAATGGGTCTAGCATATAGAGAAAATTTCTTCCTCCATCTCTTGAGAAATGTCAAGAATGGTTCACCTGGATATTGTTTTAGATTGAAGATGTCGATCATGGTGAGGGGATGTTGAATATTGTAGGAGTATTACTGATAGAATAGTTTGATTAACTCCTCAAAAGTTTTGATATTTGGAGGCATTATAGAGAACCAATGAATGGTTGCTCCTCCTAGAGATCGAGGGAAAAGACACATCATGTAGGTTGGTTCATGCATAAACTCCAAGGATTGAGTACATAATTCTCTGACATGATCTTGAGGATTAGAGTTTCCATCATACTTAGCATACTTAGGCATTTCCACTTTTTTAGGGAATGGTGGCATGTACAAGTCTTTATCGAATGGAAAAGAGCATAGAGCTTCCATGGAGAACTCCTTAGGTTCCTTTTCTTTTTCAAGTTTGTTAAGTTTGACTTGCATGGCATGCATCTATTTCATCATAGTCATGATAGGTGTTTCTTCCTCATGTGTGATGATATCTTCAACATTAAAGTTGGGAGGAAGTTTAGCTCCTTGATGAGCTAACTCTAGAAAGTATGCTTCTCTATCTTCCTTCAAGAAATGCTTCATCATTCTTTTGAAGTTATCATAATTTTGATATTGGGCAATTTCAGAAGGTGTAGGTTCTTGATCCATACCATTTTGAGATTGATGTCCTTGGGACCTATGATGTGTCCCTCCATGAGATGTTGTTAGGAGTTTTAGGGCTCCCTAGATTAGATTGAGGTGGAGTTTGTTGATTACCTCCATGAGTTGGTGGAGGGGGTATGTAACCAGTTTTCAATAAAAAATTGCCAAGACCGTCATCTTCGTAAAGATGAGAATTGTAGAGTTGCTTAAGAGTTGGACCTATGTGAGTAGACAAAGTTGTGGTGTTAAGTGCTTCTCTAGATTTCTTGTGAGAGGAAGCTCTAGTTTCCACCATTAACCTTGGGTGAAGCAAAATAATAAGATGAAGACAACTGAAGAATGAATTGATTCAAGAAGATCAAATGACGCAACCTTGTCAAGATTGAAATGATTAAAGATTAGATCAGACATAAATGAAGGATAATATGCCATAGTAGTGTGGGTAGATGCCCAACAGATGGCGGGCATGAGCTCACAACACTTAGCCATTTCGTAAAAAGATTGAATTAGAAGATAATTTTGACAAGGTTTTGACACAAGATGAAAAAGACTCAAATCGATAAATCATAAGGCTAAATCAGACTCAAGAGACCACTTTAGGAAAATGAATGGATCCATTATAGGCTCTTCTCTATTTTTGACACAATGATTTGTTTGATAGATTCCAAGATTTGTTTCTCAACTCTAGACATGTAGTTTTAGACAATGTGCAATAGGAAAATAGGCATACAGACCCCAGACAAAAATTAGATCTGACAGAATAGTTGACCAACTGGTAGTAATAAGCTCTTTGTTTTGAAAATTTTAGGATAGGTTCATGTGAGAGAATGCTATTTCACATGAGGAAATACTAGGCTGTGCGTGAGACTGTGTTGTCTCGCGTGAAAGAGTGCTCAAAAAGCTAAAATTTTGAACGATAAAAGGACATAGTTTGATAGTTTTGGCACAAATTTTGAGGCATAGATTTTGAGACATAAATTTCAAGATAGATTTTGAGACACAACACTGGCTATTCTCTGATAGGATATTCAGTTTTCACACCAGAAAAGGATTTTTGCTTAGATTTTGCAATTTTTGAGTGTTTCAGTATCAGATTGTTATGCAAATTTTGAAGATCTATGTAATCATTTGTTTCAAGTAACCAATAAGATATCAAGCATGCAAAAAAATAAGCAAGGGAAGCAAGCAATCATCTAAATATAATGAGCAAGGGAAAAAGAAACCTTGTGCATGAACAAGTAATAGTGACTTATTGTGCTAATCCCTAGAAATACTACTTGTGTATGTTCCAAAAAGTTTTTCAATAACGTACATATTCCTAGAAAATGAAAAATTTGGCCTCACTAGGGTTTATAGTAATGGTCTAACTTTGCAATTTTTGTGATCTCAAGAGGGAAAACTCCAATCCAGGCACAATGGGGTTTTAACACAGTCCGAGAAATTAATCAATCAAGAGCTGGTAGGGAGATCTGACAGCCCAACAAGAAATTACACCCATGAAGATTTCCTCCATGAGGACATTTATATAGTGGTTGTTGCTACCATGACGAAAATGGCTATTACTACTTGAGGTTTTGTCCACGTGGTTGACCCAATTAAGGGAATGTCCACTATGGTTAACCCTCTCTAAAGGTGACTCACAAAAGATACCACAGGGGGACTAGATCAGATTCAAGGATCTGGGTTTCTGGTACTATCCAAAAAGGAAGTAGAGCATAATCCCCTAGCCTCTTCACCTCACCAAGACAAAGCAGACAGATTAATCTGACACGCTAAGACTGAAACAATCTTGCCAAGATCTATGATGTCAACAACTTGTGATCTATCAACCTCTCCAGAGAGAGAATGTATCGATCAAAAGCTGAAAACTACAAATCCAGTAGAACGCAAGATGATTTCAGTATCCTCCCTACCTACAAGGGGATCCTTCATCAAGAAGAGCTTCACATGAATAAACAAGCGAAAGAAGCTCAATCCCTTAAGATCATTTGCAAATAGTGTTCAAAGGGCCTATTTACTATGTGTAACAGATATGTAGAAAGCAAATCTATGTTCATTTTTATAGCCCAAAATGATGTCTGTGATATGAAAGCAAGAAAAGTCGCACAAGCTTGACACGTGAGAGTTTATTTTAATCCAAATTGAAATATTATTAGCTTGAGAAGAATACCTTAGGTCCAACACTCTGCAATCCAGAATTTAGCACACATCAGAAAGTACAAAATCAAGATAAATCAACAGCAAATCGTAAGCGTTAAAAATCAATAATTTGAAAGTACAAATCTACAAAATTTGTGTCTTTGAAGCAAAATTTTTGCACGAGTCAGGATACGGTCTCACATGAATCAGGATGTGGTCTCGCATGAGGAAGTACAGTCTCACGTGACAAAAGATTAAGTCTCATGTGAGGAAGTGCTGAAACCAACAAAACTTCATGTGTCATAATGAAAAATCTCACGCAAGAATCCCGTAGAGAATACCAGGTTTGAAAAAAAAAACTTGAAACCCTTAACCTCAAAAACTGCTTCAAAAACACCAGAACCAATAGCAACAGGGGAGTTTTGGTAGATAAATGATAGAATATTGATATAATAGAAGGGAAACCCATTTCAAGACCCCACAGTGGGTGCCATAAATGTGTGTGTGAATTTTTTACCTAGTCATAGACACAACACTTTAGTAAAACATTAGAGGTTAGCAAAAGACTAAAATCTTGCAAATAATTGAAACTATGCTAACCAGATGATTTACTGCCTTCTAGTAGGTGCGAGTATGATGTTCTTAGATTGAAATCGAGATCAGTGACAATGCAACACCTAAACGAAAGATTTGAATGCAAATAATTGAAAAACTATATGAATGCAGATTTAATCTATATTTTTGTATTTTCTATGCAATAAGAATGAGAAACTGCATGAATCTAAGCTAGAATGAATGAAATTGAGTTTGAATGCAGATTTAATCTAAGAAATGCTATGAATGAATATAAAAATATATGATATGAAACTATGAATGCTCAAAACAATAAATGAAAATCTCACAATAGCCTTGATTCGCAAAAGATTGATTCTTTAGTCACAAATTCGCTAGTGTGAGGATGCAATTTCAAGGTGTTGATTGTGAAGAGCCGAGCCTTGATTTTATAGAAATCCAGGGCTTTGAGGATGCAAGAGAAAAGCCATAAATTACTCTCGATAAACTCAGGTTGATTTTTGAGTTGTTAGGAAATCAGAGATAATTAACTCACAAAAATCATGCAAAAGTAGAGTTTTACTCAAAATAGAGTTTAGATCAAATTTTAACTCATCATTAGATGTCAAGTTTCAATTTTAAAATTGATTGTTAATTTCTAGTTGGCTGCTTTTCTGATTGTGCATGATTTAATTATAAATTAATTTAATAAATAAAGTGATTTATTCTCAACTTAACTGATTTTTGAAATTAAAACAATTGATTTATGAGTTAATCAATTATTAAATCAAACTTTATTCAAAAACTATATTATTAAATATTGACAACTGACATTAATTAATTAAATAGGAATTTAATCAATTAGTCATAAGATTTTTGATTTATTGTCAAAATTAAATAATACAATTTAGGAATAAATATAATTAAATTTATTTAAACAATTAAGTGGCAGTATTAAATCTAATTAATTAAATATTCAGAATATTCAATTAATCAAACTTTAGGATAAATAAGATTTATCGCCAAATAATTATTAAATTAAAGATAATTAGGATAAATAGGAATATTGCTAAGAATATTTCCTGATGCAGAATTTAGGATAAAATCAATTAAATTTGATAATGTGTAGATGTGCCTTAGGTTAGGACTTTTGTATCAATTTCATTCGATGTGTCGATATAGGAGGTTAATGAACCTATAGCCCATTTTTGGGGTATTACACTTATCACCATGGTAAATTTATGTACTTATAGGATGACATAAATCTCTGTGTACTAAGTCTATAATATATTTTGTAGAGTAAACCTTACTTGAGAAACTTGAACTAGTCATTTTCCCTAATTGACATTCCTTACATATGGTATTCTCTAGTTTGTTCATTATTGGTATTCCTCTGACACTTTTATTCTTGCTAACTTTTACCAAATTATCAAAGTTCACATGACAAAGTATTTTATGCCATAGCCAACTTTCTTCTATTTTAGCAATTAAACAATAACCAAATGCAGTTTTCATCTTGAAAAGATTACCTTTTGTCTACACATCGACAACTATAAGTTCACCAATCTTTTCCGATATCTTACATTTTCCATTACTAAACTCAAATTTTGAAACAATTGTTATTCAATTAAGATATACTTAGTGTAGACACCTAAAATGCCTTTCCCAAAATAAAAATATTTTATTTTGTAGAAACCCCTGATGAGATCAACATTTGTTAATTAAATAATTAATTATTATGCCATTAATCCCTCTTATCTTAATTAAAAAAATTTAATGAATAAATCCCTTCTAAAAATGTTTAAATCCAATTTGAACATCATTCCCTCCAAAATTTATTAATTATTTAATAAATTATCTCAAAACCCTTTAAATAAATAAATTATTTATTTAAAACCACTAAAACCCTAGAATCTTCTAGAGAACCCTAAACCTACCTAAACTTTCCTAAACCCTTCCTAAACTTGGTTAGAAGGTGATTCCTAACCTTCTTAGTCTAATCCACCCTCGTTTGAATTTTGGTCAAACCCCCTCATTAATGAGCCTTACAGACACATTAATGACTCCTTACACCCTCATTAAGGCTCTTACAGCCTCTTAATGAAGCCCATGTGTCCTCTTACACCTTGGTTCCCTAGGAACACTTCCCTAGTGTTGCTCACACATGTGTGAGCAACCCTTAACCCTTAACCCTCATCCCTTTGACCATACCCCAAACTCAACCCCAAAATCTACCCCTAACGTTGACTCTGACCCTAACTTCACTTCCTAACCCAAGCCTTTCCTCAAATCCTATAAATACCCTCACTTCCAAGATAAAAAAACCAATTTACATAATCATATTAAGTAGTGTTGTAATGCTAAATTACTTCTAGATCATCATAGCTTAATTCCTAATTTGTTAGATTTAGTTCATTTCTAAGCTTTCTAACTTATATCTTAGCTTAACATTAATGGATTAATCTAGTTTATTTAATTTTTTTGCATAGCATTTGCATCATCTCACATCTATCATTTGGATAAAATCAATCTAGCATAATCATCTTTATCTTAATCTACATTTTAGCTTCATTAGGCTCCTTGAGGTTCTAGGGGAAAATCAGGTGTTCTATACTTGATTTTGTGCCACTATGGGGTTCTCATGGTCCCTATTTGATCCTAAAACTTCCTAATCTATATTAGAGATATGATTTAAGTGTTTTGAGAGCACACCGACATCCCTAAATCAAGAGCAAATCGAAGGGTGATAGGGTGCTCCCGTTAAGCTCTATCTAAAGTGTCGTTTCAAATTGTTTTTACTATATCTTAGGAATATATTGTTAGGATAATATTTGAATATCTACGCTTGTTGCAAACATGTTAGGTTTTCTCTGATCACATTTTAGCACACCCAATGGGACACCACCACGCAAAATTTGGTCCTCAAACAAAGAAAAACAAGTCAAAACTCAACAAAATTCCCATCCACGGATTTGCGTAGAAAAAAAGAATAGTCAATGGGATTGCTGGTGTGGTCGGTGTGATCAGTTCCTAGGCTTGTGGGATCGTATTCCTACAAAATCCTGTGTCTCAATTATTTTCTATGTCTTTTTCATTCACTAGTCATTTTTTGACCATGAGCAGGATCATGAATCTGCAGCCACAGGAACACGCGTTGACTGTGCAGGATTGTGACCCTACCTTTTTGTAAGCCTTAATGCATTGAAATTTGTATTCAAAAACCTACTTTTGTACCTTGGCCAAATCTCTCATTGACCCGGTGGGATCGCTAATCTAACTTGTGGGATCACGCCCGTAGGTATCATTGAAAATTCCTGTCAATTCTTTTTTATTATCTTAAAATTTTGAACTAACAGTCCGGCGGGATCAATTGTACAGTCTATGGGATTGTGTATTTGTTAATTCTAGGATTGCATGAACAGGTGGCGGGATCACGAGTTAAACTACTAAAAACAAAAACTAAACATTTATTTTGGTGTTTAAAAAGAACCAAAATCCAATCTTGAATGCCTAAAAGTTAATCAAATAAATCTTCATTTTTTTGATGTTTTAGTAAATTGCATTTTCGGAGGTCTTTGAAATGCTCCTGAAATTTTCCTCTAGATAATTGGATTATTTTTCCAACAGTGTAAACGACATTTTGTTTCGAGCTGTGAGCAGAAAGCTATGCCTTCTGCAAGTGGGCATAAATTTCAAAATATTTTTTTTCATCATTTAGTTTTTTTGTTCTAATCAAATTTGGGCTCTAAAAAAATCAAATCTTGAGTGCATAAATCAGAATGAACAAAGAAATCAAACAACTTTATTTTTTGGGTTCTAAAAATAAACAAAAAACACAATCTTGAATGCAAAAGGTAAAAAACTTACAATATCTTTTTAAAGCTTTCTTGTCTTCAAAGAATGAACAAATCAAAAAATTAAACATGTGTTTACAAGTCTTCATTTGAAAATCACTAAATCAATTTGGAAAAGAACTCTTCATGGTGTGATTCTAGGAGTTTTAATTTTGCAAAATCCTTGTTAACTAAGTGATGTAAAAAAAGTTGAACTTGGACAAGTTCACTTATTTTACTTCTAGAGAAAATTTTCAAAAGAGAAAAATGCTTCCTCTTTGGAGAATGACTTCAAACTGGTACTTCCCCGACTGGTATAGAAATAAAGCATTGAGAAAACTCTCGCTTCATCCCTTCAAGCTCGGGTGATGTTTGTTGATGGTAGCATGAGGTAGGTGAATATCCCTACTATTTTGACATGGTGAACTAGGCTCTTAAGTGAGTCACATGCATACAAACCAATTGGGAGGACACCACAGACCTAATCACACACCTATGAATCAGAGGCTTTCCAATCTATTCATGAAGGTATTAGAATCTTTGTGCAAGGATTGATCCAAGTGGTTTCTTGGATCACCTGAAGATTACTCACCATCTATATCCCCTTTTTAGGGATACCAAGTTGTGGGGAAAGATTTTGATACTACCCTATCCTTAGGTAGATCTAATTGAAGTGTTTTTTGAAGTGCCAAACTTAGTGCAAACATCTGTTAGAACACACACTATCAAGAACACTATTAGAGTCAATGGTCAATCATTTGCTTGTATCCCACAAAGTTGCTTTGTCCTTTGTCAAAATTTCTTTCAGAGTTTCTTTGTTGAGTTTGTCCTTTTCCATTGGAGACATAAAAATTGATCCAAAACTTGATCACAGTTATTCAAACATCCTTGAAAAAGAGATCCTTCAAAATTAGACACCCAATGTTTTGATTCAATCCAATTTCCAAATCTTTCCAAGCTATGTTTGATTTAGTTAAACATAAGAAAGATAAGCTTCCCAATTCCTGAGTCTATCAAGAGAAAAATATTGTAGAAGGAGATCTAAAAGATCATCAACCTTCCCTAAAGGCAATCTAAGAAGAAGAAAAATATCAAGAGAAACTAGACAATATGGAGTATAATGCAAGAGTAAAGCAGTTTTCATCCCAATTCCAAGTTAATCGTTGCTATGTCAATCTAGAGAGAGAAGGCTAGTGTGGCCCATCGTATATCCACCATTCCTTCAAAATCCCAGAATCCTATTTTTGTATCCTTCACATCCTAGATCATCCTTAGTTGCATCCTTGCATCATCATCCCCTTATCTTGCATCATAGTTCATCTTCCTATGCTGCATCCTTGTATTATTTATCATCTTCCTAGTTGTATCATAGGTCATCCTCTTAGAAAAGCATCTTTTATTCATCCTTCATCATCCTTCCATGAGAAATCCACAATCAGAATCCTTATCATTAACCATCATCCTTCAACCAAATCTAGTAATCCAAATCCAAACACTTAGTGTTGCATCCTTTGAGTTGTTTCAGATCCTTATCCCAAATTAGAAATCTCCACCCTTTGACTAAGAATTGTCTAGGGCATCCTAACTCTCCTTATAAGCCTCATCATCTTGAGCAAGAGATTGGAGTGCATTGACAAGAATATCATCTTCGAAAGATCATTAGTCTATCTTAGGTTGACAATCTAATCCTATTTGATCCTACATTAGGAAGCAACAACTCATTGACTGACACTTAGTAATCTTCCACCATCCTCCACCAATCCTCCATCATCCTCGATCAAAGTCAAGTATGCCATCAATCCTTTAGCATCCCACCATCATTCAAATGTTGATCGAAATCCTTACATCACATCCTAGAAATCCACTATCCTAGAGATTCTTTAGATCTGCATCCACCATCTTTAGAGTTTTTCATAGGAAGCATCTTGCATCCACCCATCATCCCATGCTTGCCAAGACGTGATCCAAGAGGAGAAGAAATATGGATCCCAACCTGGCCACTAGTTCATCTGATCCTAACAATCCTACCAGTGTGATGGTAACCTATAATATACAAATTCCACAAATTGAGAAGGTGTGGGAAGACCCAAACGGACCCCCCACTTCATTTTACATGGAAACATTCATGAGCCCTCTAAGGCATGCAAAAATGGTGAGTGTAATCATTGATTAGAATAGATGGGATATATTGGCCATCTTCACATAGGAGGGTACTTCCATTCTACCACATCTCCAACCCCTCATCCGCATCAAAACAATCCATATCCTAGCTGAAACCTATACCCCCATCATCCAAAAAATCCACTATCCTAACTTGCACATATCTCAAGAAGCATTACCTATCCCCCATCTCTTACAAAGAAGCTTTGCAAGTCCCACAACACAAGCAACAACACAATCCACTCCCTTCTCTATCATGGGAATACCACCATATTTTACATCTCAGGTCACCACTCAGGCCCAAAGATTCCCACAAAACCAACCTCTACCTTCCATGCAAGCCGCCACACAAGAAATTCCTCCACCTTCCATGAGCCATGCAACATCATCCTTTCTGAGGGAAACATAATTTTTCCCCTCCTTCACTTAGTAAGCCTCCACATCATCACCATCCTTCCCATGGGGAACACAAGCATCTTCTTCCACTTCCCAAAAAGGATTCACCCAAGAATACATTCCACCTCCACCTTTCATTTCTCACACACAAGCCCAATAAACTACCTTCACAACAAGGATGCCCTTCATGGGATATCAGAATCCCCCATTCACATCCCAAATTGCCACCATTACATCTGCATTTCCAATATCCTCCACATCGCAAACTACAACACCAACAGGCTCTCATTGGGGCCTCACCCAAGCATAAATGCAAGCCTTGGGTATACCAACCCAATCCCACATATCCATGCTTGCAAACCAACAAGTTACTTTCCCTCAAGAAATAAAACAACAACCATCACAACCTCTACCATCTTCATCCTTTTGTTCACATACCAACTATCTATCCGTACCACCCACCGCTTCTCAAATTGTTCCACCACCACAATAATAGAGTTCATCTCATCTCGCCATCTACCTTGCACAACCACCTATCACTAGCTTCCCAACATTCATTCCACCCCTCAACAATGTAGGAATGCATCCCACCTACATTAGCCAAGGTGAAATCCAAGTGCACCAAGGCCAATCTTATCAGCAAGTTGCACCATTCCATCAGCCTCCTCCACTACCACAATACCTCCTAGTGCAACAACAACAACATCCTATCATCCCCTAGCAACAACAAGAATCATCCTATCAAGCACAACAACAATATCCTGTCATCTCCCAACAAAAAAATCCCCATGATACCCTAGTAGCAACAAGACACTTCATATCTTCCACAAAAATACACCCTCGCACCTCAGCAACAATATCCTCCCCATCAACCATCACCCCAACATCCATTCCAATCTGCCTATCTTTTTGGGAAATCTCCATATCCCACTCTGCAATATCTACCACAAAATCATCTGTATTCACTAGCACCATCATATCCTTTCCCAATGGGAGTACCCAGTCCAATGCCAATCAATGTTGAATGGGAAGAAATAAAGAATGCTCTTAAGGAGCTTAAGGTTGAAACAGAAAGCAAGACCTTCAAATTCAAAGAGGTTTGTCCCTATCCCTTTAACAGATCGATCACATCTATCCCCTTTCTTAAACACTTCGAAACACCCAAGTTTGACAAATATCAAGGGAAAGGAGATCTGTTCAACCATGTCAAGGAGTTCTATATGGCATGTCAAGAAGTGGCGTATAGTGATAACTTCCTTATGTGCCTATTCCCCAAAAGCTTGGGAGAAACTACTATTGAGTAGTTTTACAAGATACCCTATGGGACCATCACAGCCTTTGCAGAAATCTCTAAGAAGTTTGTTGCCCAATATGCCCAAAATGTTGAGAATGAGTTGTCCTTATTAGACCTTTGCAACTCAAAAAGGAAAGGAGTTGAGAGCATAGATGATTACTTGCAATGATGGAAAAACCTCACCACCAAGTTATCGTATCAACCGCTTGAGAAGAATCTTACAAAAATATTTATCGATAACCTACATCCTAAAATATCCCATGTCATGAGGATGAACTACATCCAAACCTATCAAGACATCAAAGGAAAAGGGATAGATATCGAAAGAGGACTCTTAGACGAAGGCACAATCTGACACCACAAAGATGATTCTCACAGTAAGCCCAGTAATGATAAACCCAACTACTGGAATAGAAATAAGAATGATGTTACTGATGGAGCCACTGACACTAAGAATGTCCAAATTGTTGTGGCTGGTCCTCTACCAACTCCTGCATATCAACAACAAAAAATCAATCAGTAGCCTATATAGAACTACCAACAATAAGGAAACCAAGGCAACCAAGCAATTCAGGCCAATGCCATATCCACTATCCCAAATCATAATAGGCCTTGAGTCTAGACCCATCAAGAATGTACCTTCACACCTCTTGGTGAACCATTGGATGTAATCTTCAATTGAATGGCTAAGGTGAATCTAATCACTTATCCACCAACTTAGCAATTTGATGATGCAACTCCCAGGCCTAACTGGTACAAAGATCATGAATACTATGATTATGATCATGTTAAAGGACATGCTACCCTAAGGTGTATGAAACTAAAGCACTATATCCAAGATCTCATCAACAAAAAGGAGATCCAAGTGGACACACTAGCCCAAACCTCACCTAATGCCAATCTATAGATTTATTAGAATGTGTTCCCTCAACACAATGCTGGGAAGAGCCAAGTCAATGCCAATCCTCCACCCTAGAACCAAGGCAAAGGAAAACAAGGAGACCATGCTGACCACAAAAACTATACTACTTCCCATATCAACTATGATAATTTTTTTGGATGCATAACCCAAGTTGAGCTCACAATAAATATCATCGATATTAAGGGAGATGATAGTCAGTGTGCTGTTACCACCAGTAGAGGCTGGATATCTATCATCAGTGCTAATTTGAGGCCAAATCACAATGCCTAATATAACCTTCTAGAACATCTTGGGAATACACCTGCCCAAATTTCCATCCTAGACCTTCTCCACACTTCACGCATCCATCAAGAGATCGTCAACCGATCCCTCCAAGAAGAACATGTCCCCATAGATATAAATACCATCCATTTTGAGAACCTTGTGGGACATTTATCAACATCCTATGATCTTTCCTTCAAGACATCTGATATACCAACTATTGAGCCTACCCACAATCTCCCTCTCTCCATCGTCATCATGGTCAGATACTTTTCCATTAAAAGGGTCATGATAGATAATGGCTCAGCCCTAAACTTGTGTACTTTGAACTTCATCCAGCAACTGGGATTCATAGAGGCCGATATATCACATGATGTTATCACCATCAAGGCATATGATAACTTGGAGAATACCTCTGAAGGTACCATTTTTTTTCCTATCAAATTGGGCCCAGAAACTCAAGACAGCATCTGCCATGTTGTTGATCTAGACCTACCATATAACATCCTCCTTGGCTAACCATGGATCCATTCCATTAAAGTCATACCATCTACTTATCACTAGTGTCTCAAATTTTTGCATCAATGCACTAAGATCACCATCCATGCAGATCCCCAACCCTTTGCATACTATTGTGCATTGGAAGATTCATTCCCCCATTACATGCATTATCCTTGAATCAACATTGGCACTTGTTGCTAGCTCATCTTGATCCCATAGTGATCCAGATACTATCCTAGCCTCCACCCTTTCTTCTATTAAGATAGACAACCAAGGTGGGGTGAATATAGCCTAATCAATGCATTTGCAGTAGGGGCCCTACTACTTGACCCACATACGCAAAGGTGCCCAAGCCACCAAAGAAAGCCTACTCTAGACGATCATGAAATCAAGCAATTGGAACCATTGAAATTTTTTTCCCATGGCAATATAGATAGTCTCGAGATGGACCTTGACATCAACTGGTGGCTATATAGAGATTCCCCACCTCGTGACATTGAGCTCCTTAGTTACTTTAAAGAGAAATACCTAGCATCACACAAGTATGCCACAAAAAAATGGAAATACCAAGGTGGTGGTCTAGGACCATAAGAAGGCAAAAGAAAAGATCCAATCATAGTCTCGAAAAATCCAAAGAATCAAGGTCTTGGCTTTAATACCCCTCGCCTATGTATAAAAGAACCCAATACCATAACTGGGGGCACCAACATGCCCAACATTGCCCTCTTGAATATCTAGGATGACCTTGTAGAGATCAAAGATATCCTTGAAGAGGAAGAAAATAAATCCTATGATGACATCTTCGATGATTATACCCTCCTAGGAACTTCTATCCTCCATCAACTCACCTGTTGGTTCCTCAAACCAAACTTTATGCTTTCATAAGAAACCAATACATCTATAGTTTTTAAGGATGGGTTAGATCCAAATATAAAGCTCTAAGATGACTGGACCAACTATAGGGACAAGACTTCCCTCTGCACTTCTGGCTCTGCAAAACCAAGGAGGGTGCTCCTAATCTAATAAAATAAAACTTATTTCACTAATCACTGACTGGATTTAAATATAATAGATGGATGGTAAGAAAATACTAAATGAGAACAACTCATTCATTGATTCTCCATTACCATAAGATGAGGTAGAATAGGTAGGTCACAATACTTCAAAGATTTTTGACAAATTTATATCAAATTGGGGAGTAGAGTAGAACCTTATCAAGCATTCATTTCTATAAACTAGCTTCACTGTTGGCGAGTGCCTTATCCATTGGGTAACATCCTCATTAAAAAATTGAGATACATAGACAAATATATTATACTTTGATGATCTTTATCCTTTGAAAATACTGTCACCCTATGGTAGATTTTATCAAAGGACTCTTGAATTCACACTACTTACTGGTATCCTTATGCAAACTTCACAGAATCAGTGCTATATCTAGAGCTTATTTAATTTGATCCTAGATCAAACCTGAAGAATATCAACACATAACTCAAACAAAGAACACACAGAGGGGAGCTATAAACCCTAGATTTTATTCAATATGCTATATCATCATGTATACAGAAAGTGTTTTAAAATGGAAACTATCTAGATATTTAAATGAACCAACAATACTTGCTATTATGAAAACTTGGCCTAATATAGTCTATTGTACCCTAGACTGAGAGAAAAGTCATTAGTTGATGTTCTGAAACTAAACATAAGACTAAAACTACATATCCTACCCAGCCCACATAGCACTTGGGACCAATTCTGAGAAAAAGTTTAGAGAATTAGGAACCCTTAAAATAATGAAAAGATCTCCCATATATCCCTCAGGAAAAGACCTAAAGATATTTATACCATGACACCTATGTTAGAATAACTGAGAGGGGGGTGAATCAGTTATCCTATGTCCCAATTCAAAATGTATAATTCAAAACCATTTCTTCAATTTCTACTCGTCGATAAACAATGATAACTTTCACTATCTGTGCTTTTACCGATTACCAGTCTAATACTACAACATTTACCGATCAAATCTAACATGTAACATGTAAAGAATGATAACAAACAAATATCACAATCAACACATAATAAAAGAGATTTAATGTGGAAACCCTGTAAAGGGAAAAACCACCTAGGACCGGCAACTCAAAATTATTCACTCTTCTGAAGTGAGGTTAGTTAAGACCCAAACCTATTAAAGGTTTACAAACACACTATCAGGTGTGACCTTGTTAGAGGATTTTAGACTAGAAGTTATCATCCAACCAGCATTCACTATGGGGTTGACAGGATAATAATGTTCATTCTATGAATGATACATCATAAGACTTTTAGAGTCCACTCAGTAAAGAGATTTTGACTATATACAATGGTTAAATATGTAACAGTAAATGATCTACCTTAATACAACTTCAATTGTAGATTACAGATCAATATTCAGTCCATACAAATCCTTCTGACCAATATTTCACTTTAGATTCAATACTATATCAACTTACTATCCATCAGTAATTTCTCTCTATAGCTCGGTAATTATTCTATAGCTTAGTTCTTACTTAACCAGTATGATCAGAATGCATGAAAACCTTGTTCACGTGATATTCCTGCAGTTTCTACTTCTTCCGACATCCTTCTATTAAGAAATTATGTTCTCTTATATAGATGAGTAAATCATTTTCTTCTCCACCATCAAATTTTTCTGCTTAACCACATTCATAGATTTTACTGCTTCAAACTTTCTTGATACTTGTGTCAATAACACGTTTGATTCTTATCCTTTAGATCTTTCCTGATTTTTGTCAGCCATCGATCTGTGTAACAAACATTATCTGTTACCTCGATGTTATACTCTTGCTAGCTCATCAATCTTATCAGCTAAACTAATCATTTAGTTCGTTCTGTTCCACTCGGTTAACAAAGAAATGCACCGGTGAACACTGCTCGGTTAATACTACGATCGGTATAGACTACACTCCATCGGTGTATACTAGAATTGCTTCATTTACCAACAACACTACTTTGTGTCTTTCAGCTCTATACTTCATCATAGATGAATGCAACATAATAAAGTCAATATCATCAAGTCATAGACTCATCAACAAGTTACTCAATGTGATCCTTATCCTCATCTGTCATGTACATCTTTCTCATGTAGATTTCTCTATTCTTCATCTCTTTCACCTTTCTTTAGATGTCTTAGTATAGTAACTTACAAGATAAGTGCTGTCAAACTAGTTGACATCGATGACAACATAATACTGATTTAATCAGATTACATATCTAATCAGCAACTCCTCAGTGATCTTGTAATCATAGTTTCTTCAATCAGATTCCAAATCAGTTGTAGTCCAACAATCTCTCCCTTTGGCATTGATGGTGACTCAAGTAATATGAAATGTACCATACACATACCAAACATATATTCTACAACTTTGTGAACAAAATGTTGTAAGTCAAATAGACTTAATATGTTTAATCACTACGTTACTAAACTAACATTAGATAATACAACTTTACCATTCTGTAGTTGTGTTCATTTCAGTTCTCCTATTCCTACTTCTATTCTCTGTAACTGATCTTAAATACTCTATCTCATTCAGATTGTCTCTCCCTTAGATAATTCTCATCGATGTTTGTCCCTTTTCATATTATTTATCTCTCCCTTTGATAGCAATGCCAAAGAAATAAATAAACAAACTATTCTGTCTTCCTTTGTATCTCTGTATACTGATATGCCAATCGGTTCAAGTTCTCAAACTTAATCAAAACCTTGAACATGATTCAAAGTGTGAACTATGCTACATCAACATGAATAAGATTTTGATAAAAATAGGCTGATGGAACATCTAGATCACCTTCGTGACTGATAGATAGGGGACGGACCCCAAGTCTAGTCCTCAAGTATTCAAATGTGTCCTTCGGTAGAGGCTTTGTAAAAATATCTGCAAGTTGTTCTTTAGATGTGACAAATTCTAACGTCACTTGCTTCTCTTGCACTTGTTCTCTTAAGTAATGATACTTAATAGATATATGCTTTGTTTTAGAGTGCATCACATGATTCTTTGATATATTAATAACACTAGTGTTGTCACAATATATAATCATTGGGTCAGTGATTACCTCATTCATTCCTTCCAACACTTGTTTGATATATGTAATGTTTGAATAGTTAGTAGCAGCAGCAACATACTCTGCTTTAGCTATAGACTGAGAAACACAAGCCTGCTTTTTACTTGTCAATGTTACAAGTCTTTCACCAAAGAAAAATGCTCCTCTGGTAGTGCTTTTTCTATCATCCACATTTCCAGCCCAATCAACATTGGTGTAAACTTTCAATTCAAACTTCCCTTCCTTAGGATACCATAATCCATAATTCTCTATTTTCTTTAGGTATCTTAAGATCCTTTTTGTAGCTATCATGTGTGATTCTCTAGGATTAGTAGAAAATCTTACAACAATACCCACAACATGTGCTATATCTGGTCTATTATGAACTATATACATTAACTTACCAATCATGGATCAGTAAAGTGTCTGATTTACCTCTGTAGTTTCATCCTCCTTTGTCAATTTGCATCTAGTAGCCATCGGTGTTCCCACAAGTTTAGCATCTTCCATGCCAAATGTCTTCAGTACTTCCTTTATGTATTTTGATTGTGTGATGAATATTCCATCACTCTACTGAATCACTTGTAGTCCAAGAAAGAACTTAATCTCTTTGAACATAGACATTTCAAATTCCTTTTGCATTTCATCAGCAAATGTCTTGCATACAAGATCTTGACCTCCAAAAATAATATCATCAACAAATATTTCAGCAATGATAATAGTATCATCAGTATCACCTTTCATATACAGATTGCTGTTTTCACTTGTTCTAACAAATCCAATACTTAACAAGTAAGTATGTAGTCTTTCATACCATGCTCTCGGTGCTTGCTTCAATCCATATAAAGCTTTATGTAATCTACATACCATGTCTTTATTGTCAAGATCAACAAATCCTTCAGGTTTTTCAATGTAGACCTCATCTTCAAGTATACCATTTAAAAATGCTGACTTCACATCCATTTGATAGACTTTGAATTTCTTGTGTGTAGCATATGCAAGTAGCATTCTAACTCCTAATCTAGCAATAGGTGCAAATGTTTCACCATAGTCAATGCCTTCTTCCTGTGCATATCCCTTGCATACCAATCTAGCTTTATTTCTTGTGACTTCACCATTTTAATTCAATTTATTCCTGTATATCCACTTAGTACCGATAACATTCTTATCTTTGGGACGGGGTACTAACGACTAGGTTTTGTTCTTCTCTATTTTCTCTATTTCCTCCTTCATTGCATTAATCCATTTTTCATTCTCTAATGCAACTTTCACATTTTTAGGTTCAAATTCACAAACTAAACATATACCTTGTCTTGTTTTGCTTCTAGTTTGCATTCCAGCATGTCTATCTCCAATGATTTGTGTCTCAGGATGATGTCTTCTGACAAAACTAGCTAGAACTTGATTTCTCCTTTCTTGTTCATCCTACTCAGGGTCATTTCCTTGCTTGGTAGCTCCATCTTGTTCCTCGGTTTGTGTTGCCTGTTGTCCTGCATTGTTTTCTTGCTGACCGGTTGTCACAGCTTGTAGCATTGGTAGATACTCTAGATGTTCAATGTAAGTGAATATACCATAATCTTCTAGTTCCTTTGTACTTTCCTTTGTGTACTTGTCATCGAACTCATCAACACAAACATTAGTACTTTCAACTATCTTATTTGTAACCTTATTCAAACATTTGTATGCTTTACTTGTAGTGGAATATCCCAGAAATATCCCTTCATCTCCTTTAGAATCAAATTTTCCATTTCTTTCATCTTTCAAAATAAAGCATTTACTTCCAAAAATCCTAAAATAACTTACAGTAGGTTTGTGTCCAAACCATAGTTCATAAGGTGTTCAGTTGGAGTCCTTTAGTTGTACTCGGTTAAGAACATACACAGCTGTACTGATAGCTTCCCTCCAATATGTCTGAGCAACATTCTTCTGTATCATCAATGTTCTAGCACAATCAATTATAGACCTGTTCTTCCTTTCAGTAATGGCATTTTGCTGAGGTGTCCTCGGTGCAGATACCTATCTTTTGATTCCATGCTCATTACAAAAATTAGTAAATTCATCAGAGATAAATTCACCTCCTCTATTAGATCTTAAGCATTTTATTTCCTTTCTAGTTTCTTTCTCTACCTTAGCTTTATACCACTTAAACATTTTGAAAGCTTCAAATTTCTCTTTCAGGAACATAATAGTCATCAGTCTAGTATAGTCATCAACAAAAAGAATAAAATATCTATCACCAGAACAACTCTGAGTTCTCATAGGACCACATAGATCGGTATGAACCAACTCAAGTATCTTCTTTGTTGAATAGTCTTTGCTTTTAAAACTAGACTTAGTCATCTTACCTTTCTGACATTCATGGTACATGACATGATCAGGTTTTGTCAAATTAGGCAATCCTCTAACTCTTTTCTTTCTACTAATCTTGATCATGTTGTCAAAATTCACATGGCATAACCTTCTGTGCCACAACCAAGCATCTTCATCCTTTATTAACAAACAAGAAGACTGATCCATATGAAGATAGAATAGATTACCTCTGGATTGTGTACCAGTTTTGACAAGTCTTCCTCCATCATCATAGATCTTCACCTTTTTGCTCTCAAAAGCCAGTCGGTGGCTTGAATTGTTTAGCTAAGCCACACTTAACAAGTTATAGCTCAATCCATCTACCCAGTATGCATTTTCACATTGTAATCTATCATTGATCATCAATGAGCCTTTACCTCTTACCATACAAGGTGCATCATTTCCCATTCTCATAGATCCTCCATTATATTCAATAAGATGATCAAACTTCTCTACATCACTGGTCATATGATGTGTACAGCCACTGTCTATGATCCATGTATCATTTTTGCTTACTTTAGAGATCAGTGCTATCTCTTCATGTTTCTTTTCCTCCTCTGAGTCATCTTTCATAGCAACAAATACAACTTCTATATCATCTTCAGAATTAGATTCAATTTCAATATCTTTGGCCATGTAACATACCTTTTTGCCTTTTTCATCTCAGTTGTCTGAGTTGTTGTGTCGGTAGCCTCTATTGACTCTTCTCCCATAGCTTCCTTCAGATTGGTCTTTGGATCTATCATCATCTTTTTTCTGAGGGCATCTAGCAACGATGTGACCGACTTCTTTAAAATTAAAGCATGCCAAAGGTAGCTTACCTCTATACCTTCCTTTTCCTTTGGGAAATATTTTGGCCATAAGTGCTTCAAGCTCATCAGGTTCATCATCGGTATTGTCATCAATATCACAATTCTAACTATTCCTGCTAGACTTTCCAATCTTCAAAGAAGACATGAAAGTAGATTCAATAGAAGGAACAACACTATTATCAAATTTGTTTAATTCAAAAGTTGTAAGTTTACCAATCAGAGTGTCAAGAGTAAGGTTGGATGTAGCTCTTGTTTCATGAATTGCAAAAATCTTGATTGCATAAACTAGTAGCAAAGTTTTGAGAATCTTGCTTATCACTGTTTCATCATCAATTACTCCATCAGATGCTCTAATAGCATGTACCACCTCTTTGAGTCTATTTGAATATTGCACAATGTTCTCACCTTGTTTCATTCTCATATCATCAAATCTACCTCTTAGGCTTTCAGCTCGGGCTCTTTTGACATTCAAATCTCCATTGTATATTTGTGTTAATTTATCCCACATTGTTTTGGTAGTCGTGCATGTCTTAATATCTTCAAATTCAATGTTGGTACAGGCAGCAATAATTTCTATCACAGTAACATTGTGTTCATGCTTGTCCTTCAGTTGATCAAGATTCAAGGGACCAGTGGGCGATTGTATGTAGCCATTCTCCATCAGATCTAGTACAGAGTTCCCAATTCTAGATATGTGCAGCTTCATCTGGCTTTGCCATACTGCGAAGTTCTCTTTGTTTAGTTTCAGTACTTCCCTCTTATACATCTTGAGACCTTTATGATTAAGTCCTTAAAACTCTATTCCAAGCAACCAAAGCTCTGATACCAATTGTTAGACTAATTGAGAGGGGGGTGAATCAGTTATCTAGTGTCCCAATTCAAAATGTATAATTCAAAACTATTTCTTCAATTTCTGCTCATCGATAAACAATGATAACTTTCACTGTCTGTGATTTTACTGATTACCAGTCTAATACTACAACATTTACCAATCAAATCTAACATGTAACATGTAAAGAATGATAACAAACAAATATCACAATCAACACATAACACAAGAGATTTAACGTGGAAACCTTGTAAAGGGAAAAACCACCTCGGACTAGCAACCCAAAATTGTTCACTCTTTTGAAGTGAGGTCAGTTAAGACCCAACCTTGTTAAAGGTTTACAAACACACTGTCAGGTGTGACCTTGTTAGAGGATTTTAGACTGGAAGTTATCATCCAACCAGCATTCACTATGGGGTTGACAAGATAACAATGTTCATTCTATGAATGATACATCATAAGACTTTCAGAGTCCACTCAATAAAGAGATTTTGACTATATACAATGGTTCAATATGTAACAGTAAATGATCTAACTTAATACAACTTCAATTGCAGATTATAGATCAATATTCAGTCCATACAAATCCTTCTAACCAATATTTCACTTCAGATTCAATACTATATCAACTTACTATCCATCGGTAATTGCTCTCTGTAGCTCAGTAATTATTCTGTAGCTCGGTTCTTACTTAACCAGTATGATCAAAATGCATGAAAACCTTGTTCACGTGATATTCCTGCAGTTTCTACTTCTTCTGGTATCCTTCTATTAAGAAATTATGTTCTCTTATATAGATGAGTAAATCATTTTCTTCTCCACCATCAGATTTTTCCGCTTAACCACATTCATAGATTTTGCCGCTTCAAACTTTCTCGGCACTTGTGTCAATAACACGTTTGATTCTTATCCTTCAAATCTTTCCTGATTTTTGTCAGTCGTCGATCTGTGTAACAAACATTATCCATTACCTTGATGTTATACTCTTTCTAGCTCATCAATCTTATTAGCTAAAATAATTGTTTAGTTCATTCTGTTCTGCTCGGTTAACAAAGAAATGCGTCGGTGAACACTGCTCGGTTAATACTACGATTGATATACACTACACTCTATCGATGTATACTAGAATTACTTCATTTACCGACAAAACTGCTTTGTGTATTTTAGCTCTATACTTCATCATAGATGAATGCAACATAATAAAGTCAATATGATCAAGTCATAGACTCATCAACAAGTTACTCAATGTGTTCCTTATCCTCATCTATCATGTACATCTTTCTCATGTAGATTTCTCTATTCTTCATCTCTTTCACCTTTCTTCAGATGTCTCGGTATAGTAACTTATAAGATAAGTGCTGCCAAACTAGTTGACATCAATGAAAACATAATACTAATTTAATCATATTACATATCTAATTAGAAACTCCTCAGTGATCTTGTAATCATAGTTTCATCAATCAGATTCCAAATCAGTTGCAGTCTAACAATCTATCTCCTTCTAGAAAGATCAATTCTGCAAAAAACTTCTCTTCCCACCAAAATCTGACCTCAGAGACAAAAGCTCTTACTATTATTTCCTACTTGCTCAAAATTGATTTCTAGTTCTGCCAATGAAGTCATCGTTTCCTGCTATTTCCAACAATATATTACACTTATATATTTGGGCAAAAATTGAACCTCCAAATTGAAAATTCATGAGCAAATTCATTCATGAACAACTTGACATATTTGAAATTTGAAATTTATGCATATAGTCAAATTATTACAATCTTTTTAAATATTTCTACACATATATGAATTTGACCAGGCCCACATTGGACATGTACCACCATTTGATTCGTTCGACAGACCACATCATCACCACCTCACCATCTAGCTGACTGCCACATCACCGGCTATGCCACTTGTCACTCTCTAGTTGGCCTATCACTCTACTCTGCCACCTCATCGAGCTACCACATGTCAGCCTATCGCATGATCGGAAGTGCTGAATTCTTTCCTTGCGGTCATGCAACCACTATTGGATCTCTCGCACATATCTTGAGGCCGTCAGAACTTGTACAATGCATTTCATCAAAATTTACCTTAGCCTTTGCATGGGACCCACCTGCCACATCATCACCAACTCATCACTAGTTAGGCACCTTGAACCATGTGCATGTAAGAGAAACCTCCAGTCCGTGTGTCCACTCTTGGAGACCTTATGCTTGTGTGTTGGGCTATTTGAACATTTGAATTTTCTCCCACACTGCAAATGTGGGACTAAACTTCTTTGATTTTAATAATATTTCCTTTCAAAATTATCCTCATAGTGTGTGCCCAACTAGCACGCATTACCTGGGCCCACACAAAGCCTCCATTCCTTCCTTTCTCTTTACTTCTTACCTTGTCACCTCTACTAACTCCATGCATGCACCAGTGTTCTTCTCCATTCTCTTGGGGCCTCCCAACAGTGCCCTCACATGAATGGGAAGCCAACCTTGGTGTGCACAATCATGAGGCATACACATATTTGGGATAAGCAACCTCATTTGTTGGTGTGTGCCAACATTCTTTTGAATGGTGTGCAACCTCCCCTCAAGAACGTGCACCAACACCTTAGCAAAATGCCCGCAACATTCTTTATGTTCTTTGCAGATATGTTTGGTGTGCATGTCGCAGTGGTGTGATTTCATTATTTGGTGTGTATGAGATACTTGATGGTGTGCACCCAGCCCTCAATGTTTTGGTGAAGATACTTGCAACCATCACATGATTTGTTTGCACAACCAACTCACTCATTTGGTGCATAAACTCTTTGTCGGGTGCCAATAAAGCTTGTTTGTGCACCCAACCCTTATAAAATGTATGCAACCCTCACTTGGAGTGACATACACATCTCCATTTGGTGAATAAAAACATCCCTTGCAAAATACTTCACAGCTAGTAGTGCATAAGTAGACAACATGTTTCTTAATTACATCCAGAAGAAAATGGCGTAATTCGACTCCACAAAAATTGGGAAGCTTGGAGCCTTGAAAACTTCAAAAGGTTTAAGATAATTCAAATAATCAACTGGGTCAACACTGAATTTCAAGTAACCCACAAGATTTTAGTACTTCCTTTGTAAAATGGCCTATTCTAGCTTGTTCGAAAAACACAAAATAATCACTGCAAACTGCCTCAGAAAGAGATAGATTAAAAATATCAAAATATGAGCTGAGGGCGAGCCACTGAATCTGGTAGAAGATTCATATGCAAGGAATGCAACAAAACAACCCTCAACTGAAGATAACCATCTGACAAAAAACTATGAATTTCAAAAAATAGCTACTTTGCAAAGTTATTCTATCTGCACTTTTTATCAACATAAAACACTTTTTGTCTGACCTTGCAAACCTATCAGATCGAAACCTTAGAATCTAAAACCCTGGATGAATGATCTCTATCATCCATAGAAAATAAGGTTATAATCAGATTCCCAAAGTGATCAACCAATTATCTTGAAATAATCCTCAAAGTTACCTCTCTAGAACATCCTGAACTGAAAGGCAGTGAAATAGTATAAATCGGGTTTATAACTAACTGAGGAAAGGGGTCAAATGGATTGATCACAATCTGAAACTCATCAAGGAGATTCACTTCCATATATACATTATAAACCAACCTTCAAATCTTCCTAACAGTGATGGGGTGAAATTTGCACGACCTCAAAGTAGGCCACTCTAAACTCTGCATTCCCACATTCAGTAAAATTGAATAAAATGCAAATAGAAATGCCTTATTAAACTGATCATACAAACTTACCAGAATCTAAAAATGGGCATAGAGATTCAATCTCATGCCTACAATACAGTGCAAAAATCCTTATACAATGACAATCAACCCTATGTCAGATACAAACCACCAAATTAGGCCACTCAGTGAAAACTGAACAGAATACGAAATGCAGATTTGTGCAATGCCCTTCAATTGGGTACCTTCGAAACATATCAGAACTAAATTCTGAGAGTTGAAAACAAATATATATGCTAAATGATAGGCGAGGAACACATGTCCTAAACCTCATCACTTGAAAATTAATAAGCTCTTTTATCCGTGCACTCAAACTACGCTTCCCTTTGAAGACTTTCAAAGCACTAATATAACATTTAGAGAAAATTTCTAAATATGGAGTCAAAATACAATCTGGATTTTTGAGCTCCAATAGTGGCTCTATCTAGGGATGTGTACCTCTTGTGGGCATGCAGAGAATTCAGAATCTTCAGAAGAGCAGACCATTAAAAAATAAAACATACTTTTCTCTCTCTTCTCAAAACTAGGGTACCTTATTGAAAGAAACACTCCACACAAATGAAAGCAAAGAAACCATACAATGAGCACACTATGTACAAATGGCCCAAAGCCATCAAACTAAAATCACCTCTTACATCTATCAAATATTTGATTTTCATCTCCGTAGATCAAAGGTAAGTTGAGATTGTTTCTCTTATCTGTCTGATCAAACATATTGCCGTACATTTTAAACATTTCAAATGAAAATTAATCAGCATCCTCACCATTATTAGGTGCCTTGGAATCAATAGAGTACTAAAAATGTTGAGCATTATGCAGCAACAAGTTGCTGCCTTCTTTATCACTATTAATCGACTCAGAAGGAAGATATCTCAATTCACTCAAATAGCTGGAAACATCAGGCCTATTTTGCTCATTAGTTTGCAGAGAAAAAATATGGTCAATTACAACATTGGTTTGCAAAATAGAAGGAGACATCCCATTATCTTGATGACAACTCCTATCAATATTTTGTATATGTAAACATGTATCATCAGACAATGGTTCCTTTAAAACTTGTAGGGCTGAAAATATATATTTAGATTTATTACTTTCCTCAACATGCTGATCTATACAAGAATCCTTGTTACCAAGCTCTTCAAAAACTAAATCCACACCAGCACATGAATCCTCATATTCATCATACATGACACTATTATGTTCATTACATTCACATGCATTATTTTCTTGCAAATTATCCAATCCAAGTATGGAAGAAGAATCGACACTAGATGCATCATAGTCCACACCCTTACTAGTATCATCATTATCAAAAAATATGTTGATTGGGCATGGAATCACAAAGTCATATTCAGATGCATATTTCTAAAAATTAGCAGCTAAGATTTTTGAAATTTCCTCATTGCTTAATGAACATTGAACTTCATGTTCACCTTCTTTTGGCTCTTGCTTGATGTTGCAAGCATCTTCTTCACGGAAAATAGGAATCAAGATCTCCTGGCTTGTAACATTTACTTTTGAGAAGTCACTACAACAACTTTTATCTACCTCATAATCATCTCCTTGTTATTTTCATAGGCATTTTTTATATTGAAACAAGAAGGTTGCCCTCTTATGCTGATAAAAGGAAGGATCTACAAACTTAATGGAAACATTATTAATTACAGATTCATCTTCAATATCTTGGTATCTACTCACTTCACTATTAGCATCATAATCAACATCACTAGCACAAATAGAAACAACACTATCACCAATGTCTTCTTCATCATTGAAATGAAGAACAACCATTTCTTGTAACCTCTGCTCTTCTTGAAGCTGCTAGCACATAACATCATTCTCAGCAATTTTTATTTTGAGAATAGCAATCCTAATTAGTAGATCCTCATTATCAACTTCATGGGTGATGTGATCAACAAAGACCTCAATGTCTTAGTCTTGATCTTCATTCTTTAGTTCACACCTACCCTCACTAACTCTTGGAAAATATTCCCTAACCTTAGTAGGGAACCTATTTGGGAGACCATGTATGTCATCATAACATAATGGCTCATATCTTTGTTAATATGATTTAGAACAACAAAGAGGGGGGGTGAATCAGTTGTTCTCAGGTCTAGATGTATAAAAAAAACTTTAAAACTCTTCAACAAATCAGATCTAATAACCAACAGCTACTCGGTCATTACTAATTGCATAACAAAAACATATAATAGTGCCTTCCACTTATCCAATAGCATCTAACTTGTAAAACATAGAAATGTTCAAACCAAAACATTCACACAAGTAACAATACTAGGATTTATAGTGGAAACCCAATTTGGGAAAAACCACTTTGTAACATGTTACTATCATGTTCACTCTTCTGAAGAGAGCTCAGTGAAAAGCCAACCCTATCAAAGATTACAAACACATTGTCAGGTGTGACCCGGTTAAAGGATTTAAACCACTCTGTTAAAAGTGCGCCTTGTTAAAGGACTTACATACACTCCATTAGAATGCAACCTTGTTCAAAGGATTTATACCTGTGACTATTAGGTCAACCTCTGTTAAAAGGATTTTGACTGATACAATGGTTAGAAAGTAGTAGTAATATTGGTCTGAAAAACATACAACTCACTTTGCAAATATCAGATCCAATTCCGTACACATATGCTGGCTTACTGACTATGAACCTTTACCATCTCCATCACTGATATGCTCGAAACTCTCTTCAAGCAATCACAAAACTTCTCCTTCAACCTTCTCTGCCTAGATAGTCAATAACATCAACAAAACTTCCAACATCCTCTCTCTTACAACCTCTAGCTTAGGTTCCCTTAATACTTCCTCCATTAGGTCAATACATCTTTTGCCGCTTAATCTCCTTCATAGATCTTAGGGTTAGGTCAGATTCATTGAATCTATCCTACTTTATGTTCTTCGGCTATCCTTCTAGAAATATCTCAAATCTCTCAATAGATTTACAATAAAACATTTTACAGTACATTAAATGCTTTCATACATTCAATAAATAAAGTCAACATGTTTTACATAATCCAAGAATTCAACGATGTGGGCTGGAAATCTGAATTCTTCCTCAAATGCAAAATACAGATGCTTGGTCAATACTGTGTTCAACTTCTTGGTCTTCACTAGAAAGCTCGGTCACCTCAAAAATTGTTTCATTGGCTAATACTATCTTCCTCGGTAATTAACTGGTGTTCGGTCAACACTGAATTTACTCAACATATACTAGCTCGGTCGACACTAACAACACTCAACTTAAACTAGATTTGTTCACTTTTGCTCGGTTAAGCCTACCAGTTTAGTCTTCATTCTTACTTAGATAAATAATACATTATCTTATCATTGTGTCACATAATCAAGTACTCATTGAAATATCAAAATAACTCAACCTTTCCTTAGGTGCTATTATTATCAACCTTGCCTTTCCCCTTAGCAACGCTCAAATAGATATAGTACTTTCTTAAATAGAAATAGTCTTACCAGTTAAGGTTTGACATCAATGACCATACAACAATTACTTCAATGGAAGTTTCCAAAAATCTCCCTCTTTGGAATTGATGGCAACACCATATGAATATCACATGAATTACTAACCAATCCAAAACTTATCTGTCCATTAGAAATATTTATAATATCCTTAGCTTCATTCTGATACAAAATCAATTAGCCATGCTTGTATGATCATCCACTAAATCTCTCCCTTTTTATTGATCTTCTCAATCTATATATTCATCTGCGATAATCTCCCTCTTTGACAAAAATGCCAAAGCAACAACAAAAACATACATCTTGCAGATGTAGATATCATCTTTTTAGTTCAATAATAATATTTATCCCTCTGTCATCTTTGCTTATGATTGATTCTTTGCTTTGCTATGCTTTTCACAACTCTAGGCTACTCCTAAAGTGTGACCTATTTCTACATCAACTTGTTAGATACTCTTTGTAGCACATTTGATGCAGTGGTCCTAGCTTGACTAGGAAGCCTCAGTTAGGGGAAGGACCCCTAATTGACTTCTCAGGTATTCATGAGCTTCTTTAGGTAAAGCCTTAGTGAATATATCTACTAGTTGTTCCTTTGTATTCACATATTCCATTCAGACCTCTTTATCTTGTACCAGTTCTCTCAAGTAATGATACTTGATGGCAATGTGTTTTATCTTTGTGTGCATCATTGGATTCTTAGAGATGTTGATAGCACTTGTGTTGTCATAGAAGATGACAACTGGTTCAGTGATTTCTTCTTTCATGCCTACCAACAATTGCTTTATCCATATCAAGTTTGAACAGTTCATAGCTGTAGCCACATACTCAGCTTTAGCAGTAGATTGGGAAATGCAATTTTATTTCTTTCTTGTCCAGGAGACTAATCTATGTCCAAGAAAGAAAGCTCCACCACTAGTACTTTTTCTATCATCTACATTTCCTACCCAATCAACATCTGTATACACTCTCAGTTCAAACTTCTCATGCTTCTTGTAGTACAATTCATAGTCAGCAATCCCTTTCAAATATCTCATTATTCTTTTGACCGCCATCATGTGAGTTTCCTTAGGATTGGCAACAAATCTTGCCACAATCCCAATAGCTAATGCAATATCTAGTCTACTATGTACAACATAGTGTAGCTTTCTAATCATAGATCTATACAAAGTCTGGTTAACTTCTACAACATCATCATTTTTAGACAACTTTTGTCCAGTAGCCATGGGAGTACTTACTGGCCTTGAATCTTCCATACCAAAAGTTTTCAGTATCTCATGAACATATTTAGACTGGGTGATAAAAATTCCTTTCTCCATCTGATATACTTGTAAACCAACAAAAAATTTGATCTCCCCAAACATACTCATTTCAAATTCAATTTGCATTTCATTTGAAAATTTCTTACACAAGGCATCTTGTCCACCAAATATAATATCATCTACAAAGATCTTAGCTAACAAGATTCCTTTACCTTCTTCATCTTTCATGTATAGATTGCTTGTGTCATTTGTCCTTGAGAATCCAATCTGCATTAGGTAGTTGTGCAGTCTCTCATACCATGCTCTGGGAGCTTGCTTCAGTCCATACAGTGTTTTATTTAGTTTGCAAACTATGTGTCTTTTGTTTGGATCAACAAATCCTTCTGGCTGTTCAATATACACTTCTTCTTCTAATATACCATTTAAAAATGTAGACTTAACATCCATTTGGTATACCTTGAAATATTTATAGGCAACATATGCAAGAAGAGTTCTTACTCGTTCCAATCTCACTACAGGGGAAAATGTCTCCCCATAATCTATTCCTTCTTCTTGTGTGTAGCCTTTGCATACCAGCCTAGATTAGTTTCTTATTATTTGACCATGCTCATTCACCTTATTATGAAATACCCACTTTGTCCCAATGACATTCTTATTTTCTAGTCTCGACACCAGATTCCAGGTATCATTCTTCTCTATCTGGTCTATCTCTTCATTCATTGCTTCTATCCAGTCTTCACTTTCTAATGCCTCCTTTGTTATTTTAGGCTCAAATTCACATAGTAAACATGTTGGATCTCTTGCCTTGCTTCTGGTCAGAATTCTAGTATCTTTATCTCCAATAATCTATTCAAGCTTGTGATGTCTCCTTACACGTTGTGCTAGAATAGGTTCTGCTCTCCTTTCATTTTTCTCATTAGGTTCACCAACAAGATTGTCAGATTCAACTTCTGAATGCTCAACAACCTCTCCCTGATACTTGACATTTGTCACGCCCCACAAGGGAACCAGGGAAAAGCACAAAGGTTTACTTTGTAAAAGAAAAACCTAAGTACATTTTTATGAAAAATTTTGAACTTTTAAGAATTACAAATAAACAAAACTTATTCTAACTTCTTTCCAAGGTTCCCTTAATTTTATTTGTATGATTTATTGAAGGCTGATAAATAATTCTTTTTTTTAGCCACCTTTACTACCCATATAAATTCCATCTAATATTCCTTATTAGAAAAAAACACCTAAACACATTCACTTTTAATTTCCATTTAAAAATTTTAGAGATCAATTACTATAATCAAACTTAACATATTGCAATAATACAACAATTGATGCTCTACATTTTACATAGCTTGAAATATTACATAATTACATCTTTTCAACATACATTTGTATATGAAAATAAACATCCCATATAACCCTTTTCCTATATCTACCCATTATTACATTATCTTGAAATTACATTACATTCAAACTCCTCATGGGAGAATACATAAAGTTTACATCATAATAAAATAAGTACAAGTCTTCATTCTTCAACAGGTGCATAGACAAGCATGGATCTTTAATTATTTACATTTGCATAGAATACCTCGATAGAAAGATTTTTTCCACCCAACCACGTGGATACCCACTCCCCTGTGCTAGGAGATAAACACCAGGCCCACAAAAGAAGGAACTTATTAGGTTACACCTAGGGTTGAGTAATATTTCCCACAAGTATAGTTCTTTTCAACTAGGGTTCTAAGGCTTGGGTAGAAAACTCTAGAAACTACCTAAGTGAGTGTCATCGTATAGCCCTCACACCTTGGGTTGTCCTGGTACTAACCACTCCAGGCCCCGGCCCCCAAGTAGGCACATGCGGGATCGAATGCCTTTCATACAGACAAGTGCCATTCGATCGTACCTATACTTAGGTACCTTCTCCCACTCCCATCCATAGCCTATCCAAGCGCTCATGGCATGGGCGAGGCACAAATTAATCTTTTTAATGTTTTAATACCCATTCCCTTAAATTTATTAAGTTATCACTTGTTAATTAACTCATCAGTCGGTTATCCTGGTTCTAGCCACTTTAGGGCCCCCGCCCCGCACTGAGAGCCACTCACTTAGGGTCTTAGGTTTCCTAACCCTAACCCATTCCCATCTGGTTCACAACATACCCATAATAGCCTATTGACATGTCTATCTCAGCGATCATTTCATAATTTTCAAATCTACACTTGGATGTTTATAAGAATCTAAAGTTTGGCTAGGTTTGATCATAAGCAAGTCGAAAAGGAAAGGTTTTGTTTTCAGTTTTTTTTTTTAACCCCTCCTAACCTTTATCCAAATATGAAAATGAGAACCCTTATATTTGCAAATGAGATTTATATGATTGATCATTAAATTTAGATGTCTTTTAGTTCCTGACTTTATCTCGTCTAAGATATATTATCCTAATATATTACATTTATTAAAAATTTACTTATTGAAATCAAATGCCTCTTAGATGTCTTAAAAAGTTCATGTATTATATTATATATATATAATATTATGTATATTATATATATATATTTAATATATCAAAATTAACTAAATCCCATATTACAAAATATATATCCTATTATACATATAATATTTCTTATATTATATGTATAATATAATACAATTTTTTTTAATTAAATAATATAATTTATATTATATATATAATATTAAACATATTATATATATAATATAATGTCAACAATACATAAATTATACCACATGAAATTGTTTTAAATTAAATATAAATTATATTATATATATAATATTAAACATATTATATATATAATATAATGTTAAAATATAAATTATACCGCATGAAAAATTGATTTGTTTTATCTCCCTTTCCTTCCAAACTCGGGCGGTCCCTGTGCTGCCGGTAGTGGCCGCATTGCCGAACGGTACCCGTGGGTATTGCCGGCAGTGTGGTCACTGTCGGTCGGCACCCTAAGGTGCCGCCGGCAGGCATACCACCTGTCGATGGTACCTTAGGTTACCGTGCGGCCTTTCATCATTCATTTTTTTTAAATTTTTTTTTAATACTTCAAAATGGTATTTAAATTTTTACTTAGTAAATTTCAAAGAAAATAAAATCTTTTCAAAATAATATCATTTTTTTAAAATATCATTTATTCTTTATTTTAACTTAATCTATATAAATATGTATATATATATATATATATATATATATATATATATATATATATATATATATATATATATATATATATATATATATATATGATAAATATATATTATTTTTTACCCGTATAAAGTTTAACTAACATCGCTATTTTATTTACAATAAAATAATAGGATTTTATTTTTCAAAACGTAAAATACGATATGAAGTAATATATATATTTTTTATCCTAAGATGTTTCTGTAGAATAAAATAATCCATTTCACCTAATGATTAACATAGATTAAATAAATATATCATCAGGCTTTATTAGCATATGATCAATAACAAACGGACTCAGGATCCAACTTGGAAATCTGACGGGTCTGGTTGATGAAATCCGGGTCTGCTCTTCTTCTCCAATTCTCCTGCTGTCGAGACAATCTTTCCAGCTTCCAAAGTCCAGCCCTCCTATCCTTCTTTCCCCAAAATCCATCCTTCCAAATTATTTAATATCCAACTATGGTAGTTGGAGGAGTTTCTCTACGGGAGAAACTTCTCCAACTTCCCAAACCATCTTTCCCGTAAACATCAATAAAGTTTTTTTTTAATTAATTTTAGTTAACATATCATCCAAAGCAAACTATAACAACAAGAATGATTAGGTGGCTTACAAGGAAAACAGATAGGACAATTGGAATCTAACTAGCCCAACTTCTAGGAGGTCTCGAGTTCAACTCCCTCCTAATTAGCTAGTTTTTTTAACCAAAGGCAATTACTTTTATTATTATTTAAAATTACGTTAAGATTGTAATTTCTATTTACGAGCAATTATAGGGATATATATATGTATGCTTGATTTAATTTTATCAAACAATTATTAGGCTAGTGCCAATTATTAGTTCTATCAATATAATTAAGTATATATATATATTATATTTATTTATTTATATATATATATCTATCTTAATATACATATATGTGTTCATAAGCGTATGTGTGCACCCATATGTTTATGACACATATATTATAAGTGACCGATTATTCACGTTAATAGTATCCTTTTTATAATTATAAAATCGTATGATTAAAGGTACATATATCAACTTATCCTTAAAGCTAACATGATAATCTAAACTACGATAACAATCTTTGACTAGCAAAGACTCACTTTGATAACTTACTACCAAGATTGAGCATACCCTAAAAGCAAGAACAAGGTCTAGATCCTAATAACTGATAAATCACATAATACCTCCCTACCAGGAACTGATCCAATGTTTCCCACTAGGGTGAATGATCAAGGTAAAGGTTTTCTTTTGTAAGGCTTGGTGATATCTCCATGACAACAACAACGATCGAGGATTTAAGGGATCGCTCAGACCTGTGAAGCCAGGTGGAGATGATACCCGGTACCTGCACATCCTGCATCACCAAGAAGAGATACATGTACATATATATAGATCAAATACTTGCAGACATATGACTAGGATTGGTACATCGTGTGGGCCTCACTGAGTGAGTAACTATGACTCCGTCCTGAGTCATGAAAACACATCAGACATATGGTTCCATAATACAATCGTGATAAGGGTTAGTATCCAAATCATGTAAAATAAATTCTTCTAGGATCTCATAAACATATAATCAATGTAACTATAATTGAACATATAAATATCATCTGATGAACATGTAATCCTCCATGAAACATAAACATGAGTGCATAGTTCTAACCATCATAATAGAAAAGAGTTAAATCATAGTACTATAGGAGAGGTATTACATCCTCCCCCCCTAGAGTTAGGCTTACTCCTGGAAGCCTACAAATAAATATGGATAAGCACCTCTAAGCCTAGCAGCATCTTCCCATGTGGCAGAAGATTCATCATTGGGGTCCCATTGGACCCTTGCCTGCTCTATGTTGCGACCCCTGAGGGTTAGTGTCTGCTGCTGCAGAATACGTACTGGCTCTAAAGCTAGCTGCCTGTCCGCTACCTGTAATGCATTCCAATCTAAAACATGAGTCACATCAGGAATATACTTTCTAAGAACTGAAACATGGAATACATCATGAATGCGAGCAAGGCTGGGTGGCAAGGCAAGCCGATAGGCTACTGGTCCTATCCTCTCCAGGACCTCAAAAGGGCCAACAAACTGGGGTGCCAACTTGGAGCCTTTTCCATAACGGATTGGACTCTTTCATGGACGCACCCTCAAAAATACTCTATCACCAGGAGAAAAGTGTACATCAATCCTGTGAGCATCGACGTACTTCTTCTGTCTATCTTGAGTTGTCACAATATGCTCTCTGATGCGCCTGACCTGATCCTCCATATCCTGCAACATTTCTGGCCCTAAAAGCACCCTGTCCTCCAACTGGTCCCAACTCAAGGGGGTACGGCATGGGCGACCATACAATGCCTGAAAAGGGGACATACCTATGGAACTATGATAACCATTGTTATAAGAAAATTCTACCAAGTAGAGGTATTCCTCCCAATGGGTTTGCCTGTCCATAACATACATCCTGAGCATATCCTCGAGGACCTGATTGACTTGCTCTGTTTGCCCATCTGTCTCAGGGTGATAGGCTGAGCTAAAGTTGAGCTGAGTCCCTAAAGCATGCTGAAGTGAAGTCCAAAGAGCCGAGGTGAATACTGGATCACGATCAGATATGATTTTTCTAGGAATGCCGTGGAGTCTCACAATATCCTTCATAAATATTCTGGCCACAGAAGATGCTAAGTAGGAGGACTGTATAGGAGAAAAATGAGCTACCTTGGTGAGTCTATCCACTGTTACCATGATAGCGTCATGTCTCCTGGGAGTCATTGGAAGTCCCACTATAAAATCCATGGAAATGATATCCCACTTCCATCCTGGCACTAGGTGAGGCTGCAATAGACCTGCAGGGTGTTGATGTTCGGCCTTCACTCTCTGGCATTCTAAACATCTAGCCACATAGTCTGCTATATCCCTCTTCATCCCTGACCAATAGTATAACTGTCGTAGGTCAGCATACATTTTCTTCACCCCTGGATGTGCTGAATAGGGAACCTTGTGGCTTTCCGAAAGGATAAGCGCACGAAGATCTCCAGCCATGGGAACATAGATTCTATTTTGTTGTTTTAGCAACCCTACTGAATCCAAGGAATATCCTGAGAAGCGACCTTCCAAAGGCCTCCCTGATCCTATGTCTAACTTAACCTCCTGAAACCAAGGGTCAGAAGTAAGGGCCTCCCTGATTCTACTCTCCAAATCTGTGCTAAGGGTTAAGGCTGAAAGAGTATGTCGGCGCCTGCTTAAAGCATCTACCACCACATTCATTTTGCCTTGAACGTACTTAACTTCAAAATCATACTCGTATAAAAATTCCATCCACCTTCGTTGCCTAGCATTGAGATTGGGTTGGGTGAAGATGTACTGAAGACTTCTATGATCTATTTGGAGTTCAAACTTGTGACCCAATAGAAAGTGTCTCCATTTCACCAAGGCATGTATGACTACTGCAAGTTCAAGGTCATGGGTGGGGTAGTTGAGTTCATGATCCTTGAGTTTCCTTGAATCATAAGCCACAACCTTTCCTTCTTGCATAAGAACTTCCCCCATCCCCTCTAGAGAAGCATCTGTGCATACTACAAAATTTCTGGATGGTTCAGGAACTACCAAAATTGGTGCACTGGTCAATCTATCTTTCAGGGTTTGGAAAGCGACCTCACACTTTTCTGACCAAAAAAAATTCTTACCCTTTCTTTGAAGTGAAGTAATGGGGTGAGCAACCCGAGAAAAATCTTTGACAAACCTCCTGTAATACCTGGCTAATCCCATAAAACTGTGAATCTCAGGGACATTAGTAGGAGTTGGCCACCCTACTATGGCTTGAATTTTATCTGGGTCAATAGCAATACCACTTCCTGATATGACATGTCCAAGATACTTAACCTCAGTCTGAAAGAATTCACACTTTTCTGCATTGGCATAATGTTGATTCTCTCTAAGGCACTGCAATACTTGCCGAAGATGAACTTCATGTTCTTCAAGAGTTTTGGAGTATACCAAGATATCATCTAAGAATACTATCACAAATTTGTCCAAGTAAGTTCTAAACACTCCATTCATCAAGCTCATGAATACGGAAGGAGCATTTGTTAACCCAAAGGGTACCACTGTGAATTCATAATGGCCATACCTGGTGCGAAAAGCTATTCGATGAATATCAGCTTCTTGAATTCTCAGTTGATGATAACCTGACTTGAGATCTATCTTAGAGAATATTTTTGCCCCTTTCATCTGATCAAATAGATCGTCAATGCGGGGGTAGAGGATACCGATTTTTGATGGTAACCTTGTTCAGTTGACGATAGTCAATACATAATCGAAGAGATCCATCTTCCTTCTTTACAAATATTACTGGCGCTCCCCAGGGTGATACACTAGGTCTTATGAACCCTTTTTCTAAAAGTTCTTCTAGCTGAACCTTGAGTTCCTCAAGTTCTTGTGTGGTCATACGGTATGGAGCTTTGGAAATTGGTTCTGCTCCCGACACCAAATCAATTTTGAAATCTATGTCTCTCCTGGGTGGTAACCCTGGAATTTCTTTTGGAAAAACATCCAAGTATTCTTGTAAAAGGGGGTAATCTAATGATATCTCCCTACTCTCTTCTTGATCTAAATCCTCCATTGTGACTGAAAAAAGTTGGCATCCTTTGCACATGCACCTCTTAAGCTGCATCGCTGAAATCATGCAGAGAGAGATGGATGATTGAACCCCAATAATCTTCTTAGGTTTCCCCGAGTCATCAGTGCATTGAACACTTTTGTTTCGACAATCCAAAGTGGCTTTGTGAGTATCCAACCAATCCATGCCCAACACTACTCCATATGACCCTAAAGGAAACACTCTAAGATCTACTAGGGTAGAGAAAGGTCCAAGTTCTAAACTGCAACTTTGAACATAGGAGTCAGAGGGTACTCTTGCCCCAGAGGCTAGTTCAACCTGCCACCTATCTTCCTACCTTACTGCCTTCAGCCCACATTGCTCTACTAAAGAAGATGAAATAAAAGAATCTGTTGCCCCTGAATCAAACAAAATGGTGGTAGAGATACCCTTCAACAAACCTGGAGTTTCAATGACTGCCCCCTGATGATTGGCTTGACCTTGGTTTACAGTAGAAAACACTTGATGAGATCTGCCTGTGTTACCTACTGTTGGTTCTGAAGTAGCCTGTCTGAAATTAACCGCTGGAGAAGATTTTTGAGGGCAATTTACTGCAATGTGCCCATGTTGCCCAAAGGAGTAACATCCAGTGTTTTTGACAAAATTCCTCCCTGCAGATGGTGCACTAGATTGCTGGTAACTACCCTGACTAGAGTTCTGAGGCATACTCTGAGCTGGCAGACAGTTTGGGAATCATTTTGCACGTTTCCAGTTGCGAGAATTATTAGATTGAGAACCCCCACTTTTACTTTTGTTCCCATTATGATAGTTACTGTTGTTGTTGTTAAAAAACTTCCTTTTCTGTTGATTCTGATTCCCCTTAGGTGGATAGTTCTTAGGTGTGCCTTGAAATTGATTCCCTGACCCAACCTAGAATGTATTGCCACCTTGGCCACTGGTTCGGCTTCCTAACCCCAAGGCTATGTTTTGTTCTTCAAGACGAGCCTTGATGACTGCATCATTTATAGTCTGAGGTTCAAACATTCTTACACTACAGGCCAAATGACCATTGAGCCCTCTAAGAAAGTGTTGAGTTAGCATGGGTTCATCATCCTTAAACCCTGAATATGGCTTGAGTTCCAAGAACTTCCTCTCATAGTCATCCACTAACATATTAAGCTGCCTCAGATTGTGAAATTCTTCGGCTCTTTCCCGCCTCCAATGGTCAGATAGAAATTTAGCTCGAAAAAGTTCTAGGAATAATTCCCAAGAAAGGGTGGTGATGTCTAAGTGAAGTTTCTCTCTTTCTGTTTCCCACCATGTGGATGCAAAGTCTCTAAGGTGAATAACGGCAAACTGGGCTTTGGTATTACTGCTGTATGGGTGCATGGAGAAAAGCCTTTCTAATTCTAGCAACCAAGTTTGTGCGGTAGTTCCACCTTGTGTTCCCTTAAATGGGTTTGTCTTGGTCCTAATGAGATCTCGCATATGAGAAGCCCATAGGGCATCTTCTTCCATTGTCGAGTCTCTCCTCCTAGGACTTCTTTCTCTTTCCTCATGGTGAGTGTTGTTTTCCCCATGTTGGCCTCTATCCTGTCCTGCCTCTAATCTCTGAAGGATTTGTTGTAGTAGGTCTGTTACTTGGGCTCCCTGAAAACCTCCTGATTAATTGTTAGATTGTTCCCCTTGCCCCTCGTATTGTTCTTCTTCTTGAGAACTTTCATGTTGAGATCTAGGAGGGGCATTTTGGGCACCTCCTCTTCGACCACGGGTTACGGGTGGCATCCTGCCATGAGTTAAGAAGAATGATGAGTTTATGGTTTTGATTTTCATTTTGAGTTTTCCTAAGATATAATACAAGTTTTAGGGTACATGGACCCAATTCTTTAGGCCCCAGTGTAGCAACTTAGGGCTCTGATACCAAAGATGTCACGCCCCGCAAGGGAACCAGGGAAAAGCACAAAGGTTTACTTTGTAAAAGAAAAACCTAAGTAGAGTTTTATGAAAATTTTTGAACTTTTAAGAATTACAAATAAACAAAACTTATTCTAACTTCTTTCCAAGGTTCCCTTAATTTTATTTGTATGATTTATTTAAGGCTAATAAATAATTCTTTTTTTTAGCCACCTTTACTACCCATATAAATTCCATCTAATATTCCTTATTAGAAAAAAACACCTAAACACATTCACTTTTAATTTCCATTAAAAAATTTTAGAGATCAATTACTATAATCAAACTTCATCCATCAAACTTAACATATTGCAATAATACAACAATTGATGCTCTACATTTTACATAACTTGAAATATTACATAATTACATCTTTTCAACATACATTTGTATATGAAAATAAACATCCCATATAACCCTTTTCCTATATCTACCCATTATTACATTATCTTGAAATTACATTACATTCAAACTCCTCATGGGAGAATACATAAAGTTTACATCATAATAAAATAAGTACAAGTCTTCATTCTTCAACAGGTGCATAGACAAGCATGGATCTTTAATTATTTACATCTGCATAGAATACCTCGATAGAAAGATTTTTTCCACCCAACCATGTGGATACCCAAAAGGATCCACTCCCCCGTGCTAGGAGATAAACACCAGGCCCACAAAAGAAGGAACTTATTAGGTTACACCTAGGGTTGAGTAATATTTCCCACAAGTATAGTTCTTTTCAACTAGGGTTCTAAGGCTTGGGTAGAAAACTCTAGAAACTACCTAAGTGAGTGTCATCACATAGCCCTCACACCTTGGGTTATCTTGGTACTAGCCACTCCGGGCCCCGGCCCCCAAGTAGGCACATGTGGGATCGAATGCCTTTCATACAGACAAGCGCCATTCGATCGTACCTATACTTAGGTACCTTCTCCCACTCCCATCCATAGCCTATCCTAGCGCTCATGGCATGGGCGAGGCACAAATTAATCTTTTTAATATTTTAATACCCATTCCCTTAAATTTATTAAGTTATCACTTGTTAATTAACTCATCAGTCGGTTATCCTGGTTCTAGCCACTTTAGGGCCCCGGCCCCGCACTGAGAGCCACTCACTTAGGGTCCTAGGTTTCCTAACCCTAACCCATTCCCATCTGGTTCACAACATACCCATAATAGCCTATTGACATGTCTATCTCAATGATCATTTCACAATTTTCAAATCTACACTTGGATGTTTATAAGAATCTAAAGTTTGGCTAGGTTTGATCATAAGCAAGTCGGAAAGGAAAGGTTTTGTTTTCAGTTTTTTTTTTTAACCCCTCCTAACCTTTATCCAAATATGAAGATGAGAACCCTTATATTTGCAAATGAGATTTATATGATTGATCATTAAATTTAGATGTCTTTTAGTTCCTGACTTTATCTCGTCTAAGATATATTATCCTAATATATTACATTTATTAAAAATTTACTTATTGAAATCAAATGCCTCTTAGATGTCTTAAAAAGTTCATGTATTATATTATATATATATATATAATATTATGTATATTATATATATATATATATATATTTAATATATCAAAATTAACTAAATCCCATGTTACAAAATATATATCCTATTATACATATAATATTTCTTATATTATATGTATAATATAATACCATTTTTTTTAATTAAATAATATAATTTATATTATATATATAATATTAAACATATTATATATATAATATAATGTCAACAATACATAAATTATACCACATGAAATTGTTTTAAATTAAATATAAATTATATTATATATATAATATTAAACATATTATATATATAATATAATGTTAAAATATAAATTATACCGCATGAAAAATTGATTTGTTTTATCTCCCTTTCCTTCCAAACTCGGGTGGTCCTTGTGCCGCCGGCAGTGGCCGCACTACCGAACGGTACCCGTGGGTACCGCCGGCAGTGTGGTCACTGTCGGTCGGCACCCTAAGGTGCCACCGGCAGGCGTACCGCCTGTCGATGGTACCTTAGGTTACCGTGCGGCCTTTCATCATTCATTTTTTTTAAATTTTTTTTTAATACTTCAAAATGGTATTTAAATTTTTACTTAGTAAATTTCAAAGAAAATAAAATCTTTTCAAAACAATATCATTTTTTTAAAATATCATTTATTCTTTATTTTAACTTAATCTATATAAATATGTATATATATATATATATATATATATATATATATATATATATATATATATATATATATATATATATATATATATATATATATATATATATATATATATATATATATATGATAAATATATATTATTTTTTACCCTTATAAAGTTTAACTAACATCGCTATTTTATTTACAATAAAATAATAGGATTTTATTTTTCAAAACGTAAAATACTATATGAAGTAATATATATATTTTTGATCCTAAGATGTTTCTGTAGAATAAAATAATCCATTTCACCTAATAATTAACATAGATTAAATAAATATATCATCAGGCTTTATTAGCATATGATCAATAACAAACGGACTCAGGATCCAACTTGGAAATCTGACGGGTCTGGTTGATGAAATCCGGGTCTGCTCTTCTTCTCCAATTCTCCTGTTGTCGAGACAATCTTTCCAGCTTCCAAAGTCTAGCCCTCCTATCCTTCTTTCCCCAAAATCCATCCTTCCAAATTATTTAATATCCAACTATGGTAGTTGGAGGAGTTTCTCTACGGGAGAAACTTCTCCAACTTCCCAAACCATCTTTCCCGTAAACATCAATAAAGTTTTTTTTTAATTAATTTTAGTTAACATATCATCCAAAGCAAACTATAACAACAAGAATGATTAGGTGGCTTACAAGGAAAACAGATAGCACAATTGGAATCTAACTAGCCCAACTTTTAGGAGGTCTTGAGTTCAACTCCCTCCTAATTAGCTAGTTTTTTTAACCAAAGGCAATTACTTTTATTATTATTTACAATTAGGTTAAGATTGTAATTTCTATTTACGAGCAATTATAGGGATATATATATGTATGCTTGATTTAATTTTATCAAACAATTATTAGGCTAGTGCCAATTATTAGTTCTATCAATATAATTAAGTATATATATATATATATATATTATATTTATTTATTTATATATATATATCTATCTTAATATACGTATATGTGTTCATAAGCGTATGTGTGCACCCATATGTTTATGACACATTTATTATAAGTGACCGATTATTCACGTTAATAGTATCCTTTTTATAATTATAAAATCGTATGATTAAAGGTACATATATCAACTTACCCTTAAAGCTAACATGATAATCTAAACTACGATAACAATCTTTGACTAGCAAAGACTCACTTTGATAACTTACTACCAAGATTGAGCATACCCTAAAAGCAAGAACAAGGTCTAGATCCTAATAACTGATAAATCACATAATACCTCCCTACCAGGAACTGATCCAACATTTCCCACTAGGGTGAATAATCAAGGTAAAGGTTTTCTTTTGTAAGGCTTGGTGATATCTCCATGACAACAACAACGATCAAGGATTTAAGGGATCGCTCCGACTTGCGAAGCTAGGTGGAGACGATACCCAGTACCTGAACATCCTGCATCACCAAGAAGAGATACATGTACATATATATAGATCAAATACTTGCAGACAGATGACTAGGATCGGTACATCATGTGGGCCTCACTGAGTGAGTAACTACGACTCCATCCTGAGTCATGAAAACACATCAGACATATGGTTCCATAATACAATCATGATAAGGGTTGGTATCCAAATCATGTAAAATAAATTCTTCTAGGATCTCATAAACATATAATCAATGTAATTATAACTGAACATATAAATATCATCCGATGAACATGTAATCCTCCATGAAACATAAACATGAGTGCATAGTTCTAACTATCATAATAGAAAAGAGTCAAATCATAGTACTATAGGAGAGGTATTACAACATCTTCTTCCTATTGCTTGGCACATTCTTCTTCTCTCTTGACATTGTTTTCCTAATGCTCAACATTGGTTATCCAAGACTCAGCATCAGGTGCAAGTCTGTCATTTGCCTCTCTTTCTTCTATATACACAAAAGATCTGTAATCTTCTAGTTCTCTTTTACTGTCAACTTCATTTTTCTTTGCATACTCATCAACTTTGACATTCATGCTTTCCAAAATTTTGTTAGTGTTAGAGTTCAAACACTTGTAAGCTTTACTTTTTGTGGAATAGCCTAAGAATATACCCTCATCACTTTTAGCATCAAATTTTCCATTCCTACTATCCTTTAATATGTAGCATTTACTTTCAAAAATTCTAAAGTACTTTACATTAGGTGCATACCCATGCCACAACTCATAAGGTGTCAGATTTGTACCTTTTTTTATTTTTACTTGGTTAAGAGTATAAATAGCTTTACTTACAGCTTCTTTCCAATACTTTTGTGAAACATTCTTTTCAATCATTAATGTCCTTACATAATCCAAGATAGATCTATTCCTTCTCTTTGCTATACCATTCTGTGGAGTTCTAGGTGTAGACATCTATCTTTTGATCCCTCTACCATTGCAAAATAGATTAAATTCATTAGATATAAATTCTCCACCTTGGTCAGATCTTAGACACTTTAGGTTCCTACCTGTCTCCTTTTTAACCTTAGCCACATACCACTTAAAAAATTGAAAAGCATAAGATTTTTCTTTTAAGAACATTACATGCATCATTCTAGTATAATCATCAACAAATAGGATAAAATATCTAGCACCACAATAGCTTTGTACACCCATCAGTCCACAAAGGTCAGTATGAACCAAATCTAAGGTATTCTCAGAAGTAAAAGTTTTTCTCTTGAAACTAGACTTTGTCATCATACCCAACTGACATTCTTTACACATTACATTCTTAGGTTTCTTCAATCTAGGTAGACCTCTCACTTTATTTTTCTTACTAATTTCTACAAGATTATCAAAGTTAACATGACATAGCTGTTTATGCCATAACCAAATATCATCAAGTTGTGTAATCATACATGTTTCTTCAGATAGGTCTAGATAGAACAAATTACCTCTTGTTTGTTCTCCACTTCCAATCAGTTCACCAGTGGCATTAAATATTTTGGCCTTTCTATGGTGAAATTCCACTCAGTAGCTAGTGCTATTAAGTTGTGCTTTACTCAATAGATTATAGTTAAGACCCTCAGCCCAATAAGCATTTTCACAAGTGATCTTATCAGTCAGCTTAATCAATCCTTTTCCTCTAACAGGACATGGTGCATCATTACCAAATTTAACACTCCTATCTTTATAATAATCTAAGGTGTCAAACTTACTCTTGTCTCCAGTCATATGATGTGAACAACCACTGTCAATAATCCATTTATCATTTTTGTTCACATAAGATATCAATGCAGTTTTCTCATCCTCATCAGATTCATCTTTTATTGCAACATAAAAAAACTCAATTTAAAATCATCACTATTAGTGTCAGTCTCTTCTTCGGCAATATAGCAGGATTTCTTACCTTTTCCTTTGTAGTCCTTGTATCTTCAGTAACCTCTATCTTCTTTTTTGTCTTTATGCTTGCTATCTCTTTCTTCATCCTTATCATTCCTTTTAGGACATCTAGCAACTATATGACCAACTTTATTACATGAAAAACATATAATAGGGACTTTACCTTTGTACCTTCCTTTTCCCCTTTTCAGTCTTCTAGCCATAAGAGCTTCTAGATCCTCAAGTTCTTCATTAGATATGTCACCGTCACTTTCACTTTCACTTTCACTTATGCATCTTTATTTTTCCTTCTTTTACTTACTCTAAACCATTTGTGACTTAAAAGAAGATTCAATATTACCAACAGTGAAGTTATCATAGTTAGAAAGTTCAAAAGTAGTGAGCTTACCAACCAAACTTTCCAAAGTAAGAGCATTTGTAGGGTTACATCTAGATTCCTGAATTGTAGAAATTTTGATGGCATAGATAGGATGTAGAGTTCTCAATAATTTTCCTATTATAGTTTCATCATCAATGGCTCCATTTTCTCCTCTAATAGCATTTACAACTTCTTTTATTCTACCACAATATTGTGCAATATTCTCACCTTCTTGCATTCTCATTTCATCAAATTTACCTCTTAGGCTCTCAGATTTTTCTCTCAACACATTTATGTCATCACCATAAATGTTTGCAAGCATGTCCCACATTTTCTTTGCATTACTGCAGTCTTTGATGTCTTCAAATTCTAGATAACTTACGACAGACACAATCTCCAAAATTTCTTGGTTGTGCTCTTGTTTAGCTTTCATTTCCTTGATAGTCAAAGGTGCAACAGGTGTGACATAGTCATGCTCAACATAATACTTTGCAGAATCACCAATACCGGCTAGATGTAGCTTCATCAAGCTTTGTTATGTAGGGAAGTTCTCCTTATTTAGATTTGGTACCTCCTTCTTATAAATCCCGATCATTTGCTTCAAGTACCTTCAAACTTATTCTCTATAAACACCAACAACTCTGATACCAATTGTTAATATGATTTAGAACAACAGAGAGGGGGGGTGAATTAGTTGTTCTCAGGTCCAAATGTATAAAAAAAACTTTAAAACTCTTCAAAAAATCAGATCTAATAACCAACAACTACTCAATCATTACTGATTGCATAACAAAAACATATAGCAGTGCCTTCAACCTATCCAGTAGCATCTAACTTGTAAAACATAGAAATGTTCAAACCAAAAAATTCACACAAGTAACAACACTAGGATTTATAGTGGAAACCCAATTTGGGAAAAACCACTTTGTAACATGTTACTATTATGTTCACTCTTTTGAAGTGAGCTCGATAAAAAGTGAACCCTATCAAAGGTTACAAACACATTGTCAGGTGTGACCCGGTTAAAATATTTAAACCACTCTGTTAAAAGTGCACCTTGTTATAGGACTTACAAACACTCCATTAGAATGCAACCTTGTTCAAAGAATTTATACCTATAACTGTTAGGTCAACCTTTGTTAAAAGGATTTTGACTGATATAATGATTAGAAAGTAGCAGTAATATTGATATGAAAAATATACAACTCACTTTGCAAAAGCAGATCTAATTCCATACACATATGCTGGCTTACTGACTGTGAACCTTTACCATCTCCATTACTGATCTTCTTGGAACTCTCTTCAAGCAATCACAACACTTCTCCTTTAGCCTTCTCTACTTAGACAGTCAATAACATCAACAACACTTCCAACATCATCTCTCTTACAAGCTCTAGCTTAGGTTACCTTAATACTTCCTCCATTAGGTCAATACATCTTTTGCCACTTAATCTCCTTTGTAGATCTTAGGGTTAGGTCAGATTCATTGAATCCATCCTACTTTATGTTCTTTGGCTATCCTTCTAGAAATATCTCAAATCTCTCAATAGATTTACAATAAAATGTTTTACAGTGCATTAAATGCTTTCATACAATCAATAAATAAACTCAACACATTTTACATAATGCAAGAATTCAACGATGTCAACTAGAAATCTAAATTCTTCCTCAGATGCAAAATACTGATGCTCGATCAATATTGTGTTCAACTTCTCAGTCTTCACTAGAAAGCTCAGTCACCTCAAAAATTGTTTCCTTGGCTAATACTATCTTCCTCGGTAATTAGTTGGTGTTTGGTCAACATTGAATTTACTTGGCATATACTAGCTCAATCGACACTAACAACACTCGGCTTAAACTAGATTTCTTCACTTTTGCTTGGTTAAGCTTACTAGTTTAGTCTTTATTCTTACTTAGATAAATAATACATTATCTTATCATTGTGCCACATAATCAAGTACTCATTGAAATATCAAAATAACTCAACCTTTCCTTAGGTGCTATTTTTATAAACCTTTCCTTTCCCCTTAGCAATACTCAAATAGATATAGTACTTTCTTAAATAGAAACAATCTTACTAGTTAAGGTTTGACATCAATGACAATACAACAATTGCTTCAATTGCAGTTTCCAACAATCTTTATTCAGAAGAGCTTCTGCATGAATCCATTATGGGCTGCATCTTCTCTCAATGAAATTTTTGAAATCTTATCATGAACAACTCATGCAACCATAAAAATTCTTCAAATCATACATACTCCTCCAAGATACAACCAAGATTTTCCAACAAATCCAGAGAAATATGTAGATTCACAATATAAAATCCTTTCTACGGTGACTTCTTCACCCAATAAGGATCATGTAAATACATAAATTACAAAATGAGAAATACCTAGTGTTTCCTTTTGATGCTGTTATTTTTTTATTGGCTGAAAATATGATAGATCTTAGAGCTCACCTTGTAGCTCCATTAGGTTCTTTTCATGTAGAGTTGCCACCTCCTTGAAGAAGAAAATATTTCACTTATTCACAATCCTTTTTCAGTCAACAAAAACTTCACCAAGATTTATTTTTTACACACTATTTATTAGATCTGGATACATCATATCTTTTATTATGAATTTGCACTGATCAAACAGAGGATCTCAGAGTCGCCACTCACAACTTGGTGAGATAATATTAAAATGTTTTGAATCTGACTCTATACACTTCAATGGTAACCACTGGATAGATAAATAAGCCGGCTAGGAGTCTATCTCAACTCATACTTGCATTATTTAAACTTTACTATAACACCAGAGATATCAAACTGGATTTAGCATGACTTTTGCATCTTTATTCCCCAGTAGAGGCACCATTTTGTTGGTTCCTCAAACCAGACTTTATACTTTCATAAGAAACCAATACATCTATAGTTTTTAAAGATGGGTTAGATCCAAATATAAAGCTCTAAGATGACTCGACCAACTATAGGGACAAGACTACCCTCTGCACTTCTGGCTCTGTGAAACCAAGGAGGCTGCTCCTAATCTAGTAAAACAAAAATTATTTCACTAATCACTAACTAGATTTAAATATAATAGATGGATGGTAAGAAAATACTAACTGAGAACCAGTCATTCATTGATTCTCCATTACCATAAGATGGGGTAGAATAGGTAGGTCACAATACTTCAAAGATTTTCAATAAATTTATATCAAATTGGGGAGTACAGTAGAACCTTATCCAGCATTGATTTCTATAAACTAGCTTCACTGTTGGCCAGTGCCTTATCCATTGGGTAACACCCTCACTGCAAAATTGAGATACATAGATAAATATATTAAACTTTGATGATCTTTATCCTTTGAAAATACTGTCACCCTAAGGTGGAGTTTATCAAAGGACTCTTGAATTCACACTACTTACTGGTATCCTTATGCAAACTTCAAAGAATTAGTGCTATATCTAGAGCTTATTTAATTTGATCCTAGATCAAACCTGAAGAATACCAACACATAACTCAAACAAAGAACACACATACAAGAGATGTAAACCTTGGATTTTATTCAATATGATATATCATCATGTATACACAAAGTGCTTTAAAATGAAAACTATTTGGATATTTAACTGAACCAACAATACTTTCTATTATGAAAACTTGGCCTAATACAATCTATTGTACCCTAGACTAAAACTAAACAAAAGACTAAAATTACATCTCCTACCTAGCCCACATAGCACTTGGGACCAATTCTAAGAAAAAGTTTAGAGAATTAGGAACCCTTACAATAATGAAAAGATCTCCCATATATCCCTCAGGAAAAGACCTAAAGATATTTCTACCATGACACCTATTTCCTTCCAGAAAGATCAATTCTGCAAACAACTTCTCTTCCCACCAAAATCTGACCTCAGAGACAAAATCTCTTACTGCTCTTTCTTGCTTGCTCAAAATTGATTTCTAGTGCTGCCAATGAAACCATCGTTTCCTACCGTTTCCAATGATATATTACACTTATATATTCGGGCAAAAATTGAACCTCCAGATTGAAAATTCATGAGTAGCTTCATTCATGAACAACTTGACATATTTGAAATTTGAAATTTATCCATATAGTTAGACTATTACAAGCTTTTAAAATATTTCTACACATATATGAATTTGACCGGGCCCACATTGGACATGTGGCACCATTTGATTCATCTGACAGACAACATCATTGCCACCTCACCATCCAGTTGACCACCACATCACTGGCTGTGCCACTTGTTGCTCTTCGGTTGGCCTGTCACTCTACTCTACCACCTCATAAGGCTTCCACATGTCAACCTATCACATGATTGCAAGGGCTGAATTCTTTCCTTGCGGTCATGCAACCACTGTTGGATCTCTAGCACATCTCTCGAGGCCATCAGAACTTGCACAATGCATTTTGTCAAAATTTAACTTAGCCTTCACGTGGGACCTATCTGCCACATCATTGCCAACTCATCGCTAGCTAGGTGCCTTGAACCACATGCACTTAAGAGAAACCTCCAGTTTGTGCATCCACTCTTGGACACCATATACTTGTGTGTTGGGCTATTTGAACATTTGAATTTTCTCCCACACTGCAAATGTGGGTCTGAACTTCTTTGATTTTAATAATATTTCCTTTCAAAATTATCCTCATAGTGTCTGCCCAACTGGCACGCATTGCTTGGGCCCACAAAAAGCCTCCATTACTTCCTTTCTCTTTACTTCTTAGCTTGCCGCCTCTGCTAACTCCATGCATGCACCAGTGTTCTTCATTCTCTTGGGGCCTCCCAGCAGTGCCCTCACATGAATGGGCAGCCAACCTTGGTGTGCATAGTCATGAGGCATACACATATTTTGGATAAGCAGCCTCATTTGTTGGTGTGCACCAACATTCTTTTGAATGGTGTGCAACCTCCCCTCAAGAATGTGCACCATCACCTTAGCAAAATGGTTGCAACATTCTTTATGTTCTTTGCGGCCATGTTTGGTGTGCATGCTACAATGGTGTGCTTTCATTATTTGGTATGTATGAGATACTTGATGGTGTGCACCCAGCCCTCAATGTTTTGGTGAAGATACTTGCAGCCATCACATAATTTGTATGCACAACCAGCTCACTCATTTGGTGCGTAAACTCTTTGCCAGGTGCCAATAAACCTTGTTTGTGTGCCCAACCCTTATAAAATGTATGCAGCCCTCACTTGGAGAGACATACACATCTCCATTTGGTGAATAAAAACATCCCTTGCAAAATACTTCGCAGCCAGTAGTGGATAAGTAGACAACATGTTTCTTAATTACATCTGGAAGAAAATTGAGTAATTCGACTGGGCAAAAACTGGGAAGCCTAGAGCCTTGAAAACTTCAAAAGGTTTAAGATAATTTGAATAATCAACTAGGTCAACACCGGATTTCAAGTAACCCACAAGATTTTAGTACTTCCTTTTTAAAAATGGCCTATTCTGGCTCTTTCGACAAATGCAAAATAATCACTGCAAACTACCTCAGAAAGAGATAGATTAAAAATATCAAAATATGAGCTGAGGGAGAGCCACTGAATTTGGTAGAAGATTCATATGAAAGGAATGCAACAAAACAACCCTCAACTAGAGAGAACCATTTGACAAAAAAATATGAATTTTGGAAAATAGCTACTTTGCAAAGTTATTCTATCCGCACTTTTTATCAACATAAAACACTTTTTGTCTGACCTTGCAAACCTGTCAGATGGAAACCTTAGAATCTGAAACCCTGGGTGAATGATCTCTATCATGCATAGAAAATATGGTTATAATCAGATTCCCAAAGTGCTCAATTGATTATCTCGAAATAATCCTCAAAGTTACTTCTCCAAAACATCCTGAATTGAAAGGTAGTGAAATAGTATAGATCAAGTTTATAACTGACTTAGGAAAGGGGTCAAATGGATTTATCACAATCTGAAACTCATCAAGGAGATTTAATTCCATATCTACATTATAAACCAACCTTAAAATCCTCCTAACATTGATGGGGTGAAATTTTCACGACCTTAAAGTAGGCCACTCAAAACTTTGCATTCCTACATTCAGTAAAATTGAATAAAATGCAAATAGAAAGGCCTTATTAAACTGATCATACGAACTTACCAAAATCTGAAAATGGGCATAGAGTTTCACTCTCATGCCTACAATATAGTGCAACAATCCTTATGACATGAAAATCAACCTGATGTCAGATACAAACCGCCAAAATAGTCCACTCAGTGAAAACTGAACAGAATACAAAATGCAGATTTGTGCAATGCCCTTCAATTGGGTACCTCAAAAACATATAAGAACTGAATTCTCAGAGTTGAAAACAAATATATATGCTAAATGATAGGTGAGGAACACATGTCCTAAGCCCCATCACATGAAAATTAATAGGCTCTTTTATCCATGCACTCAAACTACGCTTCTCTTTGAAGACTTCCAAAGCACTGATCTGACATTTAGAGAAAATTTCAAAATATGGAGGCAAAATACAATCTGGATTTTTGAGCTCCAACATCATGATTAACATAATATAACTTCCCCTCATTCATCTTCAAGTCATAGACTGGAGCCAACCAAGTGTCACACATATCGATGAGTTCCAAAGCACAAAAGCACTCCTAAGGTTCATGGGAGCATCCAACTAGCAAATAGATCAAGATCATGAATCATCTCACATCTATAAGCTCAACCCTAAAGGATATTCCGGGGAAGAGGCAAGCTTTAACCACAAAATTGAAAAAGAAAATAATGAGTCCTTATGTGAAAACCCCTCTGGGTACATTCTGACTCTAAAAAATAGAAAATAAATGGCGTATCTTCTGGTGAAAACCTTTCTGAGGTGCTAGAAGATGGAGACTTGCCTCTTCCTCCTATCTAGGATTATAAACCCAAGAAATCACCCATCATCATTGAGGAAACAAAGCCAGTCAACTTGGGCACTAAAAAATGCCCTAGAATCACCTACATTGCAACATCTTTAACCGAGGGTGAAGAAATGGCTTTCATTGCACTTCTCCAAGAAGCCACCACCAATTTTACATGGTCGTATGCACACATGCTAGGGCTTGACCCAAATCTTGTTGTTCACAATCTTGCAGTAGACCCTAACACCAATCTAGTAAAGAAGAAGCTATGCAAAATGCATCCTAAGGTAGCCCTATTGGTAAAAGTAGAACTAGAGAAGTTACTACAAGCCAAAATCATCAGAACCATTGATTATTTGGAGTGGATCTCCAACATGGTGCTTCTCACTAAGCCTTTAGGAGAGATTATAATATGCACTGACTTGAGAAATCTAAACAAAGCATGTCCAAAAGATAATTTCATCTTACCCAACATAAACATGATAGTAGATCTCATAACAGGCCATGAGATGTTGTCACTCATGGATGGCTTCTTAGGGTACAATCAGATCTGAATAGAAGAGGAAGATCAACACAAAATAATGTTCACAACACCATGGGGTACCTTATGCTAAAATATGATGCCATTTGGGCTAAAGAATGCATGAGCCACCTATTGGCAAGAAATGACAACCATCTTCCATGATATAATACACAAAACCGTGGAAGACTATGTGGATGATATCCTTGGAAAATCAAAGACTTGATGTGAACACCTCAACATCCTTGAAAGAATGTTTGATCATCTCCATCATTATGGCCTGAAGATAAATCCAAAAATGTGTGTCTTTGGTGTAACATCTGGAAAGCTACTAGGCTTCATCGTATCATGGTGCAACATAGAGATTGATCACAAAAAGGTCAAGGCCATTACAAAATGCCTCCTCCCAGAACACTCAAGCAGCTTTGAGCCATACAATGTAAACTTCAATCAGTGCGTCAATTTATATCATAGCTAGAAGACAAGTGCCAACCTTTCACGCATCTAATCCATAAGGACACCAGCTTCAAATGGGATCCTATCTGTCATAGAAGATTTGAGAAGCTAAAGGAATATCTAGAAAACTCTCCCATCCTTGTACCGCTAGTTTCCAGATGCCCTCTGATCCTATACATATCTGTGACTACTAGAACACTGGGGGCACTCTTAGCACAATATGATGACAACAACAAAGAGCAAGCCATATATTATATTAGTCAAAATCTTATTGGCTATGAGCTCAATTACTCACCAATGGAGAAAACATACCCCGTAGTGGTCTTCACCAGTCAAAAGCTTAGAGATTACATGCTTAGCCACACAATAATGCTCATCTCAAAGGTGGACCCACTCAAGTATCTTTCATCAAGGACAACTCTCACATGCCCTATGGAAAAATGGGTCATGCTACTAAACAAGTTTGATATTCAGTACATAGATCAGAAAGTATTCAAAGGGAATGTAATTGCCAATCAACTATTAGAAGTACCTTTGGTGGATGCATATCCTTCGATAATGGAATTTCCTGATGAGCATCTTTGCATGATCAAAGAACATCCAATATGGAAGCTATACTTTGATGGGTCCTACACATCACATGGATTAGGGGCATGAATCCTATTCATCACACATCAAGGTGACTATATCCCCAAATAATTCAAATTGGGATTCCCATGTACCAATAACATTACAGAATATGAGACACTCATCTCAGTCCTCAAAAGTTATGCAATGGAACATCACAGAAATGCAAGTGTTTGGAGATTCACAACTGATTATCAAGAAAGTCCTAGATGAATTCCAAATGAAGGACAACAAGCTTCTACCCTACAAGAAACTAGTGGACAAATTGAAAGACCACTTATGAGTCTATAGTTCACACAGATACCAAGGCTAAAGAATAAAGCATCTGACACAATGGAAACCATCAGATCCTTATTGTAAATCCCTCAAGACTCATCACAGTATGAATTCTTAGTTGAGCAGATACACACACCTTATGAGAACACTGATTCAAAAATAGTGTGTGTCTTGGTTGGTCCTCAGTCCCCATGGTACCATGACATTCATGCATATCTTTAAAATGGAATCATATCTCCCCATATCATCAAAACCAAACTCCAAAACCTAATTCGTAAAGCTTCCTGCTACACTCTTGTAGCCAACACCCTTTATCGTCGAGGATATCACAATATCCTCTCTAGGTGTTTAGATTTGAACAAGGCCATCTAGGCTTTACAAGAGGTTCATGCTAGAATTTGTGGTGCCTGCACGAGTGGCATGGTCCTAGAAAAGTGGTTTCTTAGAGTCGGGTATTACTAGACAATAATGGAGCATGATGCTTGTGAATTTATCAAGAAATGTCTACCATGTCAGTAGCATGCAAATCTAATTCATGCTCCAGCTCAAGACTTGCAACCCACTGCACCATCTTGGCCATTTTCATGTTGGGGCTTCGACCTCGTTAGGTTAATCACTCCCCTTTCCTCAGATGGACAAAAATATATCATAACAACTACAGAATATTTCACAAAGTGGGTTGAAGCAATTCCTCTCATCCTCACTACTGGAATTCATATATCCAAGTTTATCCTATACCAAATCATTTGCCGGTTCGACATCCCATTCACCATCTTCACAGATCATGGCACACCTTTTAAAAACTAGCATGTAGATGATCTATGTGCGAGACACCACATCCACCATCATTTATCTAGCCCATATTTCCCTCAAGGAAATGGCCAAGTTGAGGCAACCAAGAAAACCATCCTCAAAATCCTCAAGAAGGTTGTCAATGATTATGGTCGTGACTGACATCTCCAAATAAATCTCACCCTCTAGGCCTTTTGCACTTCTTATCTCACTCCCATAGGAACCACCCCATCCTCCCTTGTATATGGTGCCAAAGCTATTCTACTCATTGAGGTTGAGCTCCCATCATTGCATGTCTCCATGAAGAACTATACCACAGATGAAGACTATCATGTGGCACGCCTCACACAACTGGACCTATTAGATGAAAAGAGGCAGAAAGCATATGATCATCTGGTTGCATACCAGAATATACTCAAAAGGAGTTATAACAAGAAGGTCCATCCTAGACAGTTCCAGGTCGGTGACATGGTCCTCAAGGAAAATCAGAAAGTATAAGCACATCGAGAGAAAAAAGAGGCAAGTTTGAACCTACTTGGTTGGGTCCTTATGTTATCACAACATGCTTTGGTTTTGGAGCTTATCAACTATCTACACTAGAAGGTGAGCCCTTGAATGATCCTATCAACATCATACATTTGAAGAGGTTCTATGATTGAACCGTATCCTATAAAATCCAAAAAATCCATAAAAATTAGAAAATCTAGAAAAAGACAAAACAATAAAAAAAACAAAAAAAAAATGAAAAATAATCATCCAATGGTGAAAACTTGGCAATTGAAGCACCTTGGACAAGTATGTTGGTGAAAACCTAGAAACAGGCACCATACATAGTGGACTGGGTCATTATATATCAAACTCCTATCCCCACCCATCCCAATTCCAATTCTAGTATTCTTTATCCAATCCCCATCCCCACCACCAGCACATCACTCCCAAGGTGTTCTACCCTCAAGCCTATCCAATACAACAATCCATCCTATTCCCAATCCATGAGATTCTATAAGTATCCATTGTACATACCTCCCCATCCATTGTACATTTCTCCCCATCTGTTGTATATATCATTGCATCTTGTTGTACATATCCTCATTAGTCTTGCAACAAAATTTTATCATATATCTTGTCCCACCTAGCCTCGTACTTTAGTAACATCTTTTTTTGACTATCCTTGATTACAGTGATTATCCTTGACTCATCATTTTCTAGTAACAACACAAATTCTCCTCCTCAATCAATGGGTCCTTAAGGATGTATCCTTCCTCCTGTCTGACCTAATCTTCAATCAATAAAACCCGGTCCATGTCAAATGTATCCTTCCTCACTTTTAACCCTAATCTTCCCTCCATAAATCAAATCAATCCTTCTCCTTGGAAAATGATGTCTTTTGGAGTAATCACTTTGGTCTTGGATTTTGTCCTTTGGATCTTTTTTATCTTTTGCGGCTTCTTGTTGTTTCTCTCCTTAAAGTCGCCATGATATTTTATATCATGGTGCGCTACAAATGAGGGTAATTTGGGGTAAGGTCTTTTGATCTTTTGCTTCTACCTATGAGTCAGTCAGACATGACCCTTGCATGTTTCACATGTGATATTTTGTGTTACATGGTGCACTTGGGAACTGTTGTTTGTTTCCAGTTTCTCTAGCATCATTTTTACCATGCCTCCTCTTGGCTTCATGTGTGATGCTGAGGAAAAACTTGTGTTTCTTTTTCACATCAGTCCTATGCAACACTGGTGACAACACCTTGTGTTCCCCGTAACCTTGGAAGGTCTCTCGCCTTGATATATCAAACTGGGTTGTGCTCTCCACATTTACACAAGGAGCTCCCCAAATCCCTCATCCTGCAACATATAAATTAATCTTGCATCTTGCATCCTTCATATAGCTTCATTTTTCATCCTGCATCTCACATCATATTGCATTCATACATCTTTGCTCTTGTAAGGATTTTTGTTTGTCCCCCTTTCCTGTCTTCCTTCATCCTTTCCCTTCTATGTTCTTTTTAAGAAAATTCCACAATGTTTCCTCTTTGCGTTATTTTCTCGAGGGGGCACAACCCCTTATCTTCTATTCTAGCTTCATCTTATTTTCTTGTCTTTGGCACCACACCACTTGCGGCTTTGCATTAAAGAGGGGCAAAATGTAGACACCTAAAATGCCTTTTCCAAAATAAAAAATATTTTATTTTGTAGAAACACCTGATGACATCATCATTTGTTAATTAATTAATTAATTATTATGCCATTAATCCCTCTTATCTTAATTAAAAATATTTAATTAAGAAGCCCCTTCCAAAAGTGTTTAAATCCAATTTGAACATCATTCCCTCCAAAATTTATTAATTATTTAATAAATTATCTCAAAACCCTTTAAATAAAGAAATTATTTATTTGAAACCCCTAAAACCCTAGACTCTTCTAGAGAACCCTTAACCTACCTAAACTTTCCTAAACCTTCCTAAACTTGATTAGAAGGTGATTCCTAACCTTCTTAGTCTAATCCACCCTTCTTTGACTTTTGGTCAAACCCCTTCATTAATGAGCCTTATAGACACATTAATGACTCCTTACACCCTCATTAAGGCTCTTACAACCTCTTAATGAATCCCATGTCTCCTCTTACAACTTGGTTCCCTAGGCACACTTCCCTAGTGTTTCTCACACATGTGTGAGAAACCCTTAACCTTCATCCCTTTGACCATACCCCAAACTCAACCCCAAACTCTACCCCTAACCCTAACTCTGACCCTAACTCCACTTCCTAACCCAAGCCTTTCCTCAAATCCTATAAATACCCTCACTTCCAAGAGAAAAACACCAATTCACATAATCATATTAAGTAGTGTTGTAATGCTAAACTACTTCTAGATCATCATAGCTTAATTCCTAATTTGTTAGATTTAGTTCATTTCTAAGCTTTCTAACTTACATCTTAGCTTAGCATTAATTGATTAATCGAGTTTATTTCATTGTTTTGCATAGAATTTTCATCATCTCACATCTATCATTTGGATAAAATCAATCTAGCATAGTCATCTTTAGCTTAACCTGCATTTTAGCTTCATTAGGCTTCTTGAGGCTCTAGGGGAAAATCAAGTGTTCTATACCTGATTCTGTGCCACTATGGGGTTCTCATGGTCCCTATTTGATCCTAAACCTTCCTAATCTACATTAGGGACATGCTCCAAGTTTTTTAAGAGTACACCCACATCCCTAAATCAAGAGAAAATCGAACGGTGACATGATGGTCCCGTTAAGCTCTATCTGAAGTGTCTTTGCAAATTGTTTTTAATATATGCTAGGAATATACTGTTAGGATAATGTTTGAATGTCAACTCTTGTTTTGAATAGGTTAAGTTTTCTCTGATCACACATAAAAAATTATAATTTAATCTGGGAGAACCATTTCCAAATTTGATTGAACCTCCATCACAATGTTCCATATTTATGAATTTGTTCTTATCTCTATTCATATGATGTGTGCAACCACCGTCGATGATCCAATATCCATTACAACTTATGCTTGTGATTAGTCCTTCAACAACATTTGATTAGAAAACTTGTCCCACCCTACCTCGTACTTCAACAACATCTTTTATCGACTGCCCTTTCTGACAACAATTATCATCGACTCATCCTTTGCCAACACCAACACAATATTTTCCTCATCACACAGGTCCTTGAGGATGTATCCTTCCTCCTGTCTGATCTAATCTTCCATCAATCAAAGTGGGTTAGTGTAGGATGTATCCTTCCTCATGTTCTGACCTAATCTTCCCCCATCAATCACATCAATCCTTCTCCTTGGCAAAGGATATTTTGTAGATTTATCACTTTGATCTTGGATTTTGTCCTTTGGATCTTTTTTATCTTTTGTGGCTTCTCGTTGTTCCTCTCCTCAAATTTTCCATGATGTTTTATATCATGATGCGTTGTGAATGAGGGTAATTTAGGGCAAGGTCTTTTGATCTTTTGAATATGCCTATAAGTCATTCAGACATGACCCTTGCATGTTTCACATGTGATCTTTCGGGTTACATGGTGCACTTGGGAACTATCATTTATTTGTGGTTTCTCTGACATCATTTCTACCATGCCTCCTCTTAGGTTCACGCGTGATGCTGGAGAAACCCTTGCATGTCTTTTTTGTGCAAGTCCTATGCAACACTGGTGACAAGGCCTTATGTTTCCCATAACCAAGGCAGGTCTCTCGCCTTGCTATATCAAACTAGGTTGTGATCTCCACATTTACACAAGGAGCTCCCCAAATCCCTCATCCTGCATCATATAGATTAATCTTGCATCTTGCATCCTTCATATAGCTTCATTTTTCATCCTACATCTAACATCATATTGCATTCATACATCTTTTCTCTTGGAAGGATGTTTGTTTGTTCCCCCTTCCCATCTTCTTTCATCTTTTCCTTTCCCTTCTATGTTCTTTTCAAGAAAATTCCACAATGTTTCCTCTTTGCGTTATTTTCTTGAGGGGGCACAACCCCTTATCTTCTATTCTAGCTTGGGGCATCTTATTTTCTTATCTTTGGCGCCACACCACTTGCAGCATCACATCAAAGAGGGGCAAAATGTAGACACCTAAAATGCCTTTTCCAAAATAAAAATATTTTATTTTGTAGGAACCCCTGATGACATCATGATTTGTTAATTAATTAATTAATTAATTATTATGCCATTAATCCCTCTTATCTTAATTAAAAACATTTAATTAAGAAATCCCTTCCAAAATTGTTTAAATCTAATTTGAACATCATTCCCTCCAAAATTTATTAATTATTTAATAAATTATCTCAAAACCCTTTAACTAAATAAATTATTTATTTCAAACCCCTAAAACCCTAGAATCTTCTAGAGAACCCTAAACCCTTCCTAAACCTGATTAGAAGGTGATTCTAACCTTCTTAGTCTAATCCACCCTCCTTTGACTTTTGGTCAAACTCCCTCATTAATGAGCCTTACAAACACATTAATGACTCCTTACACCCTCATTAAGGCTCTTATAGCCTCTTAATGAAGCCCATGTCTCCTCTTACACCTTGGTTCCCTAGGCACACTTCCCTAGTGTTTCTCACACATGTGTGAGCAAGCCTTAACCCTCATCCCTTTGACCATACCCCAAACTCTACCCCTAACCCTGACTCTGACCCTAACTTCACTTCCTAACTCAAGCCTTTCCTCAAATGTTATAAATACCGTCACTTCCAAGAGGAAAACACCAATTCACATAATCATATTAATTAGTGTTGTAATGCTAAATTACTTCTAGATCATCATAGATTAATTCCTAATTTGTTAGATTTAGTTCATTTCTAAGCTTTCTAACTTACATCTTAGCTTCAAATTAATGGATTAATCTAGTTTATTTCATTTTTTTTCATAGCATTTTCATCATCTCACATCTATCATTTGGATAAAATCAATCTAGCATAATCATCTTTAGCTTAATCCACATTTCAGCTTCATTAGGCTCCTTGAGGCTCTAGGGGTAAATCAAGTGTTCTATACCTGATTTCGTGCCACTGTGGGGTTCTCATGGTCCCTATTTGATCCTAAAACTTTCTAATCTACATTAGGGACATGATCCAAGTGTTTTGAGAGCACACCCACATCCCTAATTCAAGAGAAAATTGAACAATGACAGGGTGCTCCCGTTAAGCTCTATCTGAAGTGTCTTTGCAAATTTTTTTTACTATATGCTTGGAATACACTATTAGGATAATGTTTGAGTGTCTATACTTGTTCTGATCAAGTTAGGTTTTCTCTGATCACACTTAGAAAATTATACTTTAATCCGATAGAACCATTTCCAAATTTGGCTGAACCTCAATCGCAATGTTGCATAGTTATGAATTTGTTCTTATCTCTATTCATATGATGTGTGCAACCATTGTTGATGATCCAATCTATGTTACAAGTTATACTTGTGATCAAATATTTTTCTTCATCAGTTTAAGTGTCATCAGTAGAGGGATCTTCCTTTACAGCAACAAATACTATTTCCTCATCATCATCATCAATATCATCATGTTCATCTTCAGCTACATATAACATCTTCTTGTTTTTATGATTAAAGTATTTGCATTTCTTGTATTTATCCTTCTTTTCATTATCATATTACTTTTTTGGTTTGTTGGGACATTTGTGTGCAAAGTCACCAATTTTTCTACAATTCAAGCATGCAATAGGGATTTTCCCTTTATACCTTCCTTTTCCTTTGGGAAATCTCTTGGCTATTAAAGCTTTGAGTTCTTCCAACTCTTTTTCTTGAGGAGCTAAACCTTCATGGTCATCTAAATGATAAGAAACTTTTTCTTTTCTAGATGATCCAATATTTGTCAAGGCTTGAAATGCATCTTTAGTAGTAGGGTGACTATTATCAAAATTACTCAACTCAAATGCAGTAAATTTCCTATTAATGAATCCAATGTAACTTTATCTGGATCAATAGATCTTAACTCATGAATAGAAGAAACTCTAATTGCATACCTAGGTGTAAGTGTCTTGAGAATTTTACGTACTACATCATCATCTTCAAGGTTTCCTCCAGCTCCTCTAATGGAAGCAACAATTTATTTTATCCTTATACTATACTGTGTAATTTTATCTCCATCCTGCATCTTTACTTCATCATATTTTCCTTTTAGACTATCAAATTTAGCCTTTAGTACATGTGCATCACCCCCATAGACATTTCTCAACTGATCCCACATGTCTTTTGCATTGTCCATGTGTTGAATATCAACATATTCAATATCAAATAAGGCACTTGTAATCTCTATCATTAATAAGTTATGTATTAGCATTTCCTTTTTCTCATTTGTAGAGGGTATTCTAGTGGGCGATTTGTATTGTACGATAAGATAGCCAACTACTATATTTGAAAGTCTGAACAAACATAACTTCATTATGCTCGCCCATGTATTGAAATTATCCTTGGTAAATTTGGGTGCTTCCTTCTATACATCTTTGGATCTTTTCCCTAAGTGGTTTAAGCTTTCTAAATTAGGGAACTTAGATCTGATACCAATTTGAGATATAAGATCAATTATTGAAAGGGATGGGGGGTGAGTCAGTAATCACCAACCCAAACTAAATTTCACAATTCCAAAACTTCTTTAAACAGACTTACCAAATAAGATATATTTTAACATATAACATCATTTTCAGTTAACTGAACATTAAACATCCATGCAACATATGAAATCATTCACATAATAGTAACACAAGTATTTATCACATGGAAACCCAATTAGGGTGAAAACCACGGTGTGAGAAAAATGCCCACAAATAATTGTACTCTTATGAAATACGCCAAGTTAGGAGCCTGCACTGTTAAATGTTGATCTGATTAGGGTTACAAAAGCATGGTTAGATGCTACCTGGTTAAGTGATTTCCATGGAGACCTATTAAAGTCTTTTACCCTGTTAGGAGTAACCTAGTTAGAGGATTTTGAACATTCTTTTATGAGTGTCACCTAGTTAGAGGATTTTACAATAGACTTGTTAGGGTCACCCAATAAAGGATTTTACTATCACAATTGTTAGAAAGTAATAGCTAACAAATGATCTATGGTTCCCACTAATATTGCTAATTTAGATCCAATGAAGTTCCTTAATACATTAACATACCAATTCAATTCTTTGTTCTTCTCTATATCCTTCTCTATGATCACAATAATACTTCTCTATTCTGTCGATATCTAGTCTTTCACCACAATCTTTTTCTTGTCTCCATTGTGATACCAAAATTATTCTTTCTTGTTCCTTAAGTATGAATTCCTCAATCATAAACCTAAACCTAAATCCAATGAATTGTATCTTTCATATCAAATATAACCAACCATATTTCTTTTCTTTATATCCTTGTCAACTTTCTAATTGATAAATCATTTTACTCTTATAAAAACTTCCTTAATACGTCTTACCTTGATCTTTGTGTCATCACCTTTCTCCCTAAATTATTCTTGAGTTGTCCCACTTTCTTATTTCATCATCTATTCATCTCTTGCCTTTAAGTCTTTACTATCTCCGATAAGACTTCCTTTGTACTGATAAGACTTTATTCAGTGTACCAATAAGACAATAGTTTACCGGTAAGTATCTTAATCAAATAACCTTCAACTTTACTCATATCTGATTAACATCTTTATGAATATCATCCTTCAACCTAACTCCTTAGCATATTCTGATAAACAATCAAATCATTCATCTGTCTACCATTGTTTGTCTTAACTGTTACTTGATAAGGTTCCTATCGACATATCCTTTACCTTAACTTCTCATTACAACAACAATATTTTCCTTTTTATAAATATAGTAACAAGTCAAAAAATCATGTGAAATAATTTGAAATCAATGACAAACATATAACTAATTATCCATATCATGTCTTTACGAGTAGCAACATAAATTAAAAATCTCCAACTTGTTATGCCAATAGTTATGCCAACATTGATTTCATACTTGGTTTGCTGAGAACACAGAGAGGCTATGATTCTATGTCTATGATTGTAGATAGATTTTCTAAGATGGAACTTTATTCCTTGTAGGAAGACAACTGATGTAGTGCATGTAGCTAATTTATTTTTCAAGGAGATTGTGAGATTATATGGAGTACCTATGAGTATAGTTTTAGATAGGGATAGTAGGTTTGTTGGTTGTTTTTTGAGGACACTTTGGAAGAAGATGAAAGCTGATTTGAAGTTTAATTTTACTTCTCATCCACAAACTAACAGACAAAAATAGGTTGTGAACATGAGTTTAGGGAACTTTTTGAGGTGTTTATTTTGAGATAAGCTTGGAAATTGGGATTTAGTTTTACCTCAAGCAGAGTTTTCTTATAACAATTGAGTAAATAGGAGAATAGGGAAGACACCATTTGAAGTGGTTACTAGATTTAGTCCTGAGGGGGTAACAAAATTGAGGGATATCAGTCATGAAGTTGAGAAGAGTGCTAAAGGAGAAGAGTTTATCGAGATTATGAAATCATTGCATGAGGAAGTAAGACATCATTTTTAATAAATGAACCAATTTCATAAGAGGAGAGAAGACATGAAAAGAAGACATAAGGATTTTCAAGTGGGAGATGAAGTTATGGTATACTTGTAGAAGGGTAGATTTCCTATAGGTACTTATAACAAGTTGAGGATGAATAAATTTGGTCCTATTATGGTCCCATAATCACACTCCCCTTTTAGCCTTTTGGGATTTTAGTGGGGCCCCCTTCATCTTTTTTGCTTGTTTGCTTGTTGTCCTTTGTTTATTTTTTTTTTAGTTTTTGTTTATTTTTGGTCTTGTCACACATTTGCACTTTCAGAGGTCTGAAAGTGCAAAAGTCTGAAAAGGTGATAGGCTAGAGCAATGTTCAATCTAAATTGTTTTGACCTTGGCAGGTTTTTGGACTTTTCACAGGTCTGGAGTTTCAGAGGTCCGACTTCCCAAAAAGGAGTCAGCCATTCAGAGTTTCAGCCTTTTAGAGGTTCGACACCTCCAAAAGGCCAATCGGTGAAGTTCGCTGCTAATATCACCTATATAAGGCATAGCGGGTTTTTCAAACCCACTATTACACTCTCACCTGTCATTTTTCAGAGCCTCTTCACATGCCTTAGCTTCTTGCCCATTGTCTCGGTCTGGCTGGTCATCTTTGGGTCTCATTGTTTTTCAAGGTTGGTGTGTCCCTTCTCCTCTCTTTTCTTCATTTTTTGTTTTCTTTTGGTTGTAGCTTAGGGTTTTGTAGTTTTTTGGCCTTTTCAGCCTATCACCTAGGGTTTAGCACATTTGTTAGGCCTGGTTCAGCCTCAGGGATTGTGAGGTAGTCTCCTCTCATCCCCTTAGTGAGTTTGTGCTTTGAAACTCTTAGGATTTCAACCCTGAGAAGTCCCTAAGTGCTTGGTGTGTTTCAACATTTTAGTGTTATCGCACATTGAAACATTGTCTCATCCAAAATGCCAAAGGTTTCAGTTCAAGTTTTCATCTCAATCTCCTAAGTTGTGAGTTTCGGCCTTTTTGACTTTATCACACACTGAAGATTTCCCTTCACCGACGCACTGAAACCTTCGCAAGTTTAAACATTGCCAAAACAACACAAATGCACCATGGTAGTCTTTCGACCTTTCGGAGGTCACAACATGCAAATTTTTTGACTCCTTCGATTTGCTAAAAGGCTGAAAGGAGGGTTTTTCAAACATTTTATCTTGAGCCTCCTTTCGCACTTTCGATCCTTTCGGCCTTTCGGGGGTCTCGCACCCTCGAAGGTTCAAAAGGCCGAGAAAGTCTTCTATAGTCTTTCTCAGCTTAATTTGACAAGTTTAATTTGTTTTTTTCAGAGTTTTTTCCTATCATGTCACTAGTTCATGGTTTTTTCTCTTTGCACGAATGGCCAAGAAAGTAGTAGCATCACCAACCATGAAATATCAATTCAAGGGGTACCATCTAGCCTCGAAGATGACTAAGATGCATGCTGACATCACTGACATAAACATTGGGAATGTAACCTGGAATGATTACTTAAAAAAGTGTGCCAACTAGTGGGACACTTAGAGGATTGTAGTTCATTGGTGCACTGCTCCCTGGTGAATGCAACGAATCATCTTGTCTCTATCCTATCTTTAGATCAATACTCTGGCCAGCCACTATGAACCTGATGAGAGGATGGTAAAGAATAGTGTTGGAGAAGTGGTTTTGGATCTAAGGCTAGATAACATAGAGGATGTCTTCCACTTTCCCAAAGGAGTCGACAAGTTCTTTAGCTTTCATAAAAATAAAGGGATGGAATTCTACAATAAGGATGTCTCCAGAGCTCATAGCATCTTAAACAATGAATACCTGATGCAATCCATGCCAAAGAACAAACTAGAAAGAATTGACATGAGAGAGTACATGCAAGAAGATATCCAAGCTGCTATCACAATGATCAACATAGTTTATGGGTTTTCAAAATCTAGTTAGTTGGAACCTTGGATGATCCGGCTCATCCAAAAGATAAGGGAAAGACAAACAAGGTTGACTGGGCTACCATTTTGAGTGATAATCTTGATGAAAAGTTGGTATGAGTAAAGACTAACCCCCATTTCTACATGACATCCCATGTCATGTAATTTTTAGCTACCAGGGAAGTGTATCTAGGTCTGACCAAGGTTGGTGCAATGGGAGATCAGAATACCTAGCCGTTTACACTATATCCTTAATTGGTGAGGAAGGATTTTTACAAACATAACAGCCCAGACTTCAGGATTGTCAATGATGCCTTCATGTTCACTATCATAGGCTCTATTGAAGGAGAATATGCAAAGAGGATGTCAACCAAAGCTACTACCAAAGTAAAGGCCCTTGGGGTATTCTACATATAGTTGCAGACCTTCACATACATTCGGGTGGTGGGAAGCACCCTGGCATTGAAGAAGCTACCAAGGTACCCTTCTGATAAATTAGTTCTTCTGGAAATAGCAAGACAACTCTTAGATGCCCATGAACATATCAAGCATAAGAAGAAGCACTGTGGGTACTTCCCCATTTCTATAGGCCCTCATTGTGTTCCAGATATGAAGGTATGCAAATATATGACCTGGGAATGGGATGAATTCCCACTGCCAACCTATAATTTGGTAAGACCTCATTTTGATCCCATCGGCACATTCAGCCATATAATGGGGAGGCATTATATGCATGAATCACATATCTGAACAATAGGGTCTAGTCCAAGGGGAGTCAGTAACTTTTGACTCTTTTCCCACACAATTCACTGTTCCACGTAGCAAGATAAGAGAGAAAGCTCCGCAAGGGTCACAAGTGCCAAATGAAAAAGAGATGGCTGAAGTGCTAAAGGAAGCCATTGAGATAGAAAATGACTCTTCCATTGGGGTCACTTCTGAGGAAGATATAATTACACAAGTCCCTTTGGTCACATAAGTTCCCAATTTTCTACCTCTGCCTCCACCTGCGCATCCAATTCCACCCCCACTTCTGCATCAAACACCACCTACCACTCCACTTCCCCCTCTAGTATCAAGCACTCCACTGCCCCAACAACCTATTCCATCTCATGTTCCCATGCCAACTCCACCTCCCCCTCAAATGCCTTCAATAACTCCTTTTGTCGCTCCCACTCCTCCAAATGTCCAAACCAAAATAGTGCCATCAAACTCTCAAGAGCCTGAGAAGGATACATAGGCAGCTCATGAGAAGAAAGTTGAAGAAGAGCATGTAGGATCTGAGGAGCTAGATGAAAAAGGAGAATCATAGGCTGAAGAAGAGCCACACACTAAGGAGGAGAAACAACAAACTGATACAGAAGAACAAATGGCTGATGAACAACAAACAACTATCAAAGAAGAGAAAACATAGGAGGAGGCTGAGTAGGATACTATGTAGGAACAAGACACAAAAAAGGGAGAGGAGAGTCAAGAAGAGATGGAGACTGAGCATCCAACAACTTCCTCCTCTTTTTCTTCTCCATATGAGCCTTTAACTTCCTTTTCAAATCCCACTTGGTTCATAAAAGAAATATAGTCGAGGGTCAGTGTATACACAGATGACGAGGCTGATATGGCTGCATTAGGGAAAGCGTTCCACCAAACAACAACAATCACCTGAGAAAGAACACTATCTTATGTAACACATGATCAAGTGGGTAGGTGGAAGGCATAGGTAGCTATTCCCATGATGCATGTCAGTATGAGTGAAATCACTCTGGATGACTATGTGTTGGTGGAGGTAGACTTGGGAGAGCCAACCAGAGAGGGAAACAAACCTTTGGCTACTCTCAGGTTAAAACATGCCCTTGGTTTCATGGACAAGGATGAGGAGAAAATAAAGGCTCTGATAGAGAAAAATGAAGCTATGAAGAGATTTATTTTGAAGATAGTGGGTTCCATTGACCTTGATAACCCAGAGGCCTCATTACAAGCAATTTTGGAGAAGAGGGGGGAAGTCAATATAGATGTTTGATATTCTTTTGTGCAATCATGTGTGGATTGGAAAGAATATTTTAAGAAATATTTGAAGGTAGCCCTCAAGAAGATTTGGATACCTCTCCAGAGCATTCCTCAAGGTGTCATGTCTTGAGTGGAGATCATGAGTGAGGAGGACAGTTTAGAGGAGATAATCCGAAACTGGTAAAAGGTGTTGGATATCTTAGTAATAATAAGAAAGCAGTGCTTCCAGCTCTTGGTTAAGATATATGAAGGGTCAGAACTAGATAGTTTTGAAGAATGGATCCAAGAAATAATAGGAGCTTTAACTACCTTTGAAAAGGTACTCAAAAGATTAGATAAAAGGAGAGACGACAGTATGCTCTTCGTAAAAGAATTGCATGAGTTCTTTGATGGTTTAGACTTGGATTTGTATGATAAGGATGATGAAAAAAAATGCACTCTATGAATGCCATTGTCAATCAATATCTAAGTATATTCATAGGGGTCAAGACAAAGGAGGATCTCCAACAGATGTTTTATCAAAAGGAGGAAATCTAGAAAATGCTATCTCGGGAAGAAGAAATACAAGGTATCGCAAGTGAGTTGTTTTCCTTTCAAGATAAGCAACAAGGGATCCTTAAAGGGGTTAAAATGGTGTATTTTGAAGAGGTACTAAAGATTTTAGATAGGTTCCAAAAGGCCCATCTAGAAGTTCTTGGTCCACATGGAGAAGTTGTAGGCAAAGATCAAGGGCGGAGACATGAAGATTATCAAGTGCATGCATGAGTTCCAACTCCATTTTAAAGTTATTTAATGCATAATTTATTCAAATATTTGTTATGCACGAGGTTTAATTCCATGCTAGGGTAGTTTAGCTAAGTTTTAGCACTAGTTTCTTTAATGCAATCTCTAGTTTAGATATACTTCCAAGTTTTAGTTCTAGCCAAACCGTAGCTGTGAAAATAAGAGTAGTGCTCTATAAATTGTAATAAAATGATGTAATGAGGCTTGATTTGATCTTTAATACAATATATACAGTTGGTGCTTCATTCATGGTATGATTTATCTACTATCTATGTGAAATTTATGAATGTGTGAATTGCTCATTCTTTCATTTCAAAGAGCCAATTGATTGTTTAATGGTTTTAAGTCTGCGATCTATTAGTTTGACATTTACTGGTATTGCATTACTATGTTGTGAAGAATTTATGAGAAGATTATCCTTTGGTTCTTGAAGATTAACTTGTCTCACATGTTGCACATCTATGGTGGCTTTGTGATTTGATGAGTTTTGGCTTATTCTACGTCTATGTTTGTTCGATTTCATTGGTGATTGTATCCATTTGGCTAAAGATTGTGACATGATCTGATCTCTGTTTTATGGGTTTCTTCATCTTCTTGGTTATTTAATTCACATGGTGGTGTGATGCTAGCATATGTCCATTAGGTTTCTTTCCAGAAATTTGATTCAATCTCTTGTTACCTTGCTACTTCTAACCCTACTTGCAAAATTACTTCAGTAGATTAATTAGATTAATGTTGCTTTTGTTTCTAAATTTGAAAATCAAATAAAAAAAGAGAGATATTATGGAATTCTAAAGTTTGTTTTTGCAATTTCCCTTGAGAGAAGAACTAGCAAAGGCCTCCTTGTTAACAGATTCATATTTTTCTTCCGTTGAGCTATCCAAGTGGTTGAGACCCAGCCAGGAGGAACCTTGAGATTGATTCCATCTATCTTCCAAGAGGGGAATTTGCTCTTGTAATTTCCTAGCCATTGTCTTTTTGTAAAAATGATGCTCAATAGAAGTGGTGCTAGAAGGAGGACGCTCAAAAGGGAAACCCTAGGATATTGGATCATTCTCTCCCAAAAGGTTTCAACAAGTCCTTAGATCTTCACCAAACAAAGGGGAGTTCCTTGAACTTACCAAGTTTCGCAGACCCCACAACAACAGAGAAAAGTGTGGAGAGGATACTTTAGATCATCTAAATCTTCCTCCATTTACAGCCATTGCTGCTCCACCTTTTGCTCCTCCACCACCAGCTCCAATGGCATTTTTTGTGAATGCTCAAAGCTCTCCATTGAACATACAAGGACAGCTCCATCAGCTGCCCAAGAATCCTGAGAAATTCTGCCCATGTTTCATCTATGGAGAATCCAGGATAGGGGAAGTGTTGGCACTTCAAATTTTCAGTACATGAGTCTTGTGAAATTTTATAAATTTGAAGTGTGTATAGATGTTCATGAAATTGTGATAATTTTGCCATAAAAAACCCATAGAAACCCTGCAAAATTATCTTTTCCTCCTCAATATCCTGTGAACCCTAATTAAGAGTTAAACCTAAGAAAAACCCTAAGTATATGCCGTTTTCAAAAAAGCCCTAGGTCACTCTGTTTTAAATCTATTTGAGTGTTACCTTTTTGAATCACTTAAAACCTCAAAGTGCACGTGCATAAAGTTTTCCTAAGTCTTAGCGACTAGCGGTTTTAATTTTTCCTAAGTCTGGTGGCTATAATATCCTAAGTCCTAAATACTTTATATCCTAATGTTTCAGCTTTCATTTAGCTTAATATCTTTTAAGAAGATCTAATGGAAGTCACATAGTCGCAAGGAATCTTGTAGACCTATGTGACCATGTGACTGACCATTGATCTTATAGTAAAGCTTAGTGTGGAACAAAGTGGGACCAGTGTCAGAAAGAATCTTCAAAGATGAAAGTAATAAAGGGAGGATCTAACGACAGTCGTATAATCGCATAGAATATTAGAGACCTATGAAATCATGTGACTGACCATCGATCTTGCATCAAGCTTAGTGTAAATCTTGGGTGGGACCATGGACAGATGTACATGACTAGCAGTTTCTTATTGGTTGATAATAGTTGGACCAATTTCAATTTTTGCATAAGGTTTCTCCTTGATTGGTTGATAGTACTTGCTGACATGGAGGATGCCAGCAAACACCAATGCTCAGAAAGAAAGAAATTACATGACAACTTGCCAACTATTGCATGTGTGGATTGTCTTTACTAGTAAACGTAAAGTGGGCCCAATGGCTTAAGGAATAGATGATGGCAGGTGAATATTAATAGTTTGTCACATGATCACATGAGCTTCTTTCAAGCTATGCGACCATGTGACTAACATTCTATTTTAACAGTAAAGGTTATAAGGGATTTTCCGCCAGTAAAGGAATTGACATGACGGCTTGTCATATGGTCACATGAGCTTCTCTCAAGTTATACGATCATGCGACAAACCATTGGATTATTTGCCAAGTGAAAATCAATAGACAAAATTTAAATTGAGGAAGAAGTGGGTGAAAGCTTTAGACAAGTGACACTTCATTTCTCGAAGAATTAATGGTGATATCATACGAAGTAAATTAAGGAAATAATTGTGAATTTATTGTGAATATGTTAAAATCTATGTTTCCCCGAAAAGCCACAAGGAGATAAAAATTTGTAGAGCGTTTGGCGAGTAGAATTGCAGAAACTGATTGTTGTTTTCAGAGGGATTTTGAAGGAAAGGTTGGTTCTTTCTGCACTTGCTTGTTCTGTTAAGAACTATTTCCTTTCTATTGTGTTCTTTTACACCCAATATACATAAGCTATAAGCCCTAAAAATGCCACCTAGGAAAGAGCTTTCAAGTGAAACTGATTATCTTAAGAGGGGTCTGCATGAGGACTTATAATTTTTCCTAGTTCAACGGTAAATTTGGCAGAGGTCAAACGGCTAACACTAAAGGAACCTAAGGTAAAAGTGGTGGATGGATTGTATGATACAGGGAATTATATCAGGGATGATAAGATTGGTTTTTTCAATGTGAATGGCACTTCTAACTTCACTAGGCTAACATTGTTTACAGTAGGTTTCAGCCAGAGAAATACCCATGTTCCTGCTTGTAATAAATGGGAAAATGATATAGGCAAGCTTGTGGTGCCCAGTGTCTTCTTAGATGCAGACCTGATGATTGAGGTTGCAAAAAACTATGACCCTATAACTAAAGAGATTAGGGGTGTTAGAGGGCAAAAGCTATTGACAATTTTTGCTGAGGAAATCAAAACAATTTTCAAACTAAGTGACCCCTCACCTAACCTGAAACCGATTGATTTTAAAGAATTGAAAGAGGTGTATGATGCACAGAGACATCTCCTTAGAATTGGTCTTGTAAAATATTTTTGCACTCAAATTGGAAAGATGATTGTTATAGGACTAGGTGCACAGGAGCCATTCAAAATAGAGTATTTTGATGTACTGGCAAGAGGTGCCTATTGGTCATTATGTCAGGTTTTTGGGGAAGATGCTAAAGAGAAAATGCCAGAGCACCTGATGTATGTGGTGATCCAGATCTTACATCTGCATCTATCCATTACTTTTGATTATGCCTGCTTCATTGTTGACCTAATCCATGATGGATTAATAGGAATTCAAAAGAGTAAAGTTGATAAACCCTTTTGCTGGTATTATTTTATGATGTACACATTTTTGTTCAAGGGTTCTAATTATTTTGCAAAAGAAATGGAATTATCTAAATAGAGGGATGGAGAGGACATGCTTGTTCAGCTATGGAATTTGAATATGACATGGGACATAAAGGATAGTAGTTATATATGGTTTAAGAAATGTTTTACAGCAAGATTGAGATTATTCTTTGTTCATGATAGCCCTAGGGTCCCTGTCACCTTGGCCAAAGTTGTTAGACCACAACAATTTGCACAGGACCTCAACATAGTGCACAATTGGGGTGATTTTATTTTCTATCCCTATTCAACTATTATTAGGTTATATGGTTTCAGGGGGACTCCTTTTATTTTTCCTTTCCAAGTTCCCACCAAGATTGGCATTGCAGAATTCTTTAGACAATTAGGTGATATTGAGAATAATAGTATTGCCAAAGGTAGAGGAACTTTGTTCCCAAATATTACCATTTCTCACTAGTTTATGATCACAAAGGATGGGTGGCTTCATATGCATAAGATCTTAACCTTGTATACACCTAAAAATGGTCATCTAGACTATTAGCCCCTTTTGCTAAATCATCAATTACTTGCTCTTGATCAAATCCTAGTTCTATTTTTTATTCGATTATTTTCTATGGGCTAACCATTTTATCCTAAGTTCTTATTTATTTAAAAGGAATATTTCCTCGCCTTTTAAAAAATAAAAATCCCCCACTTTTCCTCTTATCCTAAGTTGCACAAATAAAGCATTATTCTTATTTTATAAAAAGGGAAAAATCACTTTTTGTCTCATATGGACACAAAAGTCAACTCTTATTTTCTCATTGGAAGATACTTGTGCACATGGATTTCTCCTCTTTCAAGCTCCACCCTTGATTACATCTTTTGCCTCTTAATCTCCATGGTCCATTCCTCCTCATTTCTTTTAAAAGGAGAGCTCTCTTCTTCATTCTAGACCCTCAACTTTTTATGCTAATGTTATGCTGCAAGTTTTCTTGGTCATCTTGGAGCTTTTGAAGATTTGGAGCATTCTTGGCTTTTCATGTTATCATAGCTTCATTTCTTGCATTATCATGGCATTCATAGCTTCATACTTAGCTTAGATTTCCTTTATGCTTTAGATTAATTCATCTAGCTTAACTAGGAGGCTTTGTAATACTTGCATCTTTCATTTTCATAGCTCAGCTTGCATTTCCATTTCTAGCATAGCATTGCATTGCATTTCCATTCTTGATTCTTGAGGATATTGGCATTCTTGCCCTTGTCTTCATTGAATCTCCCATTGCATGGTTTACTAGCAAGATTATTGGCTTAATAGCTCTAGCTGAGAGCATTCTTAAAAACCCTTGCACTCCATGCCTAGGGAGCTATGGATCAATTTTTGAGACCTCATTCTTGAGTGTTCTTGAATTTAATGATTCATAAAAGTGTGACACAATTATAGCACACAATATGGTTTCAGGGGGACTCCTTTTATTTTGCCTTTCCAAGTTCCCACCAAGATTGGCATTGCAGAATTCTTCAGACAATTAGGTGATATTGAGAATAATAGTATTGCCAAAGGTAGAGGAACTTTGTTCCCAAATGTTACCATTTCTCACTAGTTTATGATCACAAAGGATGGGTGGCTTCATATGCATAATATCTTGGATCCATATCATTTGACAACCACAATTGACCGAACAATAGACCTGGAGGGTTTCTACAATGAAATGTTTAGGAAGAGGGTGAGATGTTTAGAAATACCACATTTTTAATTTTCTTGAAGATATTATTAGAAATACTCCAGGGTTGCAATACCAAGCAATTAGAAAGGAAAAGTGGTTAGTATACAAGAAAACATGGGATTTGGTCTGACAATTTAACCCTAAATATGATCCTATAGGCAACATAAATCCTATGGGAAAAAGGATAGATACTCTTATGGATTGTTTTCAAGAGATTTTTAAGACTCTGGAGGAGAGGAAGAAAAAGGCCATGGAAGACAACCCAGAGAAGGCCAAATCATTGTTGGGAAAAGGTGCATTTGCAAAGGTGCTGCCTCCTAGCAAATATATGTTACAAGAGAGGATTGGTTATGGTGTAATAATTCTTGAATCTAATTTCAAGAAGTAGCAAAAGAGAAGAGAAGATCTCCCTTCTACATCAAAGTGGGTGGAGAGGGGAAAAGAGGTTGAAGAAATTATAGATGTACCATAGGACCAGCCAGGTGAAGACATCCTTAATTTTTCACCTCCCACCAAGAAACAAAGGATAGAAGAGAGGCCTCATGATTCAGAGGAGGAATACTCTCCTTCACAGTCACCCTTGAACATTAGAGATGATTAGGAGATCATAGAGAAAGTTCAACAGATGGGATCTGAGGGTCAAATATTCATGACTCAAGATGAGATAAATGAGGGAGTTCCAGAGCTACCAAAGGAGCTTGAGTTAGGTTTAACAGTAGGACAAATTGTAGGGACATAATTGGACCCTATAATCAAATAGGCTTGTGAAGAATTTCTGGCTGATGATGCATTTGTTAAGACCCGGGCCTTTTTACAATTTTTATGGAAAATGAACATAAGTAAAATTGAAGAAGCCTGTGACAAGAAGCATAAGGAGAATCCTGTTAAGGATCTTAGAATTATTGAAGATGAAATTATGAAAGAGATGATAGATAAATTTGAAGGGATTACTCTAGAACAGGGGAGAGAATTGGTAAATAATGTAGGAGTACTTGTCCTCCCTGAAAGGGACATAGCTGATGCAATAGTCCTTGATGTAGTTAGAAAACAAACAACACTTGTTTACAAGACCAAGGAAGAGGCAAAATAGGTTGTCAAAGGAATTTATTTTAGTGATGACCATCAAGCTTTGGTCATATGGTGATGGAATATGGATGAAGTGACTGAGAGGGGGGGGGGTGAATCAGTCAACCATAAAACACTTCACAATTAATTCTTTCCAGATCCCTTAGGATATCTAAACAAATGTTATCTATTTTAGCACTCGGTAAATAGATTGCAGTAACTTTGAAGATGCAATAAGTATTAGCAAAATTATCTTTTAGATATTCATCAGCACTGGTGTATGATTAAGATAGCAATTAAGAACACAAGAGACACAAGATTTAACGTGGAAACCCAATATGGGAAAAACCACCAATGTATCTAGATACTGATTTTCACTTTTCTGAAGTGATGCCCGGTTAGAAGCCAACCCGGTAAAAGGTTACAAAACACACTGTTAGGTGTGACCTTGTTAGAGGATATAATCACCCTGCTAGGAGTGGCCTGGTAAGAGGTCTTGAAAACAATTCAATGGAATTGTCACCTTGTTAGAGGATTTACAATATGGTTGTTAAACCAACTTGGTTAAGAGATTTAGAATTCACTGTTACAATGATAAGAAGGTAACAATGAAAAATGACCTGTATAATAATGCAACTGCCTTGCTGATTACAGATCTCTGTTCTGCATATGTGTGATCCTTCCTGATTGAATAAATCTCTGCTGCACCTTAAGGATATCTGAACATCCTTCACAAATTCGCACACACCTTTTCTATCTTTTCTTCTGTAAATCTTCTGTTGTATTGTATATCTTTATTTTTCACATTTGGCCTTTTATTTATATGATTTTAGATTTGTCAAATCGACATTATTTAGTATAACAGTCAGCTGAATTAAGAAAACTCTTTTTGCAAAAATCCTTCAAAGGCCGACAGTGCTCGGTGACCATAACTTTCTACAATCTTTCGGAGATCGAGGGAACTCGGTAAACACCGACAATCCTTTACCTTCGATAACCGACTGAACTCAGTAAATACTGAATTTCCTTTGACGACTGACTGAACTCGGTAAACACTAAATTTCCTTTGATGACCGACTGAACTCGATAAACACTGAATTTCCTTTGACGACCGACTGAACTCGGTAAACACTGAATTTCCTTGTCAGGAAGACCGAATCTCTCCTTGAGTATTTCTGTTTGAGTTATGAATTATTCCAATTCATTGCATAGATAATCTCTATGTGTATGTCTATATTTCTCATCTCTAATCTAGGATCAGATTAAATAAACTTTGAATGTGACATAAATTCTTTGAGGTTTTGCTTAAGGATGCATCAGTAAGTAGTGTGAATCTAGGAACTTTTGATAAAATCCACCACAGGGTGATTAGTATTTTCAAAGGGCAAGAAATCTTTCAAAGTTGAGTATATTTGTTCATGTATAACAGTCTTGCAGTGGAGGTGTAGCCCAATGGATAAGACACTGGCCAGCAGTGAAGTTCTTCTCATAAAAATAAGTGTTTAAAAGGATTCTACTGGTATTTCCATCTTTAAGCATAAAATTGTCAAAATTCTTTGAAGTTCAGTGATTTGCAGAATAAATTACCACATAGTGATAGTGAAAAATCTATGAATGAATGGTCATAATTTAGGTTTTTCTTGTCATTTATCTATTGCATTTAAATCCATTCAGTGAATTAGTGAAGCAAGTTTTGTTACTGGATTAGGAGCACCCTCCTTGGTTTTTGCAAAGCTAGAAGTGCAGAGGGCATACTAAGACCCTATAGTTGGTCCAATCATCTCTAGAGTTAAATATTTGGATCTAACCAATCCTCAAAATCTATAGATGTATTGGTTTCCTGTTAGAGCATAAACTTCCATTTTGGAAAGCAACAAAATGGTGACTCTGTTGGGGAATAGGGATTGAAATACTATGATAAATTTGAATTTTAGATCTCTGGTATTGTAAATTTGAATATCAAATAACATAGGTACACATTGAGCTAGACTCCTGGCCTTCTTATTTGTTAGAACTAGTAAAGCACCATTGGAAAATAGATAAATATTTGCAAGCTTTGGATTTGGTCTGAACCTGAAAATCTCTTTTAGATTTACATTTGTTTATAGTAATCTTTGTTTTGATTACTTGATAATTTTTGAATACTTTGATTTATTAAGTGTGTGAAAATATTTCCCAACTTGTGTTGGTTGTGACTCTGAAAGTCTCTGCAGCAGTGCTGAGTAACGATAATAAGAAAACAAGAAATTGTTTCACATACTTGCAATTATGAGTCAAAGAAATACTAGGGCTTAGAGGAAGGACCATCCAGAAAGTAGATTAGAAGGTGAACTTCCAAGCACTTCTAGGACTTATTTACCTAGAAGAAATCAGAATAGTGGTGATATGTCTCAGACATGGAGATAGAAGAAAGATATGAAAATAAATCACAAATTCACTCAAGACCAAGAAGAAAATACCTCTGAGTATGAAGATGCAGTTGATTTGGGTTTAGGAGCATATGAGGATTTTTATTTTCATAAAAATGATGAAGTTCATCATAAGAAAAAGATGAACCCAGATGTAAAATCTCAAAAGGAAGTCAGAAGGTCAAGAAGTAAGAGCAGGAGCCTGGAAGGAAGAAATGATCCCCCAACCTAGGGACCTTCTCCTTTTGAAAGTCCTAAAAATCGTAGAAATTAGCAAGGAGATTCTATGTCTGAAAATTCACCATCTGATACTACTCTTCCAAATTCGGAGGATATTTTTGAAGAAGTCTACAATTTAGAAAGAAGTATCCAGGAACAAATTGCAATTAGGAAGGAAAGAGAAGCTGAAAAGGAAACTGAAATAAGATAGGCCCAAATTAGGGTAGATCAGCTCAAAAGATAGTTGATGACCTTGAAGGCCATAAATTTTGTTGAAGCCCCCAAGGAGGTTGGTGAAAAACCTATTGTTCGACTCATTGCCAAAGTTAGGAAGCCTAAGGATAAGGGAAAACAGATCTCAAAAGGGATCACAATAAATGAGCCTAAAAATGAGAAGATCCCAATAAATCCTTTGTCCAAATTGGAAAATGATTTAGAAAGGGCTAGAAGAGAACAAGAGGTTATTGCTAAAGAATTAGAAAAGGCAAAAATTGAGGCTACTACTTTGGAAATGAAAAAGAAAGTTGACTTTCTCAGACAATATTCTATTCCTTTAATTCCAGCTAACCCTAGGATAACATCTAATGTTAATGTTGGAAATTCTACTACTTGGGGTGCCATTGTCACACCAGTGACTACTGGAAATGTTGATAATACAACAAATAACAAAGCTTCCACCTCTCAAACAGATGCTTCATTACAAAGAGGAATAGTTCACATTGAAAGGTACAGACAACTTCTCTTTAACAATATTGTTGGTTATTCTAATTTGATTCCTACAAAGATTAGAGAGAAATTACCTAAGTTTACTAGAAATAATGTTGTTTCTTGTGAAGAGCATCTAAAGAATTTTATTGATATGATTGATGAATATGAAATAGAATATGAAGATGTCATCATGAAATTGTTTGTTCAATCTTTAACTGAAGATGCAAGAGACTGGTTCAGAGGGCTTCCTTGTGATTGTATTAGTTCTTGGGATGATTTTATAAATTATTTTAAAGATCAATACGGTCATAAGACTAATGAGGGTTTTATGTTAAATTAATTTAACAATATAAAGAAAAACCAGAATGAGGAAGTCCTAGAATTCAATGTGAGGTTTCAAAAGGCAATGCACAAACTCTTCCAAGTCATGAGATTGGATGAAAAGGTATGTCTAGCAACATATCTGAATGCTTTTGATGCCAAGATGGGATATCTTCTTAGGGATAAGAACCCTAGGACTATCAGAGAAGCTCAAAGATTTGCAGTAAGCATTGAGAGTAATAGGAGGGTATCTGGAAAACTAGGAAGAAGAGAGGATCCTAAACCCTCTAGGTTTGGAAAGAAAGAAGTTGATAAATCTGCAAATGTAAAACCTAGGGAAGATGATAGCCTCAAGCAAATCCTTAATACCTTAAAGGATATGAAACCAGGGGAAAGTAGAAATAAGTTTTAGGGAAATGATAGACCTCCTCCAAATAATTTCAATAGGAAACCTAGGATGTAGAACTATCCTTACAATACACAGTCGAAGGATGGAAAGCCTATTGTCCCAGAAAAGAAGGATATGAGGTCAAATGATAAAACCCCTAACCCTTTTCAAAAGCATTCAGTCAATATGACTAGTGAAATTCCATGGTGCACTATGTGCCAATCCCCTCATGATTCAGATTATTATGTGATTTCTCAGAATATGTTTGAAAGTATTAAACAAGAAGAGGAGGAAGATGAATCATATGATGACAGAGGTTGTGGAATGGCCTTTGCTAAATTTTTTGAAGAGGTTGACTCTGATGAAGAAAGTGAAAATCAAGATGTAAATCATTCTCAGAATAGAGGAGAAGCTTACCATCAACAAGTTTTTTCTAATGAAGAAGAGGAAGAAATTAAAGATATCAATAACAACTCTGAACAAGTTGAAGAACCTATTGTATTAAGAAGACCCTCTAATGAAGAGATAGCCCAGATCACTGCTGATATGGTGACACAAACCAAGAGTAATTATGTCCTTAGAAATAGGACTGTTGACAAAACATTTGGTAAACCAGCAAGTGTTTTTATTAAAAGGGATAAAGAAGATGTAAAGTAGTCTACCACAAAAAATAAGGCTGCTAATGATACCAAGAAATTAAAGCAAAGGGGCACTGAAAAGCCTGCTGAACCAATCAAGGCTAAAAATCCAATGGTTACTACCCAAAATTCCCAACCTGAAAATAAATCAAAGGATAAAGAACAATCGGGTATAGCTACACAACCTAAAGTCAAGGATACCCCAAAAGGCAAGATAGACTTATCTATTTTAAATTATGCACCTATTGACATGAATCAGTTATTATCTCAAATCATAGTAAAAGTGCCTTTATTGGAGATGATGAGGATAAATGAACACAAAGAGAAAGCCCTCACATGGATAAATGGTGTTCAAACCACAGACATCTAGGAAACAGTAAATACTAGAGTGAAGGATTAGGGTCCAACTAAAAAGAAGGACACTGAAGAAATTGTTTCAAAAATTCCTTAGATCTATTTGGACACTAATGTTGTAAACACCTCTATGGGATATGTTGATCCTTTTTTCCTGACATTAGTCATAAATGATAAAATGTTGAAAAATTGCATGATTGACTCGGGAGCCTCAAATACTGTCATGCCTGCTGAAATTATGAGATCAATGGGATTGCAGGTTGATACTCCTCATGGGAGATGATAGGCAATGGATTCTAAGGAGGTACCAATAATTGGAACAATAAAAGCCTTACCTTATAGGCTTGCTGCTTGTCCTGAGAAACAACTGACTATGAGTGTTTTAGTTGTGGATATTCCTCCACAATATGGAATTTTGTTATCAAGAAAATGGAGTGTTGTAATGGGAGGTAGCATCAAGTTTGATTTATCTTATACTACTTTTAATGTCACTGGTAAGAGCATTAAGGTACTCAGGGAAGTTAGAACTCCTCACACGGTTGAGGAAGAAGCTAGTGATAATAACATGAATTATTTTTTGGATACTGACATAAATTCCTTTCAAGTACAGAGTAATGATAATGAAGATGAACCTTCTCTATTAGCTCAGGAGGAAAGGAATGTAACAAATCAAAATGATCTTTGGACCATGTATTTTGATGGTGCTTTCTCTAAAGAAGGATCTGGTGCAGGTGTGTTGTTGATTTCCCCCACTAAATTTTTTTTAAATTTTCCTTCACCCTGTCATTTACTTGTACAAATAATATTGTAGAGTATGAGGCTTTATTGATAGGATTAAGATTAGCCTCAAAGCACAAGATCAAAAATGTCAGAGTTATTGGAGATTCAGAATTATTTGTATCTCAGATTAGATCCAAATATGTTTCAAGAAACAAAAGGTTAAAACAATATAGGAATGCTGTTTGGGATGAGATAGAACAATTTGATGCTTTATGTATTGATTAGATGGACAAAGGCCATAATAGAATGGCTGATTTATTGGCTAACATTGCATTAAGACTAGAGGATATCACTTTTACAGGGATATCTATGATTGAGATTCAAACTAGGCTATCCATACCAGATAATTATGAAAATTGGTAGGTCTTTGATGATGATCTAGATATTTTAAGATTTTTGCATTATGATGCAAGTTTTGGAGATAAAAAATAAATTTTGGTGAGTATGTAGAAACATCAGATAATAAGAACTCTATCCTTGGCAAGGAGATCTTGTAGTTGAAAATAAATAAAGTCCCAAAGGGTTTGGTAGTGTTGGAAAGAGCATTTGATAGCCATGATAGCTCTTCCCAGGAAAAGCTTTTAAGCAAGCCTAAGGGTGTAGAGGAGATAAACTTAGGAACAAAGGAAGCCCCAAAAAATGTATATATTGGGGGAAGCCTGACTCCTGAAATAAAAAAGTCTCTGATAGGTCTTCTTAGAAAATATAGACATGTCTTTGCTTGGTCTTATGATGATTTAAAGGCATATAGAGAAGACTTGTTCCAACATGAAATTCCTTTGAAGGAAAATACCAAACCTTTTAGACAAAAGTTGAGACCTGTCAATCCTACTTTGGCACCAAAAATGCAGGATGAGTTAAAAAAGATGAGTGATGCAGGCATCATTCAATCTATTAGGCATTCAACATGGGTTTCTAATCTTGTCCTTGTAAGAAAAAAGAATGGAGACATCAGGTTGTGTGTAGACTTTAGAAATCTGAACATAAATTGTTTGAAGGACAATTATGGTTTACCAAACATGGAAGCCATGTTACAAAGGGTCACTGGATCTGAATTAATGTCCATGATGGATGGTTTTTTAGGTTACAATCAAGTAGTTGTCAAAGAATTAGAATAGTTCAAAACTGCATTCACTACTCCATGGGGTACTTATGTGTATGTTAGGATGCCTTTTGGTTTAACTAATGTTGGGGCTACCTTTCAAAGAGCCATGGATGTAGCCTTTGCATATTTCATAAAAAAATTTCTTGTTGTTTATCAAGATGATTTGATAGCTTATTCAGAAAAGAAGGACCAACATTGTGGTCACTTGGAAAAAATCTTTGTAAGAGCTCTAGAATATGGGGTCTCCCTTAACCCAAGGAAATGTTCCTTTGGAGTGACAGAGGGTAAGCTTTTGAGACATATTGTATCTAAGGATGGAGTCAAGATTGACCCTGAGAGAGTAGCAGCAATAAACAAGGTACCATTGCCCAAAAATGTAAAAGGTATCCAATCTTTCTTTGGACAGGTAAATTTTGTCAGAAGGTTTGTTACAAACTTTGCTGAAATCAGTGTTCCCATCTCTAAAATGCTAAAGAAGAATGCAAAGGTGGAATGGAGTAATGAGGCCAAGCAAGCTTTTTCTAATATCAAGATGGCTATTAAAAGTGCCCCTGTATTAAGATCACCAGATTTTAGTAAGCCTATCCAAATCTTTTCATTTGCTTCTTACCATACTATAGCTGTAGTATTGTTACAAAAAAACATAGAGGGTTTTGAACAACCCATTTCCTTTTTTAGTAAATCATTGCAGGCAGCTGAGTTAAAGTATGATATAAATGAGAAACAAGCCTATGCATTGGTCAAAGCTATCAAAAATTTTAGATGTTACTTGGTAGGAGCAACTGTAGTTGCATATGTACCCAGTGCTACTGTAAAAGACATCTTGGCTCAACAAGAAGTTTCAGGGAGAAGGTGTAGGTGGATAAATAGAATCCAGGAGTTTAATGTTGATATCCAAATCACCAAACTAGTAAGAGGATTGGGGTTAGCAAAACTTATGGCCCAAAGAAATTTGGATGCTAATCACATCAACACTCTTGAAGAAGGACAAAGGCCATACATTTGTGATTTAGATTGCTACGAATGGTACAAGGATGTCATTGGATACTTGCAAAAGCTTTTACTTCCTTCTAATATGGATGACCACAAAATGAGGTCTATCAAATTACATGCTTTGAAATATGTGATCATTAAAGGAAAATTATGGTGGAGGAGTAATGAGGGTGTTTTGTTGAAATGTGTTGACCCTCAAAAGGCTAATGATTTGATGCAAGCAATGCATGAAGGTGTGGGTGGTGGCCATTACATGGCTAAAACCACTGTACATAAGATACTAAGGTCTAGTTTTTGGTGGCCTGGTATTTTCAAGGATGCACATTCTTTTGTCAAAAAATGTGATGCTTATCAGAGATTTTTAGGAAAATTGAAATTCAGTGGAAATTTGCCTCTGATTCCTGTAACTGTGGAAGCCCCTTTTCAAAAATGGGGTATGGATTTCATAGGAGAGATCCCAAACAAATCTAGTGGAGGACATTCCTATATATTGGTTGCAACTGACTACTTTACAAAGTGGGTGGAAGCTATTCCCACTAAAAAAGCAACTAGTAAAGTGGTTATTGATTTCTTGATGCAAAATTTGCTGATAAGGTTTGGATGTCCTGAAGTTTTAATTGTTGACAATGCTTTATGTTATAGATTTGAAGAATTTGTTAGTTTTTATTTGCAATATGGTATAAAGATTTCATACTCTGCTCCCTACCATCCTCAAGGAAATGGTCAGGCTGAATCAAGTAACAAGAGCTTGATAAAAAATTTGGAGAGAGTCTTGGATGCAAACAAGAAGGCATGGGATTCAAAACTGCAGCTAGCTCTGTGGGCTGACAGAGTGACAATCAAGAAGGCTATAGGATGTGCTCCTTTTGATTTAGTATATGGTATCCATGTCAGGTTACCACAAAATAATTTTTTGCAAATGTACAAGTTCATCCAGTTGTATGATGATGATCAAGATGATGAAATGAAGATCAGACTATCAGACCTGATACAACTAGATGAATCAAGGAGGGAAGCACATGATACAAATTTGAGATCTCAGCTCAAGTATAAGAATTTGTATGATAGAAAAACTACAGTCAGAAGTTTTCAAGAAAATGATTTGGTCTTGATGTGGAATGCCAGGCTTGAAGACAAGGGTAAACACAACAAAGTTGACCCTATTCGGTTGGGACCATATTTGATCAGTCAAACATGGGGACCTAATTCATACATTCTGAAGGACTTGATTGGAAATGAAATGGAATTTCTAGTTCATGGACAATTCCTCAAGTTGTACTTTTCTTAAGGTACTCTCATTATCCATGAACAGTAGTTAGTTTCCCTTTCCCAGTTGTGTGTTTGTTTTCTAGTTGTGTCAGTAGGTTAGTTGTTTTGTTTCTATAGATGGTCTGCTTATCCCATAAATTTTGAATTCTTGTTATGCCTGCAAGAGGCATACATCCTTAGATAGAGCCACTATTGGCACTTCAAATTTTTAGTACATGAGTCTTGTGAAATTTTATAAATTTGAAGTGTGTATAGATGTTCATGAAAGTGTGATAATTTTGCCATAAAAAACCCATAAAACCCTGCAAAATTATCTTTTCCTCCTCAGTATCCAGTGAACCCTAATCAAGAGTTAAACTTGAGAAAAACCCTAAGTATATGCCATTTTCAAAAAAGTCCTAGGTCGCTATGTTTTAAATCTATTTGAGCATTACCTTTATGAATCACTTAAACCCTCAAAGTGCATGTGCATAAAGTTTTTCTAAGTCTTAATGACTAGCGGTTTTAATTTTTCCTAAGTCTGGTGGCTATAATATCCTAAGTCCTAAATACTTTATATCCTAATGTTTCAGCTTTCATTTAGCTTAATATCTTTTAAGAAGATCTAACGACATTCGTATAGTCGCAAGGAATATTGTAGACCTATGCAACCATGCGACTGACCGTTGATCTTACAGTAAAGCTTAGTGTAGAACAAAGTGGGACCAGTGTCAGAAAGAATCTTCAAAGATGAAAGTAATAAAGGGAGGATCTAATGACAGTCGTATAATCGCATAGAATATTAGAGACCTATGCAATCATGTGACTGACCATCGATCTTGCATCAAGCTTAGTGTAAATCTTGGGTGGGACCATGGACAGATGTACACGACTGGCAGTTTCTTATTGGTTGATAATAGTTGGACCAATGTCAGTTTTTGCATAAGGTTTCTCCTTGATTGGTCGATAGTACTTGCTGACATGGGGGATGCCAGCAAACACCAGTGCTCAGAAAGAAATAAATTACATGACAACTTGCCAGTTGTTGCATGCGTGGATTGTCTTTACTAGTAAAGGTAAATTGGGACCAGTGGCTTAAGGAATAGATGACGATGGGTGAATATTAACAGTTTGTCGCATGATCGTATGAGCTTCTTTCAAGCTATGCGACCATGCGACAAACATTCTATTTTAACGGTAAAGGTTATAAGGGATTTGCTGCCAGTAAAGGAATTGACATGATGGCTTTTCATATGGTCGCATGAGCTTCTCTCAAGTTGTGTGATCATGCGACAAACCTTTGGATTATTTGCCAAGTGAAAATCAACAGACAAAATTTAAATTCAGGAAGAAGTGGGTGAAAGCTTCAGACAAGTGACAATTCATTTCCCAGAGAATTAATGGTGATATCATGCCAAGTAAATTACTGAAATAATTGTGAATTGATTATGAATATGTCAAAATCTATGTTTCCCCGAAAAGCCACAAGGAGATAAAAATTTGCAGAGTGCTTGGCGAGTAGAATTGCAGAAACTGATTGTTGTTTTCAAAGGGATTTTGAAGGAAAGGTTGGTTCTTCCTACACTTTCTTGTTCTATTAAGAAGTATTGTTTTGCTATTGTGTTCTTTTACACCCAATATATATAAGCTATAAGCCCTAAAAATGTCACCTAGGAAAGAGCTTTCTGGTGAAGCTGATTATCTTAAGAGGGGTCTACATGAGGACTTATTGCAAATTTTTCCTAGTTCAATAGTAAATGTGGCAGAGGTCAAATGGCTAACACTAAAGGAACCTAAGGTAAAAGTGGTGGATGGATTGTATGATACAGGGAATTATATCAGGGATGCTAAGATTGGTTTTTTCAATGCGAGTGGCACTTCTGACTTCATTGGGCTAACATTGTTTACAATAGGTTTCGGCCAGAGAAATACCCATGTTCCCACCTATAATATATGGGAAAATGATATAGGCAAGCTTGCGGTGCCCGATGTCTTCTTAGATGCGGACCTGATGGTTGAGGTTGCAAAAAACTATGACCCAATAACTAAAGAGATTAGGGGTGTTAGAGGGCAAAAGCTATTGACAATTTCTGCTAAGGAAATCAGAACAGTTTTTAAACTAAGTGATCCCTCACCTAACCTGGAACCAATTGATTTTAAAGAATTGAAAGAGGTGTATGATGCAGAAAAGACATCTCCAGAGAATTGGTCCTGTAAAAGATTTTTGCACTCAAATTGGAAAGATGATTGTTACAGGACTAGGTGCATAGGAGCTATTCAAAATAAAGTATTTTGATGTACTGGCAAGAGGTGCATATTGGTCATTATGTCAGGTTTTTGGGGAAGATGCTAAGGAGAAAATGCCAAATCACCTGATGTATATGGTGATCCAGATCTTACATCCACATCTGTCCATTAATTTTGATTATGCCCCCTTCATTGCTGACTTAATCCATGATGGATTAATAGGAATTCAAAAGAGTAAAGTTGATAAACCCTTTTGCTGGTATTCTTTTATGATGTACATGTTTTTGTTCAAGGGTGTTGATTATTTTGCAAAAGAAATAGAATTATCTAAATAGAGGGATGGAGAGGACATGCCTGTTCAGCTATGGAATTTGAATATAACATGGGATAGAAAGGATAGTAGTTATATACGGTTTAAAAAATGTTTTGTAGCAAGATTGAGATTATTCTTTGTTCACGACAACCCTAGGGTCTCGGTCACCTTGGCCAAAGTTGTTAGACCACAACAATTTGTACAGGACCTCAACATAGTGCACAATTGGGGTGATTTTATTTTCTATCCCTATTCAACTGTTATTAGGTTATATGGTTTTAAGGGGACTCCTTTTATTTTGCCTTTCCAAGTTCCCACCAAGATTGGCATTGTAGAATTCTTCAGACAATTAGGTGATATTGAAAATAATAGTATTGCCAAAGGTAGAGGAACTTTGTTCCCAAATATTACCATTGCTCACCAGTTTCTGATCACAAAGGATGGGTGGCTTCATATGCATAAGATCTTGCATCCTTATCATTTGACAACCACAATTGCCCAGAGAATAGACCCAGAGGGTTTCTAGAATGAAATGTTCAGGAAGAAGGTCAGATGTTCAGAAATAAACCACATTTTTAATTTTCTTGAAGATATTATTAGAAATACTCCAGGGTTGCAAGACCAAGTAGTTAGAAAGGAAAAGTGGTTAGTATACAAGAAAACATGGGATTTTGTCTGACAATTTGACCCTAAATATGATCCTATAGGCAACATAAATCCTATGGGAAAAAGGATAGATACTCTTATGGATTGTTTTCAAGATATTTTTAAGACTCTGGAGGAGAGGAAGAAAAAGGCCATGGAAGACAACCCAAAGAAGGCCAAATCATTGTTGGGAAAAGGTGCATTTTCAAAGGTGTTGCCTCCTAGAAAATATATGTTTGCAAGAGAGGACTGGTTACGGTGTAATAATTCCTAAATCTAATTTCAAGAAGTAGAAAAAGAGAAGAGAAGATCTCCCTTCTACATCAAAGTAGGTGGAGAGGCAAAAAGAGGTTGAAGAAATTATAGATGTACCATAGGAATAGCCAGGTGAAGACATCCTTGATTTTTCACCTCCCACCAAGAAACAAAGGATAGAAGAAAGGCCTCATGATTCAGAGGAGGAATACTCTCCTTCACAGTCACCCTTGAACATTAGAGATGATCAGGAGGTCATAGAGAAAGTTCAACAGATGGGATCTTAGGGTCAGATATTCATGACTCAGGATGAGATAAATGAGTAAGTTCTAGAGCTACCAAAGGAGCCTGAGTTAGGTTTAACAATAGGACAAATTGCAGGGATAGAATTGGACCCTATAATCAAATAGGCTTGTGAAGAATTTTTGGCTGATGATGCATTTGTCAAGACCCGGGCCTTTTTACAATTTTTATGGAAAATGAACATAAGTAAATTTGAAGAAGCCTATGAGAAGAAGCACAAGGAGAATCTTGATAAGGATCTTAAAATGATTGAAGATGAAATTAGGAAAGAGATGATAGATGAATTTGAAGGGATTACTCTAGAATAGGGGAGAGAATTGGTAAAGAATGCAGGAGTACTTGTCCTCCCTGAATGGGACATAGTTGATGAAATAGTCCTTGATGCAGTTTGAAAATAAACTACACCTATTTACAAGACCAAGGAAGAGGCAAAACAAGTTGTCAAAGGAATTTATTTTAGTAATGACCATCAAGCTTTGGTTATATGGTCATTGAATAGAGATGAGAAAAATAAACGAAAGAAAATAATTAAAGATAGTCTCTCTGGTGGTCTCATAGTCAAGAGAGTTTTGGAAACATCAGCAATAGAAGCATCAAGTATGGTGGTAGCCACAGCTCACCTTGCAGAAAAGGTGGTAGAAAGGGAAGCAAAAGAGAAGGAGGAACTCACAAGAAAATTTGAAGAAATGCTGAGGGCATATGGAGATTTGAAACAAGGATCATTTCAGAAAGATGAAATAATTGCAGATTTGAAGAAGAGGTTGGGGGAGGGAAGCTCAATCCAAATATTACAACAGTTGCAACTACCTTCTTCCACTACTGGTCCTTCCTCCTCAAGCCCCATTATTGAGTTTCCCATGTCTCCTCTTCCCCCTTTCTTTAACAATGAGGATGTAGAACAGAGAGAACAACAAAAATTTGAAAAGAAAGTAAAGGACACCATTCAACATTTTGTTAGAAATGTAAAGCCTGGTAAGGTTTATAAATGTGCAGAGCAATTATCCAACATTTTTCTTTCTTTTAGAAAAAAAGAAGACACAGTAGGCAAAATTTTGAATAAGTGGGTGCCTAGGGAAAATGTTTTAAAGACATGCCTTGTTTCAATTAAGGATCATAGTATTGTGTATCCCCAATTGGAAAATACTTATAAAATTGTCAAATCCTTTCTTGATTTTTAAGTAATTAGGGAGGAAATAAAAAGAAAAGTAGCTTTCTTAAGAGTGAGATATCTTCAGAATGATTTTCAAATATTCTCGGGTCTTGTCAAAGTAGATGGAACTATAAAAGAGAGGGAAAATTGGTTGGAATAGATAGAATATGGGGTCTCAACCAAGATAGATGTTTTTTTAGGCACTGAGGATACTCTTCCCTTTGTACAAATAATTGAAATGTTATAGGATGCCAGGATGCATTTTATTAAAGTGATAATTGAAGTGCATCAATTGGTCACTAGCTGGAACAAGATTCTACTGAAAAGGGATGAGATTTTGGCATTTAATTGGCCTAATGAAGACACTTTTGCAGCTTGGGAAGTAGCATCCTCATCAGAGGTAAATAGAGAAGAAGAAACTTCTTCTGAGGAGGCAATAGATGTCAATGCCCTAGCTCCATAAAAGAAGCAAGAACAGATGTAACACCTGGCAGATTTTGAACTAACCTTGGAAGCTACTGCCAGATTTTGGTGCTCATCTTTACGATCCATCTCGAAGTTTTGTAACAAGAAAGTTTTTATTTGCATTTTTTGTCTTATCTGAGGATTTCTTTCTTGTCTTTTCTAAGAGGATCCGAAGCTTGTTTGCAATCCTTATTCTATAAAAGGATTATCAGGATTAGTGTAAAGAGACTGAGAACTTGATCAATTTTACTGACAAGTTTCTTGAGTCTGGGATATCATAGATCATTTTTTAGACATTATTTCTATAGAAGAACAATATTTTCTAGTTCAAGTTATTTTCAGAAGGTTGCATTGTAAAGAATTTTGTGAGCATGATATAATATAGCATTTGAATAAAATCCAGGATTTATATCTCTCCTTGAGTATTTCTATTTGAGTTATGAATTGTTCCAATTCATTGCATAGATAATCTCTGTGTGTATGTCTATATTTCTCATCTCTGATCTAGGATCAGATTAAATAGGCTTTGAATGTGACATAAATTCTTTGACATTTTTCTTAAGGCTGCATCAGTAAGTAGTGTGAATCTAGGAACTTTTGATAAAATCCACCACAGGGTGATTAGTATTTTCAAAGGGCAAGAAATCTTTCACAGTTTAGTATATTTGTTCATGTATAATAATCTTGTAGTGGAGGTGTAGCTAAATGGATAAGACACTGGCTGATAGTGAAGTTCTTCTCATAAAGATAAGTGTTTAAAAGGGTTCTACTGGTATTTCCATCTTTAAGCATAAAATTGTCAAAATTCTTTGAAGTTTAGTGATTTGCAAAATGAATTACCACGTAGTGATAGTGAAAAATCTATGAATGAATGGTCATCATTTAGGTTTTTCTTGTCATTTATCTATTGCATTTAAATCCAGTCAGTGAATTAGTGAAGCAAGTTTTGTTACTGGATTAGGAGCACGCTCCTTGGTTTTGCAGAGCTAGAAGTGCAGAGGGCATACTAAGACCCTATAGTTGGTCCAATCATCTATAGAGTTAAATATTTGGATCTAACCAATCCTCAAAATCTATAGATGTATTGGTTTCCTGTTAGAGCATAAACTCCCATTTTGGAAACCAATAGGAAGAACACGTATGCGCATTCAAGGAATTGTGCAATTGTAAAGAGATTTCTCATCAAGACATCGTGTGCCACCTTTTCCCGTACACACTTGGGGAATTTTCATATAACTAGTATTTAAACTTGCCATGGGGATCTATTGCCACATGGGATGAATTTGAGACAAAATTTATTAATTAGTTCAAACTGTATGTGGATCCGGCAACTGTCCATCACCAACTCATCTCAGTGAGAAAGGACCTCAATGAATCAATCGCTATGTTCAATCACCGCTTTCACAAAATGTACTAGAAGCTTGAGGATCCTTGTACTATACCAGTTGGGGCTGCTATACAAGTGTACTTGTGAGCCTTAGATCCACTAACATCTATATTTTTGAAAAGGCTACCCCTAGGTAACATAGACACTTAAGAAAAGGTGTGCAATGAAGCTATCTTGTTTACCCAACAAATGGACCCGCAGGCGGGTGGAAATTATGGCATTCCGCCAACATTGGGGAACACTACTATGACTGGTCCATTCATAGAAAACAATCAACTTTTGGTATAACACGCATTGAGGCTCAATCTAGTACCTACTCCATATGTTGCTACCCCACCACTTGCCATCACATACCTAGGGTATGATAGGCATAAGGTTGCCTTGTGTGAACAAAAGGATGTTGTTTTAAACAAGCCAAACCACACTCTAGTGAATGAATTAGATGCCATGAAGAAGATTTTTTCCTAGTTGGCCGGAGAGATTACCCAGATGAAGCTCAACCCATCTCAGAACCAAGGGAACTACCAATGCCCAGCAGCTACCCCAAATACCTACTCCCAAAATCAGAATCATAATTATGGCAATTACAAAAATAATAACAACAATAATAATAATGGTGGAGGTTATGGGAATGGTTATCAGGATAAATAGTTTGGAAAACAATGGACAAATAGAATGTGGAACATGTGTTTGAATAATGGTAGCATACCCACAGACAATGCCAACTTCTTTCACTTGTCAGAAGTTAATTGTACCCAAGGTCCCAACACGCATCAACTAGATTATGAATATAGGGGTGAGTCAGACAACCAACAAGCCCAAGATCCTGAGAGTTCCTAGACCCACTTCAGTGCCATGGTTTTTGATTCATATGATCTAAGTACAGGTGGAACTCCTACCGATAACACTGTGGAAGAAGAGTTTGTTTTCCCTTTCAATCAAGAAAGTCAGCCAGAGTACTTCGAGGTCCACACTTTTCAAAACAATAACAAGAACACCTATAACTTGAGGAGTAGAAGGGAACCTCTGACTAATGGCATTCCCCTAGGTATGCAGCCCAATCCACCTGATCTGTGAGCTAGTAACAATCCTACACCCTCGAGAGGTCCTAGTGCCATTGTCACTTTGATGACGCAACACCAACCTACTTTGCTTAAAAATCCAATTTGGAACAATGAAAAGTATAGCATGGTGGAGGAATTGAAGAAGGGTCAAACCAACATGTCAATGTATGACATGTTGTAGAGTTATCCCACTCAAAGAGAGGCCCTCTTGAAGTCACTAGATCATTCCAAATCGGCCTCATCTAGCAATAACACCATAGGTACATCGAATGTGAATGCAGTAGAGGCGATGCCGACTATGTTCAAAGATAGGGTAGAAGTACCCCCATTCTTACTTAGTCTCAAGATCTTTGGGAGGAACCTACATAACTGCTTGATTGACTGAGGGGCTTCATGCAATGTGATGTCATTGTCCATATGCCAAAATTTGGGGAGGAGCCCCCGATCGACTAATAGGGTGGTGATCCAACTTGACAAAATAGAGGTCAAAGTCATTGGAGTCTTGAAGGATACATGCATATAGCTGATGGCTGACCCCAGGATCCAAGTGTAGACTAGGATTTGTGAGTGCACCTAAACCTGTTTTGAAGGCCAAAGACAAACAAATGTCATAGCATATTATCAAATCAAATTTAATGGTTAGCAAACTAAAATCAAAGCCACCTCAGTTTAAGCTTAAAACGGATGCGCCCATGCACCGTTTGATATGCTTAGATATAGAGGGATGTGGGTGTGCAAACTCAAGCACTTGGAGCATGCAAATAGGATGATTTGAGGATCAAGAAGACCCAAAATGACACAAAATAGGTATGAGGAACCTATTTTGCCTCAAAAGCCTCAAGAACACACAAATATGCAAAGCTAAATAAATGAACTAAGATTAACACAAGAAATGAATCTATGTTAATCCATTTAAGCTAATTTAGATGTGATTTAAGCTTGAAAATGATCTAAAAAAGATGAGTTTATGCTTATGCTAGAATGAAAATGGCATTATAACTTTGCTATTGAGTTTGAGAGTTGAGAGATGATTTGCCTTAGGAAGTGAGGGTATTTATAGGATTTCTAAGGCTTGGGGTAGGAGGAATGAATGGCCAGGATTGAAATCCTTAAGAGAGGCCAAGATTCACTCAAAGGGAAGCACATGGATTGTGCTAGTTCTCAGCCAGTCAGGAGGTGACACATGTCACAAGGTGAGTGGATGAAGGGAAGGGAAAAGAGGAGTCAACAAAGGGGGCTCCAAGCTCATAACTCTCCAAATAAATGCTTGTAAGAGCAATGAATGGGCTTTAAGAGGCTTTGAAGACTTTGGGAAAGCAATAAATGCTTTGTGGTTGAGATATTTGGAAGGAAAGACTTTGCTTTGGTTTAGGAAAGTCTTAAGCTTGGTTAGGATTGCACAAAGGTTTAAGGGTAGGATTAGGATTAGATTAGGACAAAGAAAAGGATTAGAATGGGTGAAGAGGGTGGATTTGAGAAGATTACAGAAGAGTCTAGATTTCTCCTTAGTTTCATGGAATAAAAGTTATTCATTCCAAAAGCTTAAGTTTAGGAATATTTATTAAAATATTTTCAATAAATATGGAAATTAAATATTTAACCTTAATTAAATATTTAACCTTGGGATTAGGGTTAGAAAAGATGGGATTAGCCTTTTAATCGAAATTAAGAAGGGATTAGAAGATTTTGGAAGAGGTTAGTGGTCTTAAGGAAATTGGCCAAGTTTGGGATAAAAAATAAATTAATTTATTTTTGAAGTTTTTGGTCAATTTATTAATTAAATAATTAATAAATTAGGGATAATGTCCAAATGACATTTTTAGGCTAGATTCCTTAATTAAAGTTTTTTAATTAAGAGAGAGGGATTTAATGCCATAAAAATAAATTAATTAATTAAATAAATAATTAATTAATAAATGATGATGTCATCAAGGATTTTCAGAAAACAAAAATAATTTATTTTCTGAAGGATTTTTCGGTGTCTACATTTTGCCCCTCTTTGATGCAATGCCGCAAGTGGCATGGCGTCAAAGACAAGAAAACAAGATGCCGAGGCTAGAATCAGAAGAAGAGGGTAACGCCCAGGTGGACTAGGAGAAAGAGAGAACATGCCCCGGTGGGACAAAATCATGGAAGATGCGCCCAGTGGGACAAGGAGAAAGAGGGATTACGCCCTGGGATAGAGTGTGCCCGGCAGGACGAGGAAGGAAAGGGTCTAGGAAGAAAGGGGAGATAAATAACCTCACTTCTAAGAACAAGTATGGATGATATGCAAGATGAGATGGGAATGCAAGATGCAAGATTAATCTATATGATAAATGCAAGGGACCAGATAGCTCCAAGTGCAAACGAGAGTGCTCAACCTAGATTTAATATAGCAATGCTAGAGACCTGCCAAGGATACTGGGATCACGAGGCCTTGTCACCAGTGTTGCAGAGGACTGACGAGGACTGACGCTAAACAAACACACAAGGTTGCCTCAACATCACACATGAAGCACAGAGGCGACATGGTGGAACCGATGCTGAAGGAACCACAAACACACAACTGACTCACAGGCAGAAGCGAAAGATCAAAAGACCTTGCCCCAGATTATCCGCACACGCAGCACACCGTGATATAATGAATCGTGGTGACCCTGGTGGGATAATGAGAAGCCAAAAAGATTAACAAGACCCAAAGGACAAAAATCCAAGATCAAAATGATAACTCCAAAAAGACATCCTTTGCCAAGGAGAGAGATTAGGTTTGATTGATGGTGGGAAGATTGGTCGGACAGGAGGAACGATATATCCTCAAGGACCAGGATGGAAGATTAGGTCAGACAGGAGGAACGATATATCCTCAAGGACCCATGGTTGGTGAGAGAATAAGTGTAGTTGTTCGCTGGCAAAAAGCTGAAGTTCAAGGAATAATCAGGATGAGCAAGGATAAGTCGACAATTGATGTTGCTGAAGCACAAGGCCCGAGTGGGACTTCAAATTTTTTGAGGCTGGGCATGGGACAAGATATTTGATCAAATGCTGCTGCAGGATGGACAAAGGTTATGTACAACAAGGAGGAACGATATGCACAAGGGATATGTACAGAAGCTCAGGATTGGGGATAGGAAGATCACACTCAGCGGGACTCTCACTAGGACGGAGACAAGAAGGATAAATACAGGGAGGAAAGCACTGTACAGAAAAGGGATAAGGATATGGTACAAGACATGGTACAAAGCTTTGGAATAGGATATAGATTGCAGATGGGTTGGAGGAAGATGGAAGCTGAATGCTTGGAGGATAGGGGAGATGGAACTGCTGGGAGATTTGTTATGGATGGAGGATGAGGACGGTAGCTGAAAGGACAACTGAATAGATAAATAGCTCAGTTTACTATGTTGGCACCTGTTTGCCAGGTTTTCACCAACATACTTGTCCAAGGCGCTTGAATTGCCAAGTTTTCACCGTTGGACGATTATTTTCTCTTTCTCTTTTCTTTTTTTTTTTGCTTTTTTTCTTTTTTTTTTGAATGTTTTTGGATTTTCTGATATATGCAGGATCAGGTTCAGGCATAGAACCTCTTCAGATGGATGATGTTGATAGGATCATTCAAGGGCTCACCTTCTGGTGTTGATAGCTGATAGGCTCCTGAGCCGAAGGATGCGGTGACAACATAGGGGCCCAACCAAGTAGGCTCAAACTTGCCTTTCTTTTCTCTATTTGCTAGGACCTTCTGATTTTCTTTAAGGACTATGTCACCGACCTGGAATTGTCTAGGATGGACCTTTTTGTTATAACTCCTTTTGAGTCGATTTTGGTATGCAACCACGTGATCATAGGCTTGCTGTCTCTTTTCATCTAGCAGATCTAGCTGTGTGAGCCGGGCCACACGATAGTCTTCATCAGTTGTATAGTTCTTCATGGAGACGCGCAAGGATGGGAGCTCAACCTCGATCGGTAGAACGGCTTCAGCACCATATACAAGGGAGTATGGGGTGGTGCCTGTGGGAGTGCGATAAGGAGTGCGGTAGGCCCAAAGGGCAGGATTGATTTGGAGGTGCCAGTCACAACCAGAATCATTGACAACCTTCTTGAGGATTTTCAAGATAGTTTTGTTAGTTGCCTCAGCTTGGCCATTTCCTTGAGGGAAATATGGACTGGAGAAACAGTGATGGATGTGGAGTCTGGCACATAGATCATCCACATGCTGGTTTTCAAAAGGTGTGCCATGGTCTGTGAAGATGGTAGATGGTATGCCGAAGCGGCAAATGATGTGGTAGAGGATGAACTTGGATATTTGGATGCCAGTAGTAAGGGTGAGCGGAATCGCTTCAACCCATTTGGTAAAATACTCTGTGGCTGTTATGATATACTTGTGTCCATCTGAAGAGAGGGGGGTGATCAAGCCAACGAGGTCGAGGCCCCAACATGAAAAAGGCCACGGTGGTGCAATAGGCTGTAGATCTTGTGCTGGTGCATGTATCAAATTGGCATGCTGTTGACATGGGAGACATTTCTTGACAAATTCACACGCATCATGTTCCATTGTTGGCCAATAATATCCAACTCTAAGCAGCTACTTTGCTAGAACCATGCCACTCGTGTGGGCACCGCAAATTCTAGCGTGTACTTCTTGTAAGGCCAGGACGGCCTCGTTTGAGTCTAAACATCTAGATAGGACATTATGATACCCGCGACGATATAGGGTGTTGGCTACAAGAGTGTAGCGGGAAGCTCTGCGAATAAGGTTTTGGTGTTGGTTATTGGTGAGATGGGGAGATATGATACCATTTTTTAGATATGCATGGATTTCATGGTACCATGGGGATTGTGGACCAACCAAGACACACACCATGTCTGCATCGGTGTTCTCATAAGCTGGCAAGTGTAGCTGCTCGACTAGAAATTCATATTGTGTTGCGTCACGTGGGATTTCCAATAAGGATCCGATGGTTGCCATTGCATCTGCTGCTTTGTTTTGAAGCCTTGGGATCTGATTGAATTGTAGATGTAGGAAATGCTCTTTCAGTTTATCCACCAGTTGCTTGTAGGGTAGCAATTTGTCATCCTTTGTCTGATATTCATCTAGGACTTGCTTGATAATCAGCTGTGAATCTCCAAATACTTGTAATTCTGTGATGTTCCATTGGATAGCTATTTTGAGACCTAAGATGAGTGCCTCATATTCTGCAATGTTGTTGGTACAGGGGAATCCCAACTTGAATGATTTTGGAATGTAGTCACCTTGAGGTGTGACGAATAGGATTCCTGCCCCTGAGCTATGGGATGTGTTGGAACCATCAAAGTATAGTTTCCACATGGGCTGCTCTTCAATCATGCATAAATGTTCATCGGGGAATTCCATGATTAGTGGATAGGCATCCACCAGTGGTGCTTCTGCTAGTTGATCGGCAATGACTTGCCCTTTGATTGCTTTGCGATCTACATACTGAATGTCAAATTCGCTGAGTAACATGACCCATTTTGCCATACGGCCTGTGAGGGTTGTCTTTGATAACAGATACTTAAGAGGGTCCACCTTTGATATGAGCTTGATTGTGTGGCTAAGCATGTAATGCCTAAGTTTTTGAGTGGCAAAGACCACTGCTAGGTATGCTTTCTCCATGGGTGAATAGTTAAGCTCATAGCCCACAAGAGTGCGACTGATGTAGTAGACAGCTCGTTCTTTGTTTTCATCATCATGCTGTGCTAGGAGTGCCCCTAGTGCTGTAGCTGTTGTTGAGATGTAAAGGATGAGTGGGCATCCTGGAACTGGTGGTACTAGGATTGGAGCATTAGCTAGATACTCCTTGAGCTTATCAAAGCTTCTTTGACATATGGGATCCCACTTGAAGTTGGTGTCTTTGCATAAGAGATGTGAGAAGGGTTGACACTTATCTGCTAGCTGAGAGATGAACCGCCGAACTGATTGAAGCTTGCCCTGTAGGCTTCTGAGCTGTTTGAGATTTCTTGGTGGAGGCATCTCTGTTATTGCTTTTACCTTTTTAGGATCGATCTCTATGCCTCGTCTAGAGACGATGAAGCCTAGAAGCTTGCCAGATGTAACACCAAAGACACATTTCTTAGGATTAAGCTTTAAGCCATAATGATTCAGACGATCAAATACACGCTCTAGGATGTTGAGGTGCTCATCTCTTGTTTTGGATTTTGCAAGGATATCATCCACATAGTCTTCAAGGATCTTGTGGATCATGTCATGGAAGATCGCTGTCATTGCTCGCTGATATGTTGCTCCTGCATTCTTTAGCCCAAATGGCATCATGTTGTAGCAGAAGGTACCTCATGGGGTTGTGAATGCTGTTTTATGTTGATCTGCTTCCGCTATATGAATTTGGTTGTAGCCTGAAAATCCATCCATGAGTGATAGCATTTCGTGACCCACTGTGAGGTCTACAAGCATGTCTATGTTTGGCAATGGGAAGTCATCCTTAGGACATGCCTTGTTCAAGTCCCTGAAATCAGTACAGATTCTGATGTCGCCAGAAGGCTTTGTGACGGGCACCATGTTAGAGATCCATTCTGAATAATCTATTGCTCTGATGATCTTAGCTTGGAGGAGCTTTTCAAGCTCTACTTTGACGAGCAATGCTACCTTTGGATGCATTTTCCTTAGCTTCTGCTTCACTGGCTTGACGTTTGGATCTACTGATAGATGATGAACAACAAGTTTTGGATCAAGCCCAGGCATGTGGGCGTATGACCATGCAAAGTTGATGATGGATTCCTTGAGCAAGGCGCTGAGAGCGATTTCTTCTTCTTCTGTTAGGTTGACTGCAATGTAGGTGATCCTTGGACACTTTTCTGTTCCCAAGTTGATTGGCTTGGTTTCCTCTATGATGATTGGCGACTGCTCTGGTCTATAATCTTGGATAGGGGGAAGAGGCAAGGCTTCATCTTCTAGCGCCTGAATTGCCAGGTTTTCACTAGAAGATACGCCCTTTATTTTTACTATTTTGGAATCAGAATGTGCCCCAAGGGGGTTTTCACATAAAGACTCGTGATGTTCTTTTGCTATTTCATTTTTGCAACTAAAGCTTGCCTCTTCCCCAAAATATCCTTCTGGGTGAAGCTGATAGACAGAGGTTGATGTTGGATCCTGATTGCTTGCTGGACCTGATGCCCCCATGAATTCTAGGAGTGCTTGTGCGCTTTGGAACTCGTCGATGTGTGCGATGCTTGGTTGGTCCCAATCTATGAGGTCGGGGTTTGTGAGGGGAAGATCTATGAGGTTAATGGAGAGTTGTTGGAGGACAGAAGTCCCCAGGAGGGTGTCGTCGGCAAAGATATCATCGTAGGATCGGATGTCTTTCTCTTCGGGGATGTCTTCAATTTCCACGAGGTCATCCTGGCTTTTTGAAAAGTTCACGTTGGTCATGTTAGTGCCCGCAATTGTGGTATTGGGCTCTTGTTCAAGCAGGCGAGGGGTATTAAAGCCAAGTCCTTGCTGTTCTGGATTCTGGGATGGTATGATAGGAAACAAATTTCCGTCCTCTTGTGGTCCTAGACCACCACCTTGATAGTTATATTTTTCTGTGACATTCTTGTAGGGGATTGGATATTTCTCTTTGAAGTACTCAAGAAGTTGCGTGTCACGGGATGGGGGATCTTTGTATAACCATTTGTTAATATTCGGCTCCATCTCTTTGCTGTTTATATTGACATGGGATTCAAAAGTCATGTTTCCTATCTGCTTGAGCTTATGATGTTCCTCAACAGGCTTGTTTTGACAACTTGGGCGCCCTTGAGTATGTGGATCACGTGGAAGAGCTCCTACAGCAAATGCATCACTGAGGCTGTATTCACCACAACCCTGGTTGTTGATCTTGATGGATGATAAGGTGGAAGAGAGGATGGTCTCTGGATCGCGATGGGATCGGGATGAGCTAGCAATAGAAGTACCAATATTGGTTCCAGGACAATGGGTAGAATGAGGGAAAGCTATTTCCATCGCAAGGCAGTATGCGAAGGGGTTAGGGTCAGCGTGGATGGTAACCTCAGTGCCTTGATGTGGAAACTTGATGCATTGATGGTAAGTAGATGGTACGGCCTTAATGGAATGGATCCATGGACGACCGAGGAGGATATTAAACGGTAGGTCAAGATCAACAACGTGGCAGAGAGTATCTTGCGTTGCTGGGCCTAGCTGGATAGGCAAAGTCATAGTACCTTCAGAGGTACATTCCAAGTTATCATATGCTTTGATAGTGATTTGCTCATGTTGTATGTCGGCCTCCGTGAACCCGATCTTCTTGATGAATTTTAATGTGCACAAGTTTAGGGCTGAGCCATTATCCACTAGAACTCATTTAATGGCGAAATCTCTGACCATGACGACAATGCGGAGAGGAAGAATATGGTCAGGAGCGACATCTGGTATATCAGATTCTTTGAAGGACAAGGCACATGCTACTGATAGGTGTCCCACAAGAGTTTCAAACTGAGTTGTGTTAATGTCCGTGGGGACATGGCCTTCTTTTAGAGCTTTGTCCAAGATCTCCTGATGGATGGGTGATGTGCGGAGCAAATCCAAGATAGATATTTGGGCTGGCATGTTCCCAAGATGCTCTATGATATTGTATTGTGCTCTTGGTGCATTATGCTGTGTTGCGCATGCATTTGATGCTGGCCTGGTGTTAGACTGTGCTGTGGATGCAGTAGATGTTGGCCTTGGAGGAGCAGCTGATCTTGGAGGAGCACCGGCAACAGTTATCCTACCACTGTGGGTAGTTGCAGCACATTGTCGATCCGGACCTCTGACGTGGATGGTATTGATGGTGGGCTCATCTTGGATGGGCTCAACTTGAGTTATGCATCCGACATACTTGTCATAGTTGATGTAGGCCACTGTGTGATCTTCTTGCTTGCCTTTGCCACGATTTTGGGGCTGATTGGCGTTGGCTTGATTCTTCCCGGTATCGTGTTGAGGGAACACATTTTGATATATTTGCAAACTAGCATTGGGTGAAGCTTGAGTTGGTGCATCGACCTGGATTTCCTTGCGATCGATGAGATCCTGGATGTAGTGCTTAAGCCGCATGCACTTCAATGTTGTGTGCCCCTTCACACAATGGTAATCATAGTATTCATGTTCTTTATACCAATCAGACTTTGGTGCGTTGTCATCCTTCTGTGGGATGGGCGGATATGTGATCATATTTTCCTTGGCTAGCCGATAAAAGATCTGATCCAGAGGCTCACCCAAAGGTGTGAAAGTCCTCTTTGGATTGTTCTGATTGTTGGATTTATTCTACCTTGGGGCAACGTTAACTGTGTTAACAGGATTGCCTTGACGTGCTGGCTGTTGCTGTTGGTATTGCTGCTGATACTGTTGCACAGGTGGTTGATGAGCTTGAGGAGGCTGATGATAGATAGGTGCTTGATATGCGGGAGCTGGTGGTTGCTGATAGATGGGCGCTTGTGGCGGTTGGTATGTTTGAGCTGGTGTAGGACTAGCCACAACAAATTGTACATTCTTAGTGTCAGTGGCTCCATCTGTAACAACATTCTTGTTACGATTCCAGTAACGGGATTTATCATTGTTGGGTTTGTTCTTGGAATCATCCTTGAAGTGACGAATAGTGCCTTCGTCTAGGAGAGCTTTCTCGATGCCTATGCCTTTGCTCTTGATGTCTTGGTATGTCTGGAGGCAGTTCATTCGCATGTGATGGGATAGCTTTGGATGTAGGTTATCAATGAAGATCTTTGTTAGATGCTTCTCTGGCGGCTGATATGATAACCTAGTTGTAAGATTCTGCCATCTTTGCAAGTATTCTGCAAGGCTTTCTCCATCTTTCTGCTTTGAGTTGCATAGGTCTAGCAAGGACAACTCATTCTCCACATTATGGGCATAGTGTGTGATGAACTTCTCAGAGAGTTCAGCAAAGGTGTTTATTGTCCCATGTGGTATTTTATAAAACCACTCAACAGCAGTTCCTCCCAAGCTTTTGGGAAACAGGCGCAGGAGATAGTTATCACTGTAAGCCACTTCTTGACACGCCATGTAGAACTCTTTGATATGATTTACTGGATCTCCTTTCCCTCGATACTTGTCGAACTTAGGCATCTCAAAATGCTTGGGGAAAGGGATAGTTGCTATGGATCGATCGAAGGGATATGAGCACACCTCTTCGAACTTGTATGTTTTATTCTCTATTCCACTTTGTAGCTCCTTTAGAGCATTTTTCATTGCTTCCCACTCAGCATTGAGTGGCGAGGGAACTGGGACTTCTGCTTGTGATGGAAGTTGTGGAACTGGATATGGCACTTGCTATGGATAAATGGGTTGGAACTGATTTTGGGGCAATGGTTGTTGGGGATATTGCTGGTGTGGCATAGGGGGATATTGATATGGGACCGCTTGATGTTGTTGGGCTACTTGCTGTTGTTGAACTGGCGGTTGTTGTGGGACTGCTTGCTGATAGTGGTCATTTGGAACTTGTTGTTGTAACTGATAGGTGGGAACTTGTTGTTGCTGGGAGATGATAGGGATTTGTTGCTGGGGCTGATAGCAAGGGACTTGCTGTTGTGGAGGAATGATGGTTGTTTGCTGAAAAGGGACATGTGGTTGTTGTGGGGGAGGCTGTTGGAATGATGCTGCTTGTGGGTATGATGGTGGTAGTTGCTGAGGTTGGCTTTGGGTTTGACCGATATAAGCTGGGTGCATGCCTGCGTTACTTAGAGGTGGAACAGATGTGGGGAAGCTAGAAACAAAGGGTGATGGGGTAAGATAGCTGGGGAAAGTTGGCTGTTGAGGTGGTGGAACTTGTTGGAAGGTATTTGGGATTTGGGATGAATAGCTTGAAGCCGGCGGTGTTTGGGGTAGTTGCTGCTGTGCTGCTTGGACGAAGGTGGTTTGTTGACTTCCAACCATAGATGTAGGGGATTGAGATGGGATCCCCCATGCCTTCATTTCTTCTTGTGTAAGGCCCCACTGAGAGCTTGTGTTAGGGTGCACTGCAGCGGATGATGGAATGGTAGGAGCAACGGGAGCTTGGGACATGAATGATGGTTGAGAGAAAGGAGCTTGTTGAGGTTGTGGTTGAGCGGATGCTTGTGAGGAGGAAAATGAAGGAAACACCCAAGAGAAAGATGAGGTTGGAATGGGGAGCAATTGCACTAACCCCAAAGAAGAAGGTACGGGTGCTTGGGGGGTGAAGGGTGATGGTGCTCCTTTGATGGTGAAAGGCATTGCTTGACTTGCGGATGGTGGCGAAGCTTTTGGTGTAAAAGCTTGCGTGAGAGGTGGAAGCTGACTTTGGTTTAAGTGTTGGTTTTGAGCTTGGGCAGCCATAGCAGATGATGAAGCAAAAGGGGTATGAGATGGAGCGGATGGTGCTACAGCTTGTGTTGTGGGACTGGTGAGGCTTCCTTGCAAGAAAAGGGGAATGGTGGAAAGCTCTTGGGGTGTTTGCATGATAGGATCGGGAAATGTTTGGACAAACGGAGAATATGCTTGTGCTGGAACTTGGATAGTTTTGATGGGGATGCGTGGATAAAGAGATGGTGGGATGGAGGTACTTTCTGGTAGGTAGTGGACAAACGTGCTTTGCTGATGTTGCGGTACAAGGGCATTGGTCGTTGGTGGGCTATCTGGAGGATTTGCGAATGCTTGGATTGCCAAGGGGGATGAAGGGATGTTTGGATCTTCACATGGGTTACTGGCTTGGATCTGGGGATTGTAGGTCATCATGGCGTTGGTGAAAAGGTTGGGATCGGATGAGGTTGTTGGTGGATAAGGATTCATGCTTCTTCTTTTCTGAGATCTGGTCTCAACAGGCATGGAGATGCAAGTGCTAAATGGATGCAAGATGTTTGGCTAAAAGATGTTGATGGATGCAAAGTTGATGAACTTCTAAAGATGATGACTTCTAAGATGCAAATGCAAGGATGGATCAAGATGGCGATGATAGAAGCTGGATGGAACTGATATGGATCAAGATGGTGGAGGAAAGATAGGTTGCTGGTGGAAAGTTGGTGAAAGATTACTAAGTGGTCAGCAAATAAGCTGCTATTTTTCCCAAATGGAGGATCAGAGATATGATGGGGTCAACCTAGGATAGACTGATGATCTTCGGTCAACAAGTTTCTTATCAATACACTCCAATATCTTGCTCGAGATGATGGCTATGCAAGGACAAGGTTTGATTTCTTTATGACAACACGTTGTGTCAAAAAGAGGATGATGGTCTCTGATCTTGGATATAGGATAGGAACAACTCAAAAGGTAGAACACTAAGTGTTGGTGGATCTCTGGATTTGGAGCAAAAGATGATGGATCTGCTGGAAAGATACGGAAAGCTGATGGGGGGATGCTGGTGGAAAAGGTATTGAAGGGTGAAGGGACAATGCTCTATGCAAATGACAAGGATTGACTCTAGAATGCTGGTAGGAAGATGAATGCAAATGCAAATTTATGATGTTTTGAAATGCAACTAAGGTTTTGATGCTGATGCAAAGGGTGAAACTAGGATGAAACTAAGATGCAAGGCTGTTGAGACAAGATTTCAGGATCTGAAGATGGAACAAGACATGAACAAGGATTGGCTAATCTTCTGGCTCAAGGTTGACAAAGTGATGGTTAACTCGGAAAGGGAAGGTGAACTGTTTGATGCGGGCGTTATGGGCAATGTTCTCAAGTCTGGTTTGGGACTTCTCCTCTGCTTGGGTTGCTTGGATAATGGATTGATAGGTCTTGGTTTTCTTCTAGATAACTTTTTGCTCTTGATAGGCTTGGGATTTGGGCAACTTTGCTTTAGGATGTTTGTTCTTGCTGGGCATCACTTGGAAAAGAGGCTTCTGATTTTGAGGCAAAGGTTTCCAATGGCAAAGGTTTAAAGTCAAAGCAATCTCCGCAAGGGACAAAGCAACCCTGCGGGATACAAACAAAGGCAACTGACTCTGACAAAGCTTTGAAAGTGTATGTTTCAACAAGTGTTTTCATGGAGTCTTTGACTGTCAAGCACTTCAAATAGATCTACCTAAGGAAGGTGAGTATCAAAATCGCTTGCCCACAGCTTGGTATCCCCCAGAAGGGAATACAAATGGTGAGTAATCTTGAGGCGACCCGGTAAACCCCTTGGAATCGGTCCTTGCACAAGGATTTTGATACTTTCGGATGTAGATAGGGTAGCCTCTAGTTTATCAGGTTGCTAATGATTCCGTGGTGTCTTCATACCCGGTTATGCTGATCATCCGTGACTCACTTAAGAGCCTTGCCAATTATGCTGGGGGAGAGGAATGTTTACCATCCCCAGTCACGTGTTTGGCACGAACGCCCGGCGATTAGGAGATGTAAGTGATTCTTTTGGTATTCACTTATTTATATACCGGCCGGGGGGGATACCGGTTTGAGGTCGTTCTCCGAGGAGGAAGCGCTTCTCCTTGGACAGGCCTCCCTAAAAGCAGAACAGGTGAACTTGTCCAAGTTCAAATGTTCCACGTTGCTTACTCTAACAAGGATTATGCAAAAAATGAAAAACTCCTACATGCATATCAAGCAGATTTTGTTCATTTTCCCAAATTTGATTAAGTGATGTTTTGAACTTTGAAATGAAGACACGCGTGATTAGATTTTGATTTGTTCTTTTCCTCAAAAATGTAAATGCTTCGAACGTTTGCAAGTTCTTTCCTTTTGTGCATTCAAGATTTGATTAGCGAGTTGTCTTAAGAACTTTGAAAAAGCTTTGTTTTGTCCCTTAGATCACTCAAGATTAAATTTGTTTGCTTGCTTTGGAAACTGAAACAGATGAGGGAATAGAGTTGTTTGTTCTTTTTTAGTGCATTCAAGATTGAGTTTGATTTTCAAATTGACAATGACACTTAGGACCTAAGTTCATTTCCTTAATGTCATTCAAGATTGAATTTGACCTTTGCTGTAATAAAAGAAATGAAAAAAACCAGTCCTAAGAAACTCAAGACAAAAACCAAAAGCGACACTGTCCAGCTTATAGGCGACACTGGAAAGTGCAGAGGCGACATTTAATTCCTACAGGAGACATTCTGTACCTCAAAAGGCGACAGATAAAAAACCAGAGGCGTGATTTCTTTTGTTACAGGCGTGATTTAATTACAAGAAGGTGACAGAAGAGAATTCTGGAACGTAACAGAAGTTGCTGACAACAGGAAAATCTCAGTTATGCAGGCGTGAAAACAGAGTTCACAGGCGTCATTTCTTTCCTCAAAGGCGTGATTTAATTGCATGAAGGCGTGACTGAATTCCTTGTAGGCGACATTTCTTTTGTTGAAGGTGACATTTCTTTGTTTGAAGGCGACATTTAATTGCTGTAGGCGTCATTTCTTTTCATGAAGGCGACATTTCTTTATTTCCTGCAAAAAAAAAGCATATAAAGTGTAATTTCATCAAAATGATTGTGGTTTGAGTCCCACCGGGCATGCCAGAATGTAGACTAGGATTTGTGAGTGCACCTAAACCTATTTTGAAGGCCAAAGACAAACAAATGTCATAGCATATTATCAAATCAAATTTAATGGTTAGCAAACTAAAATCAAAGCCACCTCAGTTTAAGCTTAAAACGGATGCGCCCATGCACCGTTTGATATGCTTAGATATAGAGGGATGTGGGTGTGCAAACTCAAGCACTTGGAGCATGCAAATAGGATGATTTGAGGATCAAGAAGACCCAAAATGACACAAAATAGGTATGAGGAACCTATTTTGCCTCAAAGGCCTCAAGAACACACAAATATGCAAAGCTAAATAAATGAACTAAGATTAACACAAGAAATGAATCTATGTTAATCCATTTAAGCTAATTTAGATGTGATTTAAGCTTGAAAATGATCTAAAAAAGATGAGTTTATGCTTATGCTAGAATGAAAATGGCATTATAACTTTGCTATTGAGTTTGAGAGTTGAGAGATGATTTGCCTTAGGAAGTGAGGGTATTTATAGGATTTATAAGGCTTGGGGTAGGAGGAATGAATGGCCAGGATTGAAATCCTTAAGAGAGGCCAAGATTCACTCAAAGGGAAGCACATGGATTGTGCTAGTTCTCAGCCAGTCAGGAGGTGACACATGTCACAAGGTGAGTGGATGAAGGGAAGGGCAAAGAGGAGTCAACAAAGGGGGCTCCAAGCTCATAACTCTCCAAATAAATGCTTGTAAGAGCAATGAATGGGCTTTAAGAGGCTTTGAAGACTTTGGGGAAGCAATAAATGCTTTGTGGTTGAGATATTTGGAAGGAAAGACTTTGCTTTGGTTTAGGAAAGTCTTAAGCTTGGTTAGGATTGCACAAAGGTTTAAGGGTAGGATTAGGATTAGATTAGGACAAAGAAAAGGATTAGAATGGGTGAAGAGGGTGGATTTGAGAAGATTCTAGAAGAGTCTAGATTTCTCCTTAGTTTCATGGAATAAAAGTTATTCATTCCAAAAGCTTAAGTTTAGGAATATTTATGAAAATATTTTCAATAAATATGGAAATTAAATATTTAACCTTAATTAAATATTTAACCTTGGGATTAGGGTTAGAAAAGATGGGATTAGCCTTTTAATCGAAATTAAGAAGGGATTAGAAGATTTTGGAAGAGGTTAGTGGTCTTAAGGAAATTGGCCAAGTTTGGGATAAAAAATAAATTAATTTATTTTTGAAGTTTTTGGTCAATTTATTAATTAAATAATTAATAAATTAGGGATAATGTCCAAATGACATTTTTAGGCTAGATTCCTTAATTAAAGTTTTTTAATTAAGAGAGAGGGATTTAATGCCATAAAAATAAATTAATTAATTAAATAAATAATTAATTAATAAATGATGATGTCATCAAGGATTTTCAGAAAACAAAAATAATTTATTTTCTGAAGGATTTTTCGGTGTCTACACCAAGATTGCATTAATATCCATGTGGTGGACATCCTAGAAACATATGGCATGCTGCTTAGTAGAGAATGCACCCAATCTTTGAGAGGATGGTTCTCCAGTGACTTTACTCAACTTTGGCTACCATGGAAAGGCCTCAATAAATAGATCAAGATTGATGCAGAGCCCAAGCTAAAACAAATGATAATGGAGTACAATGCCCTAAATGAAGTCTTATTCTCACAAGCCGATCTGGAAGTGTATCACTTCAACAAAGCATTCACATTTGATCTCAAAGAAGAAGAGAGCTTGAATGATAGCCCTGTACAATGGTTAGTAAGTACCCGAGTTCCTGAGGGGATTCTCAAAGAATTCATAAGTGGTATGATGAAAAATATGAGACATCTTGGCTGAGACACTGACCCAAACATACTGATGTTACCAAGGTATTGTCATCTCCATCAAACAAACCATTTAGAGTTTACTTGCCAGGACTGCTAAGAGGCAGTAGCTCAAGTAATAAGCTAGATGTCTGGTGCATCCAGGGTTACAAAGGATACAACCACACATTAAATTGAGGATGGGTCTCCCCTTAGTGAGGAACTTTAGGGTCCCATGGCTGAATGCTTTATACAAGAGGAGTGGAGCTCTTCTGATGATGACTACCTACCTCCATGTCATGACATTTGGCGCGATGCCAAGCAAAAACCAAAAATGAAATGGGTTCCCCTTTCCAAATGATAATACTCAGATGAAGAGGATTTGGAGGCCCTAAGTATAGAAGGTCTATCACCACCTAAAGTCCCCATTGAATCATAGGGTAATGCACATCTGTTGGAGGCAACTCTAGAAGTCCAGGTTAAAAAATCTTCCAATAAGAATCACCCTATCTAGAAACTTTGGTTTGATGGATCCAAGTGTAAGCTAGGAGTAGGAGCTGGTATTGAATTGGTCAACCCTTGTGGGGGTTCATATTATGTTGTCTACTGATTGTTGTTCTACTGCACCAACAATGTTGCCAAGTATGAGGCTTTGGTTCGAGGTCTTCTTCTGGCACATGAAAAGAAAGTGAGGGCGTTAGTTGTAGAAGGTGACTCATAATTGATAGTCTGGTAGATCAAGAGCCAGTATTCCTACACTGACAAATGATTGGTCTCATACTGCAACTACATCTAGGATCTAATCAAATATTTTGAAGCTTTTAACATTTGGAGCATCCCAAGATGAAATAATACTATTGTGGATGCTTTGGCAGTATCTACAAGCTCTTTACAACCGCTAGAGAAGTCCAAATTGAAGAAATTCTCTGTGGAACTAGTGGCTATACCAGTTGTCCCTAACAATGTCAAAAACTTCTAGGTATTTCAAGATGATCAGCATATATTGGAATTTATCATGAACACTGGTACCTTTCACAAAAAAAGCATTAATGAAGAAGAAGATGAAGTAGAAGAGTCAGATGACTTGGGGATCTTAAATTTGAAGACCAACTCCATTTCGAAAGGAATGGTAGTCCTAGAAAGGATTTTTGATAAAGATGAACATGCTTGAGAAAGAGAAAAAACACCAGTAGTAGGCGGTGATGATTGTGAGCTTTACAAATTGGGTACACAACTTGAACCCAGGGAAGTTCGTATTGGTAAAGTGGGTACACCTAAAGAAAAGAAGCAGATGATCGAGCTACTCTCTACATACAAAGACATCATAGCATGGAGCTATGAATATTTGAAGACCTATGATCCTAGCATTATCATCCACAACATCCCCTTGAATCTAGATGCCAAACCCTTTCACCAAAGGCAAAGGCCGGTGAATCCTATGATTGAACTGGTGATCCAAAAGGAGGTGCAAAAGTTGCTCAATGCCAAAATCATCTTCCCTATCTGGCATTCAACTTGGGTAGCCAACCTCATTCTAGTGAGAAAGAAAAGTGGGGAGGTTCAGCTCTATGTGGATTTTAGAACCTTGAACAGGTCCTCTCAAAAGGACAATTACCCGTTGCCATCCCTTGATGAAGTATTATAGGTGGTTAATGATTCCTGAATGATGTCTTTCCTGGATGGCTACTTCAGGTACAACCAAGTCATGGTAAAAGAAGAAGGCCACCTTAAAACAATGTTCACAACAAAATGGGGGACATTTTCTTATCATCATATTTCATTTGGATTGATTAATGCAGGAGCTACTTTCCAATGAGATATGGATGAGGTGTTTAAAGGCTTGGTCAAAAAATGCATTGTCATCTATATGGATGACCTCACAATTTTCTCTAGGAACTGTATTGACCACATGGAAGATCTAAGAAAGGTCCTAAAAAGGTGTTGACGTTATGGAATCTCACTAAACCCTAAGAAGTGTGTCTTTGGGGAGACTTAAGGCAAGCTCCTCAAACACATCATATCCGAGACAAGCATCTCAATTGACCCAGAGAGGGTTGAGGCTATTCTCAAATTGGTTCCTCCAAATATCAGGAAGGAGTTGAAATCTTTCTTCAGGAAAATCAACTTTTTCAGGAAATTCATCAGTGGGTTTGCAGAGATAGTGTGTCCATTAAATGATATGTTGAAGAAAGATGCTAAGATTGAATGGAGCACTTAGGCTAAAGAGGCCTTTGAAGAAATCAAGACATCCATTTCCACTACCCTAGTCCTGGTTAGCCCTGATTATCTTCTACCATTCAAGGTTTATTCTTTAACTTCAGGACATTCATGTGCAGGAATCCTCATGCAAAAGAAAGAAGGAGAAGATGAACAACTAATAGCTTTCATGAGTTGTCCCCTGAAAAATGTAGAACTCAAATATCCAAATCCGAATAAGCAATATTTTGCCTTATTTAAGGCTATTAAGAAATTTAGACAATATATCCTTCAGAGTAAGGTCCTTGCTATTGTTGCAGATCCAGCAGTCAAGTCCTTGCTGATGAAAAATGAACCAGGAGAATGAAGAGGGAAGTGGATGGCAATACTATAGGAATTAGACATTGAGATCCAACCGATGAAATTAGTGAGAGGTCAAGGTATTACTAGGATGATGGCAGAAACAAAACAAGGTTTGGTGTGCCAAGTGTACACCAACGAAAGAGTAGTCACTAACGCATGGTATCAAGACATAGTCTACTATTTGTTGCAAAATTATTGCCCAAATGGATTGAATGGTTCCCAAAGGAGAGCACTAAAGAATAGGATAATTTCATACATGTTGAAAAATTGGAAGCTCTATAAACACAACTATGATGGACTATACCTACAATGTTTAGATCGAACAAAAGTCGAGCAGGTTCTCACAGAATTTCATGAAAAGTATGGTACTGGGTACGGATTAGCAGAAGCCACAACCCATCAAATATTGAGATCCAGCTATTACTGGCCAACTTTTTTCAAAGACACTCATGAACATGTTTTCCAAACCAGCATCATCTGAGAGAAACATCTAGTGATGCCCCTACAACCAGTGTACGAAGTGCGCCCCTTTGCCTAATGGGGGTTGGATTTTGTGGGAATGATCAATTCTATGTCCTCTGTAGGCCACCGATACATATTGAAAGCAACTAATTAATGCACACGCTAGACATAGGCACAAGTTATGAAGAATTGTACCACTGAGGTGATCGCTAAATTCCTAAAAGAGTTCATCATCACAAGGTTTGGCATGTCATTTTTCTTGGTATGTGATAATGCCCCCTACTTTTCATCTGCAAGTCTCATTCAATGGGCCTTCGAAAACTAGGTAATTCTAAAATTCTCATCCAATTACTACCCACAAGGGAATGGAGTTGCTGAGTCAACCAACAAGAACTTAACAATGATAATCAAGCACCTCTTGGATGACAATCCTAGAGACTGGCACACCCAGTTCAAATATTCTCTATGGACAGATCGAGTGAGAATTAAGAATGCTTTGGGGAATTCTCCCTACCAGCTGGTCTATGGTCTACAACCCATCTTTCTGATGAACCTGAAAATACCAATTATGAGATTCATGGATCAATACATCGAGGGTGAGGACCGGGTGCAGATTCATCTCATGAACTTGTTGGACCTTGAAGAGAAACAAACTATGGCCTTGGAACATGTGGCCAAACACCAAGCTATTTTCAAGCGATGGTTTGACAAAAGAGCAACCATAAAAGCCTTCTAAATTTTTGATTTGGTCTTAGTGTGGGACAAAGCAAAAGAAAAACCAGGCAGCCACACCAAGTTTCAATGTTTGTGGATAGGCCCATTCCAGATCGCAGAGATCTTGGGAATAAATACTTTTTGGATTAGTTATCTTGATGGAGAATTGGTCCCATTGCCAGTCAATGGCTAGTTTTTGAAGCATTATTTTGGGTCTTGACTGGCCCCTTATATATTACTATATATTCTTGTACTTTACCATCTTTTCTTTGTTTTATTTTGGTCTTGTCATCCGCATATTTCTTTGGTTCCTTGTTTGCAGGAGTGGAAGTTTCTTGAGTTTAGTGTTCCGCACCAGGTAGTCCAAGCAAGGGATAAGGGCTTTCCATTGCCAAACTCTTTGAGGTAGTTTTTTCTTGCAGAGAGCTAGATACAGTGATTGGAAGTAAGACATTTTCTTTTCAATACTTCTTGAGAGGGTTCATCAGAACCAACCATCCTGAACACTAATGCATATCTAAAAAGGATCCTGAGCCACGAGCCTCTCATGGTAGGATTTCGGTCAGCTCTAGGAAATTCCCATGGTCACGAAGGAAGCCTGGAAGTTAGAACCCTTTCCTAACTAGAATATAGACTAAAAGAAATGAGCAAGAAATCAAAAAGGAGGAATGCATAAAGATGAGACAAACAGTGAAATGCTCAAAGCTAGGGTAGCATAGTCTAAGCGCTGCTCCGATTTCAAAAAAAAAAAAAGAAGAGAAAAGAGAAAAGAAAGGATACCTAAAAAAGCCACAAGGAGTATCAAAGTAGCCGATGTTGAACTAAATCAAAAGAAAATTGTTTAGAACAAGATGTTTCAAAAGAATTAGTTTCAAAAATTGATGCAAATCAAGTCTAAGAGCCCTCCAAAGGAGTTTAGTACTTCTATCAAAGCTCGTCTATAATTAAGGAAGGGTGATTTTAGAAACCTCTACTAGGGCTATAAATGCTCACCTGGCAGTAGAGCAAGGTTAAATTGACTTATGGCTGACTTCAAATTAGTGGGTACTGATCTGGAAATGATTGGTTGATGATCAACAGAGGCTTACAGAGAAGGATTCCTAGGAAATTTGAACACACATACTCACACACTGGATGCATATGCTATGATGTTCATAATCTTGATGATGATGAGGAAATCACTTGGATTGAGGATCTTGTTTTTGGCTTGTTGTAAGATAGGATGTTTCGATGTGGAATGGCTCTAGGAAACCCAAGTTGTTTCCCTTTCTTTTGTTGGGGCTTTTTTTGTGGTCCCACAACCATGCTCCCCTTTCAGCCTTTTGGGATTTTAGGGGGCCCCCTTCATCTTTTTTTCTTGTTTGCTTGTTGTCCTTTGCATTTTTATTTTTTTTTAGTTTTTGTTTGTTTTCTCTCTTGTCACACTTTTTCACTTTCGGAGGTCCCAAAGTGCAAAAGTCTGAAAAGGTGATAGGTTGGAGCAGTGTTCAATCTAAAGTGTTTCGACCCTAGTGGGTTTTGGGACTTTTCATAGGTCCAGAGTTTCAGAGGCCCGACTCCCCAGAAGGGAGTTAGCCTTTTGGAGTTTTGGCCTTTCAGAGGTCCGATGCCCCCAAAAGGCTGATCAGTGATGTCAGCTACCCATATCGCCTATATAAGGCATAGAAAATTTTTCAAACCCACTTTTACACTCTTGCCTGTCATTTTTTGAAGCCTCTTCACATGCCTTAGCTTCTTGCTCATTGTCTTGGTCTAGCTAGTCGTCTTTAGGTCTTCATTATTTTTTGAGGTTGGTGTGTCCCTTCTCCTCTCTTTTCTTCATTTTTTGTTCACTTTTAGTTGTAGCTTAGGGTTTTGTAGTTTTTTAGCCTTTTTGACCCATCACCTAGGATTTAGTGTATTTTTTGCACTTGGTTCAACCTCAGGGATCTTGAGGCAGTCTCCTCTCATCTCCTTGGCGAGTTTGTGGTCAAACTCACTATCAGAGTCATTTTTTAGTTTGACTATCCAAACCCTGGTTTTAGACCTTCACGGTTCAAAACTCTCAGTGTTTCAATCCAAAGAATTCCCTAAGTGCTCGGTGTGTTTTAGCATTTCAGTTTTGTCACACACCGAAACATTATCTCATCTGAAATGTTGAAGGTTTCAGTCTGATTTTTCAACTCAATCTCCTAAGTTGTGAGTTTCAGCCTTTTCAGCTTTGTCACACACCAAAGATTTCCCTTCACTGACTCACCGAAACCTTCATAGGTTTAAACACTACCAAAACAACACAAATGCACCATGGTGATCTTTTGACCTTTCAGAGGTTGCGACATATGAATTTTTTGACTCCTCTGATTTGTTGAAAGGCCGAAAGGAGGGTTTTTCAAACATTTTATCCTGAGCCTCCTTTCACACTTTCGGGCCTTTTGGCCTTTTGGGGGTCTCGCACCCCCAAAGGTCCAAAAGGCCAAAAAAGTCATCCGTAGTCTTTCTGGGCTTAATTTGACAAGTGTACTTAGTTTTTTCAGAGTTTTTTCCTATCATGTCACTAATTCATGGTTTTTGCTCTCTGCAGGAATGGCCAAGAAAGTAGTACCATCACCAGCCATGAAATATCAATTCAAGGGGTACCATCCAGCCTCCAAGGTGACTAACCTGCATGCCAACATCAAAGACACAGACATTGGGAATGTAAGCTAGAATGATTACTTAAAAAAGTGTGCTCAATCAGTGGGATGTTAAGAGGATTGCACTTCATTGGTGCACTTCTCCCTCGTGAACGCAATGGCTCATCCTATCTCTATCCTATCTTCAGACCTTATCAATACTTTGGCCAGCCACTATGAACTTGATGAGAGGATGGTAAAGAATAGTGTTGGAGAAGTGGTTTTGGATCTAAGGATAGATAACATAGAGGATGTCTTCCACTTGCCCAAAGGGGTCGACAAGTTCTTCAACTTTCATATCAATAAAGGGATGGAGTTCTATAATAAGGATGTCTCCAGAGCTCATAACATCATAAACAATGAATACCTGATGTAGTCCATGCCAAAGAACAAAATAGACATAATTGACATGAGGAGAGGGTACATGCAGGAAGATATCCAAGCTGCTATCACAATGATCAAGATAGTTTACAGGTTTACAAAATCTAGTTAGTTGCAACCTTGGATGATCCTGCTCATCCAGAAGATAAGGGAAAGACAAGAAAGTTTTGACTGGGCTACCATTCTGAGTGATAATCTTGATGAGAAGTTGGTTCAAGTAAAGACTGGCCCCCATTTCTCCATGGCATCCTATGTCATGTACTTGTTAGTTTCTAGGGTAGTGTATCTAGGTCTGACCAATGTTGGTGCAATGGGAGATCAAAACACTTGGTCGTTTACATTGTATCCTCAATTGGTGAGGAAGGATGTTTACACACATAACAACCCAGACTTCAGGATTGTCAATGATGCCTTTGTGTTCGCTATCATACACTTTATTGAAGGAGACTATGCAAAGAGGATGTCCACCGAAGCTGCTACCAAAGTAAAGGCCCTTGGGGCATTCAACATACAATTCCAGACCTTCACATACATTCGGGTGGTGGGAAGCACCCTGGCATTGAAGAAGCTACCAAGGTACCCTTCTGATAGGGTAGTTCTTCTAGAAATAGCGAGGAAGCTATCAGATGCCCATGAACATATCAAGCATAAGAAGAAGCATAGCTGGGACTTCCCCATTTCTATAGGCCCTCATTATGTTCTAGATATGAAGGTCTACAAATCTCTAACCTGGGAATGGGATGAATTCCCATTGCCAACCTAGAATTTGGTAAGACCTCATTTTGATCCCATCGGCACATTCTTCCATATAATGGGGAGTCATTATATGCATGACTCACATATTGAAGATCACTAGATAAACTATGTGGATGATTATGAGTTGAGGATCTATGACTATTGTCGAATGAGTTTGGAGCTGGCATAGACCACTCTCTCATTAAAAATCTCATAGAAGGAAAGGGATGCTAATTGCAAGGACATATTGGATTCTATCTACAACATAGATAAGGTGTATACAAGGGCTATCCTGAACGTAGAGGTGGACAGGGATGAGAATGATGATATTGAGTTCAAAGCCTGACATGTGGTCAAGGTGACCAAAACATGGATCGCCCATCCATTTCCCATGAAACTAGTACCTATGAAACAAATCCCGGGACAAACCTCTAGAGAAAAGAAGAAAAAGGGAGAAAAGTTTTTAAAACCACATTTCAAAGAGGTTTCTCCTCTAAAGCCAGAAACTATATACAGGCATGAATGCCCAATTTCATATGGTCTGACCACTCACTCAAAGAAGGTCAAGACCAAGATGATGGGAAGTATTGTGCCACCAGATGTGCCTTCATCTAGCGGCCATGATTCTCCTAATGCAACCAAGAAAACAAAGTTCAAGATCATAGGACCTAAGCCAGTCAAAGTAATCAAGGGCCATGTCTACAAAAGAAAGAAAGGATCCATGCCTACACAAATGGATACCCTACTAGAAGATGATGAGGATGAACTAGATGAAGTACCTCTTAGTAGGAGAACCTAGTCTATGGGATTCATGAAGAAGAGAAGACTAGTGAATGATGATTGAGAAGATACCAGAGGGCCAACTCAAGAAGAGCCCATAAACCTAGATGCCTTGGGTGAGGATGAATTTGATATCAAGGATTTTGAAGGGCTACATGGTTTCCAAGAATTTGAACAACATGGTCTAGTCCAAGGGGAGTCAGTAACTTTTGACTCTTTTTCCACACAATTCACTATTCCACATAGAAAGATAAGAGAGAAAGCTTCGCAAGGATCACAAGAGCCAAATGCAAAAGCAATGGTTGAAGCGCAACATGAAGGTACAAAGACAAAAAATGACTCTTCTATTGGGCTCACTTCTGAAGAAGATACAATTACACAAGTCCCTTTGGTCACACAAGTTCTCACTTTTCTACCTCTGCCTCTGCCTGTGCATCAAATTCCACTCCCACTTCTGCATCAAACACCACCTACCACTAAACTTCCCCCTCCAGTATCAACCACTCCACTACCTCAACAACCTGTTCCATCTCATGTTCCCTTGCCAACTCTGCCTCTACCTCAAATGACTTCACCAACTCCTTTTGTCACTCCCATTCCTCCAAATGTCCAAACTAAAATAGTGCCATCAATCTTTCAAGAGCCTAAGAAGGATACAAAGGTAGCTCATGAGCAAAAAGTCAAAGAAGAGTACATAGGATCCAAGGAGCCAGCTGACAAAGGAGAATCACAAGCTGAAGAAGAGCCACACACTGAGGAGGATAAACAAAAAATTGATACAAAGGAACAAATGACTGATGAACAACAAACACCTGATGAAGAAGAGAAAACATAGGAGGATGGTGAGCAGGATACTATGTAGGAACAAGAAATAGAAAAGGGAGAGGAGAGTCAAGAAGAGATAGAGACCAAGCATCCAACAACTTCCTCTACTTTGGCTGCTCCATATGAGCCTTTAACTTCCTTTTCAAAGCCCACCTAGTTCATAAAAGAAATACATCTGAGGGTTAGAGTATACACAGATGATGAGGTTGATATAGCTGCATTAGGGTAAGCATTCTAGTAAATAGCATCAATCACCTGAGCAAGAACACTATCTTATGTAACATAGGATCAAGTGGGTAGGTGGAAGGCACAGATGGTTGTTCCCACAATGGATGTCAGTATGAGGAAAATCACTCTGGATGACTATTATTTGGAGGAGGTAGACTTGGGAGAGCCAACCAGAGAGGGAAGCAAAACTTTGGCTACTCTTGGGTTAAAACATGCCCTTGGTTTCATGGACAAGGACGAGGAGAAAATAAAGGCTCTGATGGAGCAAAATAAAGATATGGAGAGATTTATTTTGAAGAAAGCAGGTCCCATTGACCCTGATAACCCTTAGGCATCATTACAAGAAATTTTTGAGAGGAGGGTGGAAGTCAATACAGATGTTCCACATTCTTTTGTGGAAGCATGTGTGGATTAGAAAGAACATTTTGAGCAATTTGTGAAGGTAGCCCTCAAGAATATTCTGAGACCTCTCTGGAGCATTCTTCAAGGAGTCACATCTTTAGTGGAGATCATGAGTGAGGAGGACAGTTTAGAGGAGACAATCCAAAATTGGAAAAGGGTGTTGGTGATGCAGGGGCATTCTAGGGTACTCGGTGGATCTGCATTGGAGGTGTATGTTTGGTCGGTGTTACTCGGTTGCAACCTTGACCAATGGCCTCAGTCATTGATAAAAGCTCAGTTGCTGAAGGAACTTAGTAACCTCTAGCACTTGGTAAAAGTGTTACTTGGTGATGGTTGTGGTGCTCAGTCGACATTGGTGGTCGGTGATGCTTGGCATGCTTGGTTATTTCACTATTGCTCGGTAGTTCTGGTTTACTAACTCGAGTTCTGTATGATTTGTTTAAGCAAATTGGTGCATTTATTGTTGGTAGTCATTCTTATAGGATGACATGTTGGATTAAATCTTTGTAAGGATATTTTGATGCCAACTTGTATTGCATTTAATAATTGTTGGGAGGAGCTAATGGTTTCATCCAGTTGACTTGTGGCTGATGATTAGTATTTATAGGATGTTTCAATAGATGTTTAAGAAAGGAGGAGGGATCATCAGGAGAGTAGGAGCTCATGACTTGGAAGGCTTAGCGAATCAGATCTGAGGTTCTAAAAGTTGGAGTTGGAGAAGTTGTGGAAAAGAACTTGCATGATCTTACAGATTAGATTGTCATCTAATAGTTGTAGTTGCAGAGCTAGTGGTTTGCACACTTGGAGACAAGGAGATTGCTTGGAGGTTTGTGAGCTCAAGTTTAGATCTGCCTTAGGGTTTCCATAAGCTTCTAATTATCTTCAAAGCTGAGCTAGCTAAGATTGTATTGGATCTATTTGGATCTTGCAGAATTGTTTCTGATTGTAATTGTCCCTGACCTAAAAGGCCTTACAGCTGAGCATGTTAATGAAAATTAGAGTTAAATAATTATATTTGTTGTTGTGTTGTTGAGTATTCTGCTATGTTGTTCTGAAGCTACAAGGTTTGGATTGTCCTTAATTGGATCCATCATCCTTGACTGCATCAGGTGGTATTAGAGAGAGAGTGTTGATCTTGTGGAGTGAAGGTTGACCAAGCAAGGCTGATCTTGCGAACTTGATCTTGTTTATGAAGAGATCATATGATTTGGATTGTAGATCTAGAGCACTAAACTTGTGGATCTTTCCCTAGTTATTTGTTCAAGGTGGCAAGTTGAGATCTAAGTTGTACACAACTTAGAGATTGTCACAAGGTGGTCAATGTAGGGTTTATTGTAGAGGGTTTTTGCATATCTTTAAGGATGCCTCTGAGAAGATTGGACCCTAGAGTTATTTTTTATCTTTGTGGTACTATGGAATCCCAGATCACAGAGAAGGTGAAATCAGATTTCAGATCTGAGATGGAGTTGATGAAGAATGACATGGTTGCTGAGATCATGAGAGTTGTTACTGGTGTACCTCAGAATGTTGGTACTAAAGATGGTTATGAGGAAGCTGCTAAAGACTTTGAACCTGCTAGATCTAGTGGTGATGATTGGAGGGATAGATTTGGTGAAGACAAAACTGCTCGGTTGCCTAGATCTGGAGCTCAGTTAAGTAGTAGTTACCAAATGGAAGTTTCTACTTTCTCTGGTAGTTTGAAGCCCAAGAAATTAATATATTGGATTGGTGAACTTGGAGATTTGTTTGAGCTAGAAGAAATTGAAGATCCTCTTCAAGTGAGATTAGCAAAGAAAAAGTTGAAAGGACATGCTGCTCTTTGGTGGAAGGAACTACAAAGAGATAGAAAAGATGAAGGTGAAATGAAGATCAATCAGTGGAGGTTGATGGTGACTAATTTGAAAGCTAAGTTCATACCTTTTGACTATGAGCTTGACTTATTTAAGAAGTTGCAGAATCTCAAATAGAAGGATCTATCTGTTGAAGATTATACCAAGGAGTTCTACAAACTTACTATTCGGTCTGGACACCAAGAGCTTGGTAAGGAAATGATGCAGGAGCATCCTAAGATTCTTGGAAATCTTGTATCAACCAAAAATATGTTTGTCTTTGAAGGTAGATTATTAGTTTTGATCTTGGTTTGGTGGAGTTCTTGCTCAATTTGGGAGACTGGTTGCTGAGTTTCTATGTTGTTACCATGGTGCTCGGTCTTTGAAGAATTCTCGGTGACTGAAGGCATCGGTTCACTAGTGCTCAATGATAACTATGTTCCTTGGTCATGCTTGGCATAATTAGTCGACTGGTGCTTAGTTATTTCCTCTATTGCTTGGTGTTCTTGCTTACCGACTAGATTGTTTTGTTAGATTGGCTTGGCCGACTGGTGGATTTAATTTGGGTCGTGCTCCTTGAGTTATGGATTGACCGTTGGACATGTGGGGACCTAGATCTGGTGTTTTGCATTCTTCTATGTGGATCTAATGACCTTTGGGGCCATCTTTGAGAGTTTATTTATTTTTTAAGGATATGTGAGAGCCGACTGATGTTTTAGCATTTAATATTTGTTTGTAAGGGTTATTGCTTCTTTAGCCGACTTGTGGGTGGGAATTAGTATTTATAAGTTTCTTGGGTAGTTGTTTAGGGGCATCAGTTAGTGGGAAGGCAGGTTAGTAGCCTGTGAGCTTAGGAGCAGGAAGATTGCTTGGAAGTTTGAGTATAAGTTTAGATCTTTCCTGGATGCCTACCAGTGTGTTGTGTGTTATAGACCTGGACTAGCTGAATGCTGATGTTGGGGAAAAGAATTGGATCTTGTGAGATCTTGTAGACTATTATTTTCTTTATATCTAGCTATAAATGAGAAGGCTTTATAGCCTGGCACATTGCATGTAATCGGTGACTTGATGAATAAAGACTTCTGTTTGATTTCAGATCTGTTAGTGTTATTGTGTATTTTCACTACATATTGGTTTGGCTACAAGGTCGATCAGTCCTTAATTGGATCCATCAGCCTTGACTGCATCAGGTGGTATTAGAGTGAAGTTTGTTCCTGTTTGAGCAAAGTTTGTTCCTGTTGGAGCCGAGTGGATCTTGTGTGCTCGTGTCTAGATCTTGATTTGAAGATGCCTCCAAGGAGAAGTCGTGAGATCTCAGAGGAAGAGGAAGCTACTGGAGAATTTAGTCTTGATGATTTTAGGGATTTGTAGAAACAAGTGCAAGATCTACAAGAAGAGTTGAGAAAGAAGAAGCCTACCTTGAAAGTGGATAGCAATGATGAATTTGAGGAATGTCATTTTGAAGAAGCTGTCGAAGAAGCTAGAGATCTTGAGGAGAACCAAATTTTGAAAGCTATGTCTAAGATTGGGAAAAGACCTAAGATTGAAGTTTCTACATTTGTTGGAAGCCTTAGGCTAGAAGAGTTGATTGATTGGATCAATGAGATTGATGAGTACTTTGAGTATGAAGAAATAGAAGATCCTGATAGGGTTAGATTTTCAAAGACTAAGTTGAAAGTTCATGCAAATATTTGGTGGAGAGAAGTTCAGTTGAAAAGAGGTAGAAGAGGAAAAGAAAATATCACTAAGTGGAACCAAATGGAGGATAAGTTGAAGCAAAAATTCATTTCGGTGGATTATGAATTAGACATGTTTAAGAAGATGCAAGCTTTGAAGAAAACTAACAAATTGGTGCAAGAGTATACCGAGGAGTTTTATAGAATCCTAATTAGGACTGGTCATTCTAAAGCTGATAAAGAGAAGGTTGCTAGGTATGTCTATGGCTTGAGACCTAGTATTCAAGAAGAGTTACTGACTGTGTGGATGAAAAAAATCAGTGATGCTTATCAGATGGCATTGAAGATTGAAGAGAAGTTGAATAAGAAGTATGAAGGAAAAAAAAAAAAAAGGAACCGAGGTGGTAAAACTGGTGAGATAGTTGTTGAGAGTAATGTGACAGAGAATCCTAAGTTTGATGTCGGATCTAGTAGTGGTCAAGTCACTAAGAATACTAGATAGAGAGGAAGGTGGAAGAATGAGTTCACCGACACTTTTTATAACTATGGTGAAGCTGGTCATAGAAGTTGGTAGTGTTCTAAGAAAAGGGTTGCACTGATTGCTGAAGAAGATATTGTGAATGTTGCACAAAAAGGTGAGACACATATCACTAGGAGATTAGCTACATGTGTTCATGAACCAGTGCAAAGAAGGATTTTGTTTAGAACTAGATGTAAGTGCATGGATAAGGTATGTAATGTCATAGTTGATGGTGGTAGTTCTGAGAACTTTGTTTCAAATAAAATGGTTAGTAAATTGAATTTGGAAAGAAGGAAACATCATAATCCTTATCAGATTAGTTGGATACAAGATGTTTCTAAGGTTAGAGTTGAAGAACAATGCTTGGTTAAGTTTTAGATTGCATCTTACCATGATGAGATATTGTGTGATGTATTGCCTATGGATGCTTTTCATTTGTTGCTCGTTAGACCCTAGCAGTTTGACATGAATGTTTTGTTTGATGGTTGTGCTAATACCTATGTGGTTAGGCATGAAGGAGCTCGACATAAGCTGATACCTTTATAGGAGACAGGGGTTAAGGGATGTGTAGTTATCAGGTGTTGTCCTTATGACAAACCTGGGAGCACCAGATTGATGAACCTATTCCTGTTAAGTCTAGTTTGAAGGAGAAGGAGAATGATATCTTTGAAGAGTTTGTTGAGATTAAGAGATAGATGGTCTTGTTGGAAGAGATGGTACAAAAGATGATGACATTTGTGACATAGAGAGATGTAGATGATACTGATTCAATTGAGGAGTTTGGATAGGATGAACCTTACTGAGACACTGACGTAATCGGTAGTGGTCAAAATTGACTGTTATCAATTGTAGACCGGAGGGGTAAAAAAAGTGGAGGGCAGAAGGACTTTCTGCATGAGATAGTGAATGAAGTGAAGACTACTTGGGATGAAGGACAAGAAGAGATATGGGTGAAGAATATATTCAGCATACCTGTTCTAATTCCCTTGAGGCATTCCTGATTTCCTTATGAGAAAATCATTCCTACCTGGGGTGTCTGATGTAGGAGCATCCTAGGATTCTTGGCAATCCTATATCAACCAAAAAATATGTTTGTCTTTGAAGGTAGATTTTTAGTTTTGATCTTGGTTTGGTGGAGTTCTTTCTCAGTTTGGGAGACTGGTTGCTCGGTTTCTATGTGGTTACCAGGGTGCCTGGTCTTTGAAGAATGCTCAGTCACTGAAGGCATTGGTTCACTGGCACTTGGAGATAACTGTGTTCCTTAGTCATGCTTGGCGTGGTCAGTCGACTGGTGCTTGGTTATTTCCTCTATTGCTCAGTGTTCTTGCTTACTGACTGGATTATTTTGTTAGATCGGCTTGGCCGATTGGTGCATTTAATTTGGGTCATGCTCCTCAAGTTATGGATTGATTGTTGGAAATGTGGAGACCTAGATCTAGTGTGTTGCATTCTTCTATGCAGATTTGATGACCATTAGGGCCATCTTTGAGAGTTTATTTATTTTGTAAGGCTATGTGAGAGCCGACTGATGTTTTACCATTTAATATTTATTTGTAAGGGTTATTGCTTCTTCAGCCAACTTGTGGCTGGGAATTAGTATTTATAGGTTCCTTGGGTAGTTGTTTAGGGGCATCAGTTAGTGGGAAGGAAGGTTAGTAGCCTGTGAGCTTAGGAGAAGGAAGATTTCTTGGAAGTTTGAGTACAAGTTTAGATCTTTCCTGGGTGCCTACCAGTGTGCTGTGTGTTACAGACCTAGACTAGCTGAATGCTGATGTTGGGGAAAATAATTGGATCCTGTGATATCTTGCAGATTGTTACTTGCTTTGTATCTGGCCGTAACTAGGAAGGCCTTACTGCCTGACACATTGCATGTAATTGGTGACTTGATGAATAAAGACTTATGTTTGATTTTAGATCTATTATTGTTATTGTGTATTTTCGCTACATATTGGTTTGGCTGTAAGGTCAGTCAGTCCTTAGTTGGATCCACCAGCCTTTACTACATCAGGAAAAGGTACTTTGGTATGTGAATGGTTTGAGATTCAATATTCAGGATGAGCTTGATATGCTGAAGATTGATTCTGTTGAAGATGCTTATTAGTATGCTCTGAAGGTAGAAGATAAGTTGAAGAGGAAACAACATAGTAATCCCCGAGGGAAGGAAAAGATTGATCACTTGGTGAAGGATAAACTAACTGATGCAGAAGATGAATAGAAACCTGTGGAACCAAAGAAGAAGATAGGTAGAGTTATCTTTAAGGATGCTTTCTATAACTATGGAGAGGAAGGACACCATTATTTTGAGTGTACATAGAACAATCTTTGTGACTGATGAACTATTGTGGTGAATGAGAATGAACCTAAATCTGAGAACTTGCTGCTTCAGCGAACATTGCTCAGTACAAAGGAGGAACCTTGTTAGAGGAGTAACTTGTTTAGCACTTGACGCAAGTCTGGAGGTAAAATATATGATATTAATGTTGATAGTGGTAGTACTGATAACCTTTTTGCTGAGGACATGGTTCAGAAACTTGGGTTGAATAGAATGAAGCATCCTTGTCCTTATAGGATTGGTTGGTTGCAAGATGTTCATGCTTTAGAAGTAAGAGAACAATGCTTTATTGATGTTCAAATTGGCCAATATAAGGATCTTGTGTTATGTGACATTGTGAAAATGAATAGTTGTTTTATATTGCTCGGTAGACCTTGGCAATATGATTGTAGAGCTATGTATGATTGTGTCTAAAATGTATTTACTTTTGAGAAGGATGACATGAAGTTTTCCTTGATGCCTTTTCTAAATACAAATCTTGGTAAGAGAAGCCCGAGTATTGGTAGCCGAGTTGAGATTGTGGATCCAGAGAAATTGAATGATCAGTATGGAGAACAAACCTATGTGTTGTCAAGAAAGGACTTGAAGAGATAGAGAAAGCTGAAGTGGAAGAGTATGCAAGCTGAAAAGGTGGAGGATTTGTATGTGAAGAACTAGTTTGGGGTTTATGTGCTGAATCCTAGAAGATGTTCTTCTCACATATGAACATCTTTTCAAACTTGGGGTGTCTAATGCAGGGGCATTCTAGGGTACTTGGTGGATCTTCATGGGAGGTGTATGTTTGGCCGGTGTTACTCGGTTGCAGCCTTGACCAATGACCTCAATCATTGAAGGAAGCTTGGTCACTGAAGGAACTCGGTAACCTATGGAACTCGGTGAAAGTGTTACTCGACAATGCTTGTGGTACTCGATCGACACTGGTGATTGGCGATGCCTGGCATGCTCAGTTATTTCGATGTTTCTTAGTAGTTCTAGTTTACCGACTGGAGTTCTGTGTGATTTGTTGGGCTGACTTGGTGCATTTATTATTGGTATCTATTCATACAGGTAGACATGTTGGATTAAATGTTTGTAAGGCTATTTTGATGCTGACTTGCATTGCATTTAATAATTGTAATGGTTTCATCCAACCGACTTGTGGCTGATGATTAGTATTTATAGGATGTTTGGGTAGATGTTTAAGAAAGGAGGAGGGATCATCGGGAGAGTAGGAGTTCATGACTTGGAAGGCTTAGTGAATCAGATTTGAGGTTCTAAAAGCTAGAGTTGGTGAAGTTGTGGAAAAGATCTTGCATGATCTTACAGATCATATTGTTATCTGATAGTTGTAGTTGCAGAGCTAGTGGTTTGCACACTTGGAGACAAGGAGATTTCTTGGAGGCTTGCGTGCTCAAGTTTAGATCTGCCTTAGGGTTTCCATCAGCTACTAATTGTCTTTAGAGTTGAACTAGCTAAGATTGTATTGGATCTATTTGGATCTATCAGAATTGTTTCTGATTGTAATTTTCCCTAACCCAGAAGGCCTTACAGCTGGGCATGTTAATGAAAATCAGAGATAAACAATTATATTTGTTATGTTGTTGCTTATTTTGCTGTGTTGTTCTGAAGCTGCAAGGTTTGGACTGTCTTTAATTGGATCCACCATCCTTGACTGCGTCAGTTGGATAGCTTATTAATAATAAGGAAGCAGTGCTTCCAGCTCTTGGTTAAGATATATGAAGGGTCAAAACTAGATAGTTTTGAAGAATGGATCCAAGAAATAATAGGAGCTTTAACTACCTTTGAAAAGATACTCAAAATATTGGATAAAAAGAGGGATGACAATATGCTCTTCATAAAGGAATTCCATGAGTTCTTTGATGGTTTAGACTTGGATTTGTATGATGAGGATGATGACAAAACAATGCACTCTGTGAAAGCCATTGTCAATAAATATCTAAGTATATTCAAAGGGGTCAAGACAAAGGAGGATCTCCAATAGATGTTTTATCAAAAGGAGCAAATCCAGAAAATGTTGTCTTGGGAAGAAGAAATACAAGGTATCGCAAGTGAGTTGTTTGCCTTTTGAGATAAGAAGCAGGAGATCCTAAAAGGGGTTAAAATGGTGGATTTTGAAGAGGTACTGGAGATTGTAGATAGGTTCCGAAAAGCCCATCCAGAAGTGCTTCCTAGCCAGTGAGCATCCAGTTTATACTTAGTCAAATTTTGGTTCAGGGAAAAAATGGAGTTTTGACACTTAGCCATTTTTGCAGAACCTAATTTTTGGCATTTCAGCCATAGAGAACTTTTGGCCTTCGAAAGTTCAAAGTTTGAAATTTTGGGAAAAGGAGACATGACACTTAGTCAATTTTGGAGCTTGAGTTTTTCAAACCAACTGTTGGGATTTGGACATTTTTTCTCGCGTCTGAAGTTTAACTCCAGTTATCTCAAAGACCATTTTCTAGTTGACTGGGCTTCTTTTTGAGGGTCGTTTGTGCATGATTTTGGGATCTCTTCCAGTTGGGTCCACATGGAGAAGTTGTAGCCAAAGATCAAGGGAGGAGACATGAAGATTATCAAGTGCATGCATGAGTTCTGACTCCATTTTTGAGTTATTTAATGCATGATTTATTCAAAGATTTGTAATGAACGAGGTTTAATTTTGTGCTAGGTTAGTTTAGCTAAGTTTTAGCAGTAGTTTCTTTAATGCAATCTCTAGTTTAGATTTACTTCTAAGTTTTAGTTGCAGCCAAACCCTAGCTATGAAAATAAGAGCAGGGCTCTATAAATTGTAATAAAATGATGTAATGAGGGTTGATTTGATCATTAATACAATATATACAGTTGGTGCTTCATTCATGGTGTGATTTATCTACTATCTATGTGATATTTATGAATGTGTGAATTGCTCATTCTTTTATTTCAAAGAGCCAATTGATTGTTTAATGGTTTTATGTTTGCGATCTATTAGTTCGGTGTTTGTTGGTACTGCATTGCTATGTTGCAATGAATTTTTGAGAAGATTATTCTTTGGTGCTTGAAGATTAACTTGTCTCACATGTCCGTACATCTATGGTGGCTTCATGATTTGATGAGTTTTGGCTTATTCTATGTCTACGTTTGTTCGATTCCGTTGGTGATTGCATCCATTTGGTTAAAGATTGTGACATGATCTAATCTCTATTTTGTGTGTTTCTTCATCTTCTTTTTTATTTAATTCGCATGGTGGTGTGATGCTAGCATATGTCCATTAGGTTTCTTTTCAGAAATTTCATTCAATCTCTTGCTACCTTGCTACTTCTAACCCTACTTGCAAAATTACTTCAGTAGATTAATTAGATTAATGTTGCTTTTGTTTCTAAATTTGAAAATTGAATAAAAAAGAGAGATATTGTGGAATCCTAAAGTTTGTTTTTGCAGTTTCCGTTGAGAGAAGAACCAACAAAGGCCTCCTTGTTAACAGATTCATATTTGTCTTCTGTTGAGCTATCCAAGAGGTTGAGACCCAGTCAGAAGGAACCTTAAGATTGATTCCATTAGTCTTCCAAGAGGGGAATTCACTCTTGTAAATTCCTAGCCATTGTCTTCGTGTAAAAATGACGGTCAACATGTCCTTATAAGATCTTGAGGAGATTTGATTTAGGGAATGCATATGAAGTGGAGTTACTTGATGAAATGGATATATCACCAGTATTTAATGTTGCAGACTTGTATGAATATCATAAATCTGATGGTAGTATTGAGTCAGATATTGGACAATAGTATCCTAAGAAGAAAATGGATCAGATAGAGTAGATTTTGGATAGCAGAGTTGGTTGAAGTACAAGAGGTAACTAGTCTACAGAATATATTGTCAAATGGAAGGACATACTAGAGTTGAAGATTATTTGTGGATTTATTAGGATGAGGTTGACCACTTTGGTTTTCCTTTGGTCCTAGAAAAGTGAGAGGTTTAGTTTTCAAGTACCCTGGGTGTCTGATGCAGGAGCATCTTTGGATCTAAGAAATCTTGTAAAAAATAAAAATAAAATATATTTGTTTCCTGTTTGATCAGTCTAGTGTTTTTATTATCAATCGATTTGTGCTTGTTCTTTTGGGTTATGGTTTCTACAATGTGTTTATGGCTTCATGATGGACCTTATCCTATGTTTTCACATCATTTGGTTTCATTGCATGTGATATTTTTTAGATTCATTGCGAGACTGTCCCATTCTTCATTTTACGGCCAGTCTTTATTTTTCCTGATTGATTTTCCAATGTACCGATTGGAATCTCTGCTTGTGATCGTGCCAACTCATTATTACATTTGAGGTAAAAAAAAATTTATGGTCTCATCTCTTATTATATTCATTGGAGTTTGTTCGAGATGATTTGTGTGCCAACTCATTTATTATAACACATTTTCTCTATTATTGGGAAATGTGATCTTTTTTGGGCCACCCAATGGTTGTAATGGCTATATAAGCTTCTGGACTTATTCTTAAGGGATAGGTGATTTCGATAAGATTATTTGGTTGTAGTTTGGCTAGGGTTTAGTAAGGGTTTTCTAATCATAATTAGGCCTGTATGCTTGGCATGTGAGACTGCATGTTGTAGATTGGTTGGAATTGATTTTTTGATAATAACATAAGGCTGATCTCTCATTCATTTCCATCTTGGATTTTGATTATTTTGTGTTGTGTTGGCTATAAGGATTGGACTAATGCCTTTTAGGTTTCTCCATCCTTGACTATATTAGGTCCCGTGACCTAGGCTCTGATACCAATTATTGGTTGTTGTTGCACCTAAAGATCAACCTATTAATGCTCGATACAACCACTAGACTTATAGAACACGAGTGGTGGTTAAGGCATGTCACAAACCCAAGTTCCATGTTGCACATCACAAGGAGACCAAGTGAACACACCTTGCAATAATATGGAAGTTCAATCATTTCAATTTTCATAATTATTATTTACCCTTCACAATTTTTCAACATTTATATAAATTTGTATAATCATATTTCATAGCATAGTTGAGCTAGTAGAAGATAAAAAAACATATATATGCACTTTACTCCAAGATTATTTCTATTTACACAACACAAACTAATAAACTTTCTATTCCAATTCTAATATATTTCAACCATGTCTTTACTTTATTAAAGCACGACATCCATAATACTTACTCATATTTCTTCCACACAATCAATTTAGGTTCCCATAGTTTATAGTGTTACCCCAATTATCACATAAGATCTAGATTAAAATTAGTCTTGTGAAGGAAATTAAGCTTAGAATTCAATATTATCACACATGTAATATGGTATGTAGTCAATGTGTAGGCATATACGTGACCATGGATATAATTCATATTTGACATTTGATATAAATAAAAACTATATAGTTTTCATAATTTTATTGACAACCTTATTATTTCAATAACATAAAACTTTAGAGCCAAAAACAAGGAAAAGTATATACATGTTGGTTAATTATACATGGAATATCCAAGCAAGAAATGAGTCATTCTCTTGATGAGGTTAAAATTGCATCGTTATTAATTATAATGCATTATAGATGTGCAGTCCTTTCTCATGTATTTTAAATCTTTGAGATAACAATATTGGTTTGATTAAAAAAACACATTTGATTTTAGGTTTCAAACTGGTAGACCATGAAACAAAGAATAGCTTTATAGTTTATTTTTATATTAATAAGCAACAAAACAAGGGTGTTATCCCTATAACAACAGTCCAAAGGACGTATAGTCACCAATAGTAAAACATTCCCAATACATTCACAAAACATTATCAACATTTTAACATAAAAAACTAAGCCAATTAAGTAGCATAATATAAATACATTTTTTAACTCTAGAACCATAGTTTAGTAAGCTATCTAAATCATAGCAAGTCTTAGCATAAGGCCACTTAGGGCCATGAACAATACATATTAAAAAAAAGGGAAATTAACCCTAATGGACAATTCTTAATTTTGTAGCCAACTTGTTGGAGCACATCAGAATAGTCACTAGTGAGGAACTTAAAAAGTTATGTGTAGTTTCTTTCATCCGCATCGTCTTTCCTAGGGTCTTCTTCTGCATCAGGAAAATGCATGTGGCGGAACTGTGTACAACCCTCAAGCTAAACCAAGAGACACTGCCTAGCTTTCATAGTTTGTTCTGATTAATAGGAAAACATGGTTTGAAAGGTCCTAAACCTTTTACAAAAAGAGAGAAAAGATAAGCATGAAGCACCAGAGACAGCTAACAACTGTCAAACCATAAAGGACAACCAAAGGACAAGCAACCAAAAAGGACCCCAGAAGAAAACCCTGTTGGGCAAAGACAAAGGCCAACAACCAAAGATAGAAACCCGACAAAAAGAAAAACACTTGAATAAAGGAGATCACCGAATATTGTTGAGGAGGTCCACAACTTCAGAGGCCAGAAGCTCCATATTTAAAGTTGTTTCCTTAAGATTATCAACAACTTGACTAGCACGATTCCCACTATCAAGAACCACTAGATCCTTATCTTTATCATCTTTTGTAGTTTGTTAAATGATAATAACCACAATATTTTTGTAAGCATCTATTACTTTTAATAGTTTAAAAGTTATCAAAGGGTTGAACTCAATTGATCAAAGAATTGAGTTCTTGTCATAGAAACCAAAATTTAAATCTTCAAAATGACATCTAATATAAATTTTAAAGTTGTAATTTGTATTATGATTGTGACTTTAAAATGCGACTCTTGATATTCTCTTATAAATATCTAATGCAATTGATCAAAAGAACAAAATCTTAATCAACTACTATTTATGTAAGTCTTATCCTTAATTTTGCTAAATTTTCCTCTTAAAATGAAGGTTCAAAATGATTTAAAAATATCCATGATTTTCATACAAGTTTTTCATAAATGTGGAGTTAGTTTCAATGATTTACTTCCCTAGCTTGTCTAATCAATCAGCTTATTGATGTGCATCTCTTAAAAGGCAAAAATAGTAAAAGAGGAGATATAAATTTAGGTAGTCCACGTGAGGTTTTTAAAATCAAGCTTTTGCAAGTAAACAAAAGGAAGGTTTTTCAAAGGTGTTTTATTCAAGTTGACAAGTCAAAATGAAAATTAAAAATTAATTAAGTATTATAGAAGAATAAAGGAGCGAATAAAACATAAAGATAAAGCAAATATGCATTAAGGTATGTTTATTATTATTTTTATTGTGTTTGCTTTTGATTGCTTATCACTTAAGTTATTCATAATGTAAAAGCTTGGCATAAATAATTCGGTAATAATAGGTGGATCACTTTGAATCCAACTTTGAATGAATTTGTTTATTATTATTATTAGAAGCATTAACTATAACTAATGTAAAACATAAAAGAATTATAATGTTTTTTAAATTTATATAAGTTTGGCACCTTAAAATTTTTTTTAAAATGAGTAAAAATAGTAGATGAAAAATATTGAAATTTAAAATACTAATAGTTATATGTAAAAAGATGATTATGTTGATAATTATTATATTGAAAAAATAAAATATTATGTTTATAATCGTTATATTAAAATTATATTCTTATATAAAGAAGCATCACATTAAAGAAATATATTATTAAATAAAAAATATTATATTAAAAAGAAGTGCGTTATCATGTCAATAACTATTATATTAATAGATAATATTGTTGTTGTTATTTATAAAAAAAAAACAAAGTGACAATGCTACTAAATTTATATTGAAATAGAAATAGGTGAAATATTTATTAGGGCTGAAACAAGAAGAAGCTCAATTTTGCAAGTCAACTAATATATAAACCACAAACTAGAAATAGACTTAAAGACAAAAGTAGGCAAAAAAAACTCCATACTACCAAATAGTTAATAAATTATTTTATTAAACATCATATTTTAAAAAGTCCATTATCATGTAATTAACCATCGCATTAAAAGATATGTTAGTATGGGATAGTTGTCAATCCAAATATACACGCTATTGAAGATTTCACTATAAAATATATCAATGCAAATTTGCTAGAGCAATAAAAATAGACACTAATAATATTAAGTGTCATTCATACCCATCATCTTTCATACTTATTTTACATCATTAATTACATTTCCCATTTACCTTACTTTTCCTATTTGTTTTAAGGGGTAAGTATTGTATATCTTGCATATTTGTGTTATATTTTAACTATGTTGTAATATTCAGACCATTGTGAAAAAGGCATCACACTTCAAAGGAATCTTAAGATTCTTAGTGTGAGACATATAATACTCATAATTTATTTTATGCCATATATGAGAATATGTATGCTATGTAAGACATGTAAGAGTGAATAGTGTTGTAAGATATAGAGAGAATATGTGAGACTTGTAAGGATAACTAAGATAGGCTAAATAGTAGACTATATGGATTATATTTAATTAGTTACTAAGTTGTATATAAAAGCATCTTGTAAGAGGTTTGAATGCATCCATATAATGCTTGTGATCTAGAAAGTGGATGATTTTTTACAAAGTAATAGTTTATTTTCATATTTCAAATGATTCATAAATATTATCAAACATATGAATGCATTTGTAATTTTTTATTCTTCTTTTAAAAGTATAATTTGAAAAGAATGGCACCTTATTTTGAGTTGAGAAGAAAAAGTTTTGTCTTTTGAAATGTTAAAGAGTAAAAATTCTAATAAGAATATTTTTTTAGTGCATTCATTTTCTAATTTTTTTATATAGATATAACTATCTTAGACAACTTATAAATATATAATTAATTGAAAAAATAAAAAATGATAATCAATTAACCAAGAACCTTTTTACTACATTTTATTAATTCCAAGTTTTAATTACATGTATATAAATGTTTGGACAATGGTTTAACACCTTTTATATAGATAGTTAAAAAAGTCTTAGACTAATCATTGTAAGGAGATACAATATTATTAAGTATTTATATACTTTAGCTAAGAGTCATCTAATGTATACAATGTATCCTTGATTAAAAAAATACATTATTTTTTCATTCTTTGATGTCTACTACTTATCTTCACTTTCACTCAAAGGGTTCCTATGTTTTGTTGTCCAAATACAACAAATTATATAATTAAAATGTGGTTGAAGTTAACAAACAAATATTTTTTATAATAAATTTTCATTGCATGGTTAATGCAACCATAATTGAACCATGCCAATAAATTAAAAAAACACAAACACTCACAAAATAAATATTGAAAAAATGTAAAAAACATGATAGTGTTTTGTTTTATTACTCATCAAATATCATTAAAAAAATCTTTAATAAGCTTAAAATATACTGAGCTTAAAATGTATCCAATGAGGTCTCTCAAACTTACAACAAATCTGCAATCGTTTGTCTTTGCCTTCTTTGATTTTTGTTTCATTTCTCCCTATCTTCAGATGATATTCTAATTTCCTCTATATTTATGCTAGTTCTATCTACATCTAGTCCTCTAGGGTCAAGGTTGCCTTGACTGATTTTGGCCTAGATTTAAGCAACAAGCTCCTCTCTATCTAACATTTCTAGATCTACTTTTTTTATTTGGGTATTTATTTTTTGTGGTTATTTGTATGCTAAAAACCCCCATTTTTCCATCTTTTTCCCTAGTTTCAACATTCATTTTACATAATAATGGTATCATTTTCAACCACCCCACAAAGGATTATTGAATTTTTTTTTTTCTTAATAACTTAAGCCAAGTGAATCACTCTCCTTCTCAATGTAATCGAAATGGGAGATAGGCATAGTTTTCTAGTTTGCATGCATAAGCTAGTGAACCCTATTTCTTCAGCATTAAATTTTGATGAATATGACATATGCTTGCATTAACTTCTAATTTTTATTTTTTTGTCCGATTTCTATGAATCTAATTGACTCATATTTGCAATCTTTTTTGAATCACATAATTTGTGTAGTTACAATTTGATGCAGATTCCTTCACACCTTAGGTAATCTTATTCCCTCACACACACTAGTGTCCCTTAAGGATGGGATTTATAGGAAAGACTCCACACCTTAAAAAAAGTTCTCCAAACAACCCATGATGTTTATCAAAACTCCCTATGAAACATAAGACCAAGATCATTTGCTCCTACCAAATGTCTTCCTTCCCACTAAGGGCTAATGTGCTTCTTTGGACATCAACTCACCCTCAAATGCCCCCCTTAACTAAGATGACTCAAATTCAATAGATTTGGTCTCAAAATGGTTCCAAAGATCCAACTTATACATCAGGCAATTTTCCTCACTCTACCTAAGAGCACTTGCTTCATAAAATTCTTCTAGCCTTGTAGCCCTGAAAGACTAGTCTTTAGGACATAATCTAGTTTTATTTCAGAGGACCAACCAAAAAATCATACATTTTCTACTACCCTTTTGGGATCTTCACAACCTCCTTATTTGGTTTATTCTGAATCGCATGTTAGAACCCTCAACCCTACAGTTGATCAGAGACCTAATGGAGTAGTTAGGCCTTGGTTTACAAAAGAACCACCCTTACCACCTACTGTTTCACCAAATAAATGATCTAGACACCAAGGGTACAACAAAAAATTACTAAATCCAAAGGTACAACCTTTGGTTCAATACCCATCAACTAAAACTCTAACTTTTATAGTTAGACAGTAGGTGGCCACATCCAAATATCCACCTAGGGCATCAAATTTTCCCTCGATCTCTGCATCTTCAATAAAAAAGCCTTTGGAAATTTGAAATACATTGGACTAACTTGTATTCTAAATCAGATCATCAAATTCCAATGGTGGGTATACAAGTTATGGCCATTTGAATCAAATAGCCCTAGAATTGAGGGTTTCTTAGACCAGAACAAAAGAAAATTCAATAAATTTTGTTGTAGACCACTTCAAACAACCAAATCACTTGCAAATGAAAAATACAAATATGCATAAAATGATTTAATCATTCTAAGACCCCAATAAATTCGTACATGTTTGTACCATGAGCAAAGCACACGTTTTATAGGAAATCTGAACAATTATATTTGTTTGAAATCTTCCCAAACTCCATAAAATAACCTCATTCTTAAAAAATGAGGCGTTGGGATATAAATATCCCTCCTGAATGGTTCCTAAATTCCATTTGAAATTTGGAAGCCGTTGAGATCAAACTTCCCAATTTGACAATAAATGTTGTCAAAATGCAAAGTTGCATTATTAACAACTTTTACAATGATACTCACAAAGTTGCATTCCCCTAGCAACTAGACCCCTCAAGACATGGGTCTCAACCAATTTATTAAAAATATAAAAAATATCCTAGAAGGACTCTAAATCCCCTAAGAAACATTACTACTACCCCTTGGATCATATGACCATGGTGGCTTATAAGATACCATTCCAGGAACTTGAGTTACATATTGGGGAAAACCTTTATTATAAACATGAAAACTAGAACATAAACATAATCCTAACTCCTCCCTCCTATCCTTCATACATTCCTTCATCAATTTTGGTGAGGAGTGGCTTCTCCTGTGCCATACTCCCCAAGAGAAGAAATCTCAAGCCCAATTGAGATGAGGTGTTGAAAATATGCACCGTGAGCTTTGATCTATTGTTCACTCATCTAGACTACTTCTGAACCAAGCTTACCTTCCATTTCACCAGGTATTCCTTGTATTCTTTATTTCTAGTCTTCTTTTCCATTCTAGTATCCAAAATATTGTCTAAGGTGGGTGGATTTGTTAATATGATTCAGAACAATAGAGAGAGGGGTTGAATCAGTTGTTCTCAGGTCCAGATGTATAAAACAAACTTTAAAACTCTTCAACAAATCAGATCCAATAACCAACAACTACTCGGTCATTACTGATTGCATAACATAAACATATAATAGTGCAATGCACTTATCCAATAGTATCTAACTTGTAAAACACAAAAATGTTCAAACCAAAACATTCACACAAGTATCAACACCAGGATTTATATTGGAAACCCAATTTGGGAAAAACCACTTTGTAACATGTTACTATTATCTTCACTCTTTTGAAGTGAGCTCGGTGAAAAGCCAACCCTATCAAAGGTTACAAACACACTTCAGGTGTGACCCGGTTAAAGGATTTAAACCAGTATGTTAAAAGTGCACCTTGTTATAGGACTTACATACACTACATTAGAATGCAACCTTGTTCAAAGGATTTATACAAATGACTATTAGGTCAACCTCTGTTAAAAGGATTTTGACTGATACAATGGTTAGAAAGTAGTAGTAGTATTGATCTAAAAAACATACAACTCACTTTGCAAATATCATCCAATTCTATACACATATGTTGGCTTGTTGACTATGAACCTTTACCATCACCATCACTCATCTACTCAGAACTCTCTTCAAGCAATCACAACACTTCTCCTTTAGCCTTCTTTGCTTGTACAGTTAATAACATCAACAATACTTCTAGCATCCTCTCTTCTATTAACCTCAAGCTTAGGTTTCCTTAATACTTCCTCAATTAGGTCAATACATCTTTTGTCGCTTAATCTCCTTTGTAGATCTTACGGTTAGGTCAGATTCATCAAATCCTTCCTACTTTATGTTCTTCAGCTATCCTTCTAGAAATATCTCAAATCGCTTAATAGATTTACAATAAAATGTTTTACAGTGCATTAAATGCTTTCGTATAATCAATAAATAAAGTCAACACATTTTACATAATCCAAGAATTCAACGATGTTGGCTGGAAATCTGAATTCTTCCTGAAATGTAAATTACTAACACTTGATCAATATAGTGTTCAACTCCTTAGTCTTCATTAGAAATCTCGGTCACCTCAAAAACTGTTTCCTCGACTAATACTGATGTTCGGTCAACACTGAATTTACTTGGCATATACTAGCTCAGTCGACACTAACATCACTTGGCTTAAACTTAGATTTCTTCATTTGTGCTCGATTAAGCCTACTAGTTTAGTCTTCATTCATACTTAGATAAACAATACATTATCTTATCATTGTGCCACATAATTAAGTATTCATTGAAATATCAAGATAACTCAACCTTTCCTTAGGTGCTATTATTACCAACCTTGCCTTTCCCCTTCACAAAAATCAAATAGATATAGTACTTTCTTAAATAGCAATAGTCTTACTAGTTAAGGTTTGACATCAATGACAATACAACAATTGCTTAAATTGCATTTTCCAATAATCTCCCTCTTTGGCATTCATGGAAACACCATATGAATATCACATTAATTACCAACCAATCCAAAACTTATATGTCCATCATAAATATTTATAATATCCTTAGCTTCATTCTGATATAGAATCAATAGCCATGCTTGTATGACCGTCCACTGAATCTCTCCCTCTTTGACAAAAATGCCAAAGCAGTGACTAAAAGATACATCCTGCAGATGTAGATATCTTCTTTTCAATTTAGTAACAATATTTCTCCCTTTATCATCTTTTCTTATGACTAATTCTTGGCTTTTCTTTAATTTTCACAACTCTAGGTTGCTCCTAAAGTGTGACCTGTCTTTGCATCAACTTGTGAGATACTCTTTGCAGCACATTTGATGAAGTGCTCCTAGCTTGACTAGGCAGCCTCAATTAGGGGAAGGACCCCTAATTGACCTCTCAGATATTCATGAGCTTCTTTAGTTAAAGCTTTAGTGAATATGTCTGCTAGTTGTTCCTTTGTATTCACATATTCCATTTAGACCTCTTTATCTTGTACTAGTTCTCTCAAGTAATGATACTTGATTGCAATGTGTATGGTCTTTGTGTGCATCACTGGATTCTTAGAGATGTTGATAGCACTTGTGCTGTGACAAAAAATGACAACTGGTTTAGTGATTTCTTCTTTCATGCCTACCAACAATTTCTTTATCCATACCAAGTTTGAACAGTTCACAGCTACAGCCACATATTCGGCTTCAGCAGTAGATTGGGAAATACAATTTTGTTTCTTTCTTATCCATGAAACTAATCTCTATCCAAGAAAGAAAGCTCCACCACCAGTACTCTTTCTTTCATCCACATTTACTGCCCAATCAACATCATTATACACTCTCAGTTCAAACTTTTCATGCTTCTTGTAGTACAACCTATAGTCACCAGTCCCTTTCAAATATCTCATTATTCTTTTGGCAGCCATCATGTGAGTTTCCTTAGGATTGGCAGAGAATCTTGCCACTATCCCAATAGCTAAAGCAATATCTAGTCTGCTATGTACAACACACTATAGCTTTCCAATCATAGATCTATACAAAGTCTGATTTACTTCTGCAGCATCATCATTTTTAGACAACTTTTGTCGAGTAGCCATGGGAGTACTTACTAGCCTTGAATCTTCCATACCAAAGCTTTTCAATATCTCATGAACATATTTAGACTGGGTGATGAAAATTCTTTTCTCCAACTAATATACTTGTAAACCAACAAAAATTTGATCTCCCCAAACATACTCATTTCAAATTCAGTTTGCATTTCATTTGAAATTTTTTTACACAAGGCATCTTGTCCGCCAAATATAATATCATCTACAAAGATCTTAGCTAACAAGATTCCTTTACCTTCTTCATCTTTCATGTATAGATTTCTTGTGTCATTTGTCCTTGAGAATCCAATCTGTATTAGGTAGTTGTACAGTCTCTTATACCATGCTCTAGGAGCTTGCTTTAGTCCATACAATGCTTTATTTAGTTTGCAAATCATGTGTCTTTTGTTTGGATCAACAAATCCTTCTGGTTGTTCAATATACACTTCTTCTTCTAATATACCATTTAAAAATGTAGACTTAACATCCATTTGGTATACCTTGAAATCTTTATAGGCATCATATGCAAGTAGGGTTCTTACTCCTTCCAATCTAGCTATAGGGGCAAATGTCTCCCCATAATCTATTCCTTCTTCTTGTGCATAGCCTTTTCATACTAGCCTAGCTTTGTTTCTTGTGATTTGACCATGCTCATTCAACTTATTTTGGAATACCCACTTTGTCCCAATGACATTCTTATTTTTTGGTCTCGGCACCAAAGTCTAGGAATCATTCTTCTCTATCTGGTCTATCTCTTCATTCATTACTTGTATCCAGTCTTCATTTTCTAATGCATCCTTTGTTGTCTTAGGCTCGAATTCACATATTAAACATGTTGGATCTCTTATCTTGCTTCTAGTCAGAACTCCAGTGTCTTTGTCTCCAATAATCTATTCAAGCTTGTGATGTCTCCTTACTTATTGTACTAGAATAGGTTCTGATCTCCTTTCATTTTTCTCTTTAGGTTCACCAACAAGATTGTTAGATTCAGCTTCTAAATGCTCGGCAACCTCTCCCTAATACTCGATAGCTTCTTCCTGTCGCTCGACATGTTCTTCTTCTCTCTCAGCATTATTTTCCTGATACTTGACATTGCTTACTTGAGACTCAGCATCAGGTGTAAGTCTGTCACTTGCCTCTCCTTCCTCTATATACAAAAAAGATCTATAATCTTATGGTTCTCTTTTACTGTTAGCTTCATTTTTCTCAGCATACTCATCAACTTTGACATTCACACTATCCACAATTTTGTTAGTGTTAGATTTCAAACACTTATAAGCTTTACTTTTTGTGGAATAGCCTAGGAATATACCCTCATCACTTTTAGCATCAAATTTTCCATTCCTATTGTTCTTTAGTATGTAGCATTTACTTCCAAAAATTCTAAAGTACTTAACATTAGGTGGATACCCATGCCATAACTCATAAGGTGTCAGATTTGTACCTTATTTGATCTATAATTAGTTAAGAGTATAAATAGCTATACTTATAGCTTCTTTCCAGTACTTTTGTGCAAAATTCTTTTAAATCATTAATGTCCTTGCACAATCTAAGATAGATCTGTTCCTTCTCTCTACTATACCATTTTGTGGAGGAGTTCTAGGTGCAAATATCTATCTTTTGATTCCTCTATCATTGCAAAATAGATTAAATTCATTGGATATAAATTCTCCACCTCAATCAAATCTCAGACACTTTAGGTTCCTACCTATCTCCTTTTCAACCTTAGCCAAATACCACTTAAAATTTTGAAAAGCATTAGATTTTTCCTTTAAGAACATTACATGCATCATTCTGGTATAATCATTAACAAACAGGATAAAATATCTAGCACCACAATAGCTTTGTACACCCATTGGTCCACAAAGGTTAGTATGAACCAAATCTAAGGTATTCTCAGAAGTAAAATTTTTGCTCTTGAAACTAGACTTTGTCATCTTACCCAACTGACATTCTTTGCACATTACATTCTCAGGTTTCTTCAATCTAGGTAGACCTCTCACTTTCTTTTTATTACTAATTTCTACCAGATTATCAAAGTTAACATGACATAGCCGCTTATGCCATAACCAAATATCATCAAGTTGTGCAATCATACATGTTTCTTCAGATAGGTCTAGATAGAACAAATTACCTCTTGTCTATTCTCCACTTCCAATTAGTTCACTAGTGGCATCAAATTTTTTGGCCTTCCTGTGATGAAATTCCATTTGATAGCCAGTGCTATTAAGATGTGCAAAACTCAGTAGATTATAGTTAAGACCCTCAACCCAATAATCATTTTCACAAGTGATCTTATCAATCAGCTTAATCAATCCTTTTCCTCTAATAGGACATGGTGCATCATTACCAAATTTCACACTCCTACCTTTATAATGATCTAAGGTATCAAACTTACTTTTGTCATTAGTCATGTGATGTGAACAACCACTATCAATAATCCATTTATCATTTTTGTTCACATAAGATATCAATGTAGTTTTCTCATCCTCATCAGATTCATCTTTCATTTCAACATAGACAACCTCAATTTCAAAATCACCACTATCAGTGCCAGTCTCTTCTTCGTCAATATAGCAGGATTTCTTACCTTTTCCTTTGTAGTCCTTGTATCTTCGGTAACCTCTATCTTCTCTTTTATCTTTATGCTTGTTGTCTCATTCTTCATCCCCATCAGGACATCTAGTAGCTATATGACCAACTTTATTACATGAAAAACATATAATAGGGAGTTTACCTTTGTACTTTCCTTTTCCCCTTTTTAGTCTTCTAGCCATAAGAGCTTCTAGATCCTCAAGTTCTTCATCAGATGTGTCACTGTCACTTTCACTTTCACTTTCACTGATGCATCTTTATTTTTCCTTCTTTGACTTACTCAAAACCATTTGTGACTTAAAAGCATATTCAACATTACCAATAGTGAAGTTATCATAGTTAGAAAGTTCAAAAGTAGTAAGCTTACCAACCAAACTTTCCAAAGTAAGAGCATTGTTAGGCTTACATCTAGATTCCTAAATTGCTAAAATTTTGATGGCATAGATAGGACATAGAGTTCTCAATAATTTTCCAATTACAATTTCTTCATCAATAGTTCCATTTTCTCCTCTAATAGCATTTACAACTTCTTTTATTCTACCACAATATTGTGCAATATTCTCACCTTCTTGCATTCTCATTTCATCAATTTACCTCTTAGGCTCTCAACTTTTTCTCTCAATACATTTATGTCATTGCCATAGATGTTTGCAAGGGTGTCCCACATTTTTCTTGCATTACTGGAGTCTTTGATGTCTTTAAATTTTGGATAACTTAGGGTAGACACAATCTCCAATATTGCTTGGTTGTGCTCTTGTTTAGCTTTCATTTCCTTGACAGTCAGAGGTGCAATATGTATGACATAGTCATGCTCAATGTAATATTTTGTAGAATCACCAATACTAGTCAAATGTAGCTTCATCAAGCTTTTCCATGCATGGGAAGTTCTCCTTATTTAGCTTCGGTACCTCCTTCTTATACATCCTGATCATTTGCTTCAAGTACCTTCAAACTTGTTCTGTGGAAGCACCAACAGCTCTAATACCAATTGTTAATATGATTTAGAACAATAGAGGGGGGGGGGGGGGTGAATCAATTGTTCTCAGATCTAGACGTATAAAAAAAACTTTAAAACTCTTCAACAAATTAGATCCAATAACCAACAACTACTCAGTCATTACTGATTGCATAACAGAAACATATAACAGTGCATTCCACTTATCCAATAGTATCTAACTTGTAAAACACAAAAATGTTCAAACCAAAACATTCACACAAGTATCAAGACTAGGATTTATAGTGGAAACCCAATTTGGAAAAAACCACTTTGTAACATGTTACTATTATGTTCACTCTTCTAAAGTGAGCTCAGTGAAAAGCCAACCCTGTCAAAGGTTACAAACACACTGTCAAGTGTGAACTGGTTAAAGGATTTAAACCAATCTGTTAAAAGTACACCTTGTTATAGGACTTACATATGCTCCATTAGAATGCAACCTTGTTGAAAAGATTTATACAAATGACTGTTAGGTCAACCTCTGTTAAAAGAATTTTGACTGATACAATGGTTAGAAAGTAGTAGTAGTATTGATCTGAAAAACATACAACTCACTTTGCAAATATTAGATCCAATTCAGTACACATATGTTGGCTTACTAACTGTGAACCTTTACCATCACCATCATTGATATGTTCGGAACTCTCTTCAAGAAATCACAACACTTCTCCTTCATCCTTCTCTCCTTGTACAGTCAATAACATCAACAATACTTCTAGTATCCTCTCTTTTGTTAACCTCAAGCTTAGGTTTCCTTAATACTTCCTCAATTAGGTCAATACATCTTTTGCCGCTTAATCTTCTTCGATGTAGATCTTAGGGTTAGGTCAGATTCATCAAATCCTTCCTACTTTATGTTCTTTAGCTATCCTTCTAGAAATATATCTGTTAGAGTTTTAGGTGACTCTACAACACCCTCAGGATCGAATGCAAGACCAAGATAACTTCCATAAGAGATTGGAAAGACAATTGCATTAAGATGAAAGAATGATATTATTGATCATGGACATGATTAAAATGTACATAATAGGCCTCCTTATATATGAAAGGAGATAAGAGACAATGATAAGGAGTTGATAAGCTATCACCTATGCTAGGTGTAATCACATGTCCACCAAATGTGGATCATCCTCCATTATGCAATAAAGTATGTGCAATGGATTAGGATGATAATGTGATAAGAGCACGAAAGGTGGATCTCACACACAAAGAGGTATGTGATGACAACTATCACACCAAAAGTGGAATTTCTCCTTCACCGTGTGCTTAATAGATGTGCACACTCCTAGTTGTCTCAATCACAAACTACTATGCAATGCATTAACCTAAGTAAGATTAAGTAAAGTGTAATTAGGAATATTTAATTACACCAACAATATCAAATCTCTTAATAGATTTACAATAAAATATTTTATAGTGCATTAAATGCTTTCATACAATCAATAAATAAATTCAACACATTTTACATAATCCAAGAATTCAACGATGTCAGCTAGAAATTTGAATTCTTCTTCAAATGTAAATTATTGATGCTTAGTCAATATAGTGTTCAACTCCTCAGTCTTCATTAGAAAGCTTGGTCACCTCAAAAACTGTTTCCTCGGCTAATACTGATGTTCGGTCAACATTGAATTTACTCGGCATATACTAGCTTGGTTGACACTAACATCACTCAGCTTAAACTTATATTTCTTCATTTGTGCTCGGTTAAGCCTACTAGTTTAGTCTTCATTCATACTTAGACAAACAATACATTATCTTATCATTGTGCCACATAATTAAGTACTCATTGAAATATCAAGATAACTCAACCTTTCCTTAGGTGCTATTGTTACCAACCTTGCCTTTCCCCTTCACAACAATCAAATAGATATAGTACTTTCTTAAATAGCAATAGTCTTACCAGTTAAGGTTTGACATCAATGACAATACAACAATTTCTTCAATTGCAGTTACCAATAGGATCTTGGTTTGGGATATCATCATCTACAATGGCTCCTTGTATTTGGGAACTATCACCTACATCCACATTACACTTATATGGGGTTAAATCACAAACATTAAAAATTGGAGACAAACAAAGGTCAGGAGGAAGTTAGATTTCATAAGTATTTGGTCAACACTTATTGAGAATATAACATGGGCCAATCTTCCTTTGCATGATATTTTTATGCCTTCCCTTTGGAAGTATCTCTTTCTTTAGATGAACCCATACTAAGTCCCCAACACTAAATTGAACATCTCTCTTCTTTTTCTCAGCATACTCTTTATACTTCTGTGCAGATTTTTGAAGTTGTGAACTCACTTGGTCATGTACTTATTTGATGTTTGTGGAAAAGGCTTCTCCATCTACACTAATAGTATATGCTTGATGAAAATCCCTTAACTCCAATACACCTCTTGGATGTATACCATAGACAATCTGAAAAAGTGACCTGCTAGCGTTTCTATTAACTATATCATTATAAGATAAATCTTCTCAAGGAAAAACCACATCCCACTTCTCACCATGCTATCTAGTTAAGCATCTAAATAGGTTTCCTAATGACGTATTGAACACCTTAGTTTGGTCATTAGTCTGAGGGTGGTATGTTGATAAAAATGCCAAATTGGTTCCAAGATTTCACCAAAGTGCTCTCCAAAAGTGCCCAATGAATTTAACATCCATATCTGATACAATAGTCAAACACAATCCATGTATCCTAACAATTTCTTTGAAAATTAGGTCTACAACATAAGAATCATCACAAGAAGTTTTGCATGGAAAGAAATAAGCCATTTTTCCAAATCTATCAACTACTAAAAACACACTCTCATTGCCCTTCTTCATCCTAGGAAAATCCAATACAAAGTCCATGCTCACACTTTCCCATGGCCTTGATGGGATGGGAAGAGGTTGATACAAACCTGCATTAGTAGACTTTCCCTTTTATTTTTTGAAAATTACACAAGATTCAACAAACTTTCTGGTTTTTTACTACATCCTAGGCCAAAAGTAGTTTCTTTTTACCAATTCAAGTGTTTTGTCTGGACCAAAGTGGCCTACTATGGCTCCACAATGCTTCTCACTAATAATATTGGCTCCACAATGCTTCATCAAACTCATACATGTTCTTCAAAGAGTCTATGCCCACACTTTCCAATTGGATTTGGTTCATGGTCAACACCCTCTTTCTCAAAGCATCTGCTACTTTATTCTTCACCCCTTTCTTGTGCTTGAGAGGGAAAGCGAATGCTTGTAGGGTCTCCAACCACTTCATGTGTTTGTGGTTGAGTTTTTCTTGGCTATTAATGAAGCTTAGGGCCTAATTTTCAGTGAATAAAATGAACTCCCTTGGCATTAAATAGTGTCTCCATTTCTTTAGAGATTGAACCAAAGCATACATCTCTAGATCATAGGAAGAGTATCTCCTGTTTTCCTCATTTATCTTTTCACTAAAAAAGGCTATTGGCTTATTGTCTTGACTGAGTACTAACCCTATAGCCAAGTGGCTTGCATCACACTCCACTTGGAAAAGAAAGGATAGGTTGTTGGGAAACCTTCTTATTTAATTTTTCAAAAGATTCCTTAGCCTCTTTAGTCCACAAAAAATTACATTTCTATCCCCCTTTTATAGTCTCAAGCATTGGAGCACAAACATGACTTAACCTTTTTACAAAATTCCTATAAAAAGTTGTCAATCCATGAAAAATTTTAATATCACTCATTGTTCTAGGGATAGGCCAAGAAAGAATAATACTCATCTTTTCTTGATCCATTTTCAACTCACCATGAGATATAACAAAACCCAAGTATATGATTTATTCCTGCATAAACAAACACTATGCCAAATTTATCATTAACTTTTCCTCACGAATCCTCCTCAGGACCATGTTTATATGCTTTATATTTCTTCCTTGAATCTTCTAAAGTGATGCATGAGCATCCTGGGTGTAAGAGAAATCTTGCATCACCCAAAAATATTTTTGGTTTCTTTTCAATAAGGGCTATCTTGTGTAGAGCTGCTATTTATGGAAACTTACTACTTTTAGTAAGTTGGTCATCTTGGAATGTTCTGATTTCATAGTTGGAGGTTCATATTAGTCATATCAGACTAGTAGTTCAGTTTCATTACCACATCATCTGTATTGGTGAAGTTAAAGAGGTTTTTGGGTATGAAATCTTTCAGGTCAATTTTGAAGGCCTTAGAGGCTCCGGATTGCGATCAACCCCTAGCTGATTGGAGCTTGCATGAGCTAGGCACTGTCGACCAGGTCCTCCCATTTTTGAAAAGTGGTTACAATAGAGAAATGAAGCTACAATTAAAATATTATGGCCTCCAGAAGTTGGGCTACCTAAAAATATATTTTGTAATTCTTTGGAGCCGACCCTATGTAAAAAGAAAAGAAAAGAAAATAATTCTTAAGATAGTCAGCCTTAAGGGCTAAATTTTTGGAACCCTCTCGGGTGGTGGAAATTGCCTATATAAGAAAAGTCCATAGTGTTGTCTAGGGCAGTTTTGGGTAGATCTGGGTAATGATTCGAGGCTTTGTCCTACATAATATTGTAAAGGAAAATGCCCATGTGGCTTTGCATATTGTAATTCTAAAATTTGTAATTCCACATTTGTGGAGATAATAAGAAGCCCATTTTCTATTCTTGCAAATTGTTGTGTTTCTCTATTTTTGTTATGTGTTTTTGGTATTAAGGGGAGCACCCTTCATCAAGTTGTATTAGAGAAGGAGTTCCTGAGTGTGTAAACAGATCACTGACTATGAGACAATTTGCACTTGGACCATGGTTTAGGGTTTCAGCGAGCAGTGCAAAAATGCCTCCATGAAGGGAACATGGCGGAAGAGCTGGCAGTGTGACACCTGAGGTTAGAGTGCTTTAGAGACAAGTGCGAGCATTACAAGAAGAGATTCATAGAGGAATGAATCTTAATGTCAGAGATGAAAGTGAGGATGAAGCTGAAGAAGGAAATTCTGATGAAGAAGGAGAAGGCAAAATTATGAACCAAGAGGAAGAAAGGCTTTTTCGGGCCATTTCCAAGATCGGGAAAAGACCTAAGATTGAGGTTCTTGCATTTTTTAGGAAATCTTAACCCAGAGGAGTTGATCGACTGGATCAATGAATTAGAAGAATATTTTGAGTATAAAGACATCGAGGATCCTGATCGGGTCAAGTTTGCGAAGGCCATACTGAAGGGTCATGCAAAGATCTGGTGGCAAGAGATTCAATTGGAGCAAAATAGAAGAGGAAAGGATAAAATTACAAGATGGGATCAGATGGTGGATAAATTGAAGTGACAATTCATTCATGTTGATTATGAGCTTGACCTACTGAAGAAAATGCAAAGTTTGAAGCAAGCATGAAGATCTGTTTAGGAGTATACAGAGGAGTTCTATCGAATCCTCATCAGAATAGGCCATGCAAAAGCTAATAAGGAGAAAGTTTCCCATTACCTTAATGGGTCGAGGTCATGCATTAAAGAGGAGTTGAATCTGGTTTAGATGAACAGTATTGAAGAGGCATACCAGTTTTCCCTAAAAGTAGAGGAAAGCCTGAACACGAAGTTTGAGAGTAGACAAAATGGAAGAGGTTGTGGTGGAAGATTTGATGGACGATCATATGAAGGCCAAAATGAAGATCTGAGAAAGAAGGATGAGGCTAGTAGAAATCAAAATTAGAGAGGAAACAATTCCAATCATTTCCATGATTAGAATAATAGAGATTAGAGAGGAAGAGAAAGAGGACAAGGTTCAGGAAGAGGAGGCTTCCGTGGAACATGTATTCACTATGGAGAAGAAGGTCATAGGGCATATGAATGTCCTTAACACCAAGGAAGGACAGATAGGAGAACTAAAGGCTAGGCTAGAGTTGTGCATGTAGATGAAGATGGTAGATCATCACATACTGAAGATGCTAAAAGAGGAGAAATGCTAATTAATAGAAGAGTCCTTCTAAGTGGTGAGAATGAACCTGAGCAAAGGAGGAGCCTATTTCATAGAAGGTGCAAATGTGAAGATAAGTGTTTTGATGTGATTATTGATAGTGGAAGAACTTACAATTTGGCATCAGAAGAGATGGTCAAAAAGTTGAAGCTGAAGAGATAGAAACACCCACATCCATATCAGATTTTCTGGGTACAGGATGACCACAAGGTCATGGTCAGTGAACAGTGCGTAGTGAAGTTCAAGATTGGTGGATACCATGATGAGGTACTATGTGATATCATACCTATGGATGCATGTCATATGTTTTTGGGTAGACCATGGTAGATTGACATGCATGTTGTACATGATGGTCATGTGAATACCTATTCCCTAACAAAGGATGGAGTGTGACATAAGCTAAAGACATTGAAGGACACAAAAGAAAAGGTATGTGGTAATGCAAAGATAACTTTTGTGATGGAAGAAAATTCCTAGAGGGTATGAGGCATGAGCATATTGTAGATCTCTATAGTTTTGTTGACTATTAGTGACCCACACTTATTCATTTATCTAGGCAATGATGGTCAGTCATCACTACAACCGAGCCATTATATAAAGGCTGAATTCTGTAATGTATAATTACCGAGCAGTAGTACTACTGAGTAAACTTATGGTCATTATGTATTTTTGTATCATGCTAAGTCTAGTTTTTTTGAGTCATATATGCAATGATTATCGAGTGACAGAGATATCAACTTATGCCAAGTACAATGAATGCTAAGTATCAGGTACTGCATTTGCCGAGTTAGCCAGGAATGACATATGAGTTTGTTATGGCACAAGGTAAATCATTTTGGGTGACATTCATGTTTTGTATTTGTTTTTTGAGGTAATTACAAAGGTGATTACGTATCTATTTTGTAATCATTGATCCCTATGTAATACTTAGAGCCAATCATAAATTAGTAAGGCTTAAGCGGCAAAAGGAATTAATCTGAAGCATAGATCTTGGATCATGAAGATGTTTTGTTAATTATATAAGGTTAAGATCTAAACCCTAAAATGTGTAAGAGAAAAAGATAGTGTGAAGGAGAGAATGTGAAGGGTATGAAGGAATGACCAGAGAGGCACATTTAGAGTAGTGAAGCATTCAGATAGAATTTAGTGACCGAGCTAAGTAGTGAAAGGACAGAATAGAGATAAATCTGATAAAAGAGATCAATACAACACAGTAAAGAGAAGATCTATAATCTGCATACAGTGCAAACCAAAAGATCATGTACTATAACATTCTAACCAGTGTATCAGGGTAAATCTCTTAATCAAGTAGTCCTAACAGAATTTTTGTAATCTCTTAACTGAGTACTTACTTTGTTGTAAGTTTCAAATCCTTTAGCAAGGTAGACTGTATAAGTCTTTTAGCTCTTAACAGGGCAAACCCCTCACAGGGTAGATCATGTTTTGATCAAATTTTGTAAGCCCTAATAGGCAAAATTTATTACTACAGTAGTGAAGATTTGTGGGTGTCATCCCCACCCCAATTTTACCTTTCAAGGGTTGGGTAACCAAAATTATTGTGTTATGAGTACTTTCATGGATGCTGCTTAGTATGTTAGTTATTTTATTATGATCAAGTATTGTTGATGCTATGCAAATTTTTTATACATATCAAAATGGATTAGCAGGTGATATTTGATTCACCCCCCCCTCTCAGTATCACATTTCCCAATTATATTTCCAATAATTGGTATCAGAGCTACAAGGTTTCTCATAGAAAGTCTAACCACTTGAAAAAAAAGATCTTGAGATGGAAGTCTATAAGCTGGGAAAGGTCATAGAGAATCAGAAGATTGATGTACAGCTGGCATTACAACAACTAGAATCAGCCAGAAGTGAACTGAAGAAATCCTTGAGCAGAAGGAGAGAAATTGCTATTCAACAAAATGATTCACAATATCAAGAAGAAGATACCATTGGACTATTTGACAATGGAAACTCTCCAAAAAGTGACAAAGCCATAAAAGAGCTATTGGAGAAAAATACCATACTAAATGATGACATCATAAATCTAAGAGAGAACAGGAAATTCAATCTGTCAGACTTTGTGAAGTAGTTGAATAAAAAAAGAAAGTTGAAGATGATAAGACAATGGTTGAAGAAGACAAAAGACAAATTGCAATAAGACTAGATGAACTAACAAGTGACATGCAAAGGTTGACTAATAATCAACTAGACATGGTAAATCAACTGTTGTTGGTTAATCAAGAGTTGGGCAGGAAAGATATGGAAATCAACCAAGGTCTGAAAATGATCAATTGAGGAATGAACTAAGATCTGAAAGGAAATCAATGAAAGGATGAACAAACCTAATAAAGCTACAAAATATTTTGAAGAGTTTTTAAGGTCACCTAGAAGATCTGGTGATAGATCTAGACTTGGACTAAATGAACATGCATCATCTACTAAAGAAGGAGAATCATCAAAGAATGGAGAATAGAAGAATGCAAAACCAAAGAACAAAAAGCCCACATGCCATCATTGTGGAAAGCCAGGACATACAACCAACATATGTAGAAGAAAACATGGTAAGTTTGATCCTAAACCTAAGTTCAATGGGCATTGCTTTAACTTTAAGAAACATGGACATCAGGCACATGAATGTAGGTCTAAGGTCAGTAATCCATCTACCTCACCTAAGTTTCAAGGTAATTGTTTCAACTATCAAAAGTATGGGCATAGAGTATTTGAATGCAGATCTAAACCTAGATGATCATCAAATGAATAGAATAAGTCACCTATGAAGAATAACTCATACAATTGGGATTATAACACTTGGTACAATTGTCATTACTATGGAAAATATGGACACATTGGAGCAAATTGTATGAAGACTCATTTCGGAGGAAACTCTAAAAGATGGATGAATGGAAGCATGGTATGTTACAAGTGTAACAAGATAGGTCACCTAAAGAAAGATTTTAGATCACCTATGCCGAGAAATGATCAGAATAAGAATGAAGATATCTATGAAAAATTGAAAAATTAGATGAACAAGACATGGAAGAAGAAAGAAGAAGAAAGCACAAGTGAAGCTAGCACATCTGAGGTCACCCAATCCGATGGATCAGGTGATCACACTTCCTCTAAGTAATAATAGAAGGTATGTTTGGAACTAAATCTTACAAGGATTTATCTTACATCAGTTCCTAACATAAAGATTGAGTAAAAGTCCATATCTGCATAGATAAAGATGCATTAGGACATATCTAAGAGAAATAGAGAATTTCATTGTTGATGTTGGACGTCAGTTTCTTGACCTAGTTATCAATGTATGCTGAGCACCTATTGTGGCTGAGATGCTATATACACTGAGCTGTGTCTTAACGATTATATTGACTGAGCATGTGTTAGCTGAGGTTAACATGAGTTTGCCGAGACAGCTATATTCCACTTAGAAATTTTGTACGAAGCATTTATGAGGCCCTAATTCTACTTTTTGTAATCTATAAAGTGGAAAGTTGCTGCTCATTTCATTTCACCAAGAAAATTGAGATTTATTTGAGTGATTCAGAGTATGGGAAACCAATTTGTTAAAGGTGATTCTAAATATTTTCAGCGTGCCGTCGACAAAAATCATCTACAGGACACTTACGAGAAAGGTACATTACTGAGAAAACATTTCTTTTCATAAATTTTAAATTAAAATGGCATCATCATCATCTGCTACAATTATGAAACAAGGGATGGAATTTTTCAATGCACAATTGGTGAGAAATGAAGTTTACAAGCCACATACATTTAGGGAAATTTTGAAAACCACAATAAAAGAAGATTTAACTGGTGCCCTATCTTCAATTCTAGAGAATGTGTTGATAATGAATGATATTAGGTCCTGTTACATGTGCAAAATCAAAGAAATCAGAGATTACAAGATCAGGGAGGTGTATGACAAATTATGTGATAATGGAGTGTTGAAGCTGTAGTATAAATTGGTTGTCGAACAAGGGTTAGTGCATGCCCTAGATTTCCCATAGAATTTCAAAGTTGAATGGATAAAAATAGTATTGAGTTGAGTACATGATATGCAACTATGGGTGGAAGATGGACCCATGAAGATAACAAAGGAAATGATCCAACGAGTTACAGGATACCCTACGATTCAAGGAAAAAGGACAATGAAGTGTTCAAGAAAAGAAGACATTCAGGAAAAAACACAAGCGGTATGGAACAAGCGTGGAATGACGATCTCCACCATAAGAGATCCAAAAATTGACTTTTTTGTTAGGGTTATCTCACACAAATTCTACAAATCCAGTTGGTTGGATAGTGTCCCCTATATGGCAGTGGACCAGGCATGGAAAATCATTAAGAAAGGACACACGTATGTATGATCTTGTCGAGCTCTAGTTGAATCAGCTTGCTGAGAACCTTAACTCAAACTAGAATATAAAGAATTCAATGTGTAAATTTGGCTCTTTGCTAATCTATCTATTCTTTTATATACAAAATTTTTTCCTACTCATGGAGGTGTGATATGGGACAAGAAGAGACCCATTACTATTTAAATTAGTGAGTTCATAGGTTAGATAGGAGATAGTTTTAATGGTGTGATGGATAACTATTTTGTTGAATTCAAAAAGAAAATGAGAAAGAGGAGTAGAGTCCCTATGTCATTAGTTGAAAAGTACAACAAGGATATATGTTTTCTACTTGACACAGACTTCACTTATGCACAAGCAGTCTTGCTTAGGGTTTCATGGCTAATGCCATTACCCTATGAAGTAAATATAGATGAAGCTACTACTGCTATTACAACCCTCTTAGCTAAAGAAATTGATAGTAAAACACCCTACTTTGGAACATACAAAGAAGCAAAATCTAAAATCACTATGGGTTTAATGGCTGCAACTGTAGAAAGAAAGAGAAAGAAAATAGTAAAGAAAGTTGGTCAAGGCTAAGGAATTAACCCAGAAGGATCCAAATCTATCTACTGCCAAGAGCCTATTCAATCTAGCTACTGAGCTAGAAGTGCAGTCAGAAGTTTTAAATGTTGCTACAGGAGGATGGGAAACTGCACTACACATGGTTATGATGTTGTGTAAACCATTTCTGGAGAAATACTTTCAGATCCCCACTCTAGAAGAGATTCATCATGTCAAAAACAAGGGGGAAATGAAATGACATGACATGACAAAGGGAAGGTAACAAAATTTTGAATGTATATATCTTAGGGGGAGTATTCTGCTAATACTATGTACTTTTGTAAATACAAGTGTAATGTCATGACAAAGTGTTTTTGCCACTAATGTCAAAGGGGGAGATTGTAGATCTCTATAGTTTTGTTGACTATTAGTGACCCACACTTAGTCATTTATCTAGGCAATGATGGTCGGTCATCACTGCGACCGAGCCATTATGTAAAGGCTGAATTATGTAATGTATACTTACCGAGTAGTAGTACTGCCGAGTAAACTTATGGTCATTATGTATTTTTGTATTATGCCGAGTCTAGTTTTTTCAATTCATATATGAAATGATTATTGAGTGACAGAGATATCAACTTATGCCAAGTATCAAGAACTACATTTGTCGAGTTAGCCAGGAATGACATATGAGTTTTTTATGGCACAGTGATAGAGGTAAATCATTTTGGGCGACATTCATGTTTTGTATTTTATTTTTTGAGGTAATTACAGAGGTGATTACGCATCTATTTTGCAATCATTGATCCTTATGTAATGCTTAGAGCCAATCATAAATTAGTAAGGCTTAAGTGGCAAAAGGAATTAATCTGAACCGTAGATCTTGGATCATGAAGATGTTTTGTTAATTATATAAGGTTAAGATCTAAACCCTAAAATGTGTAAGAGAAAAAGATAGCATGAAGGAGAGAATGCGAAGGGTATGAAGGAATGAGTAGAGAGGCACATTCAGAGTAGTGAAGCATTCAGATAGAATTCAATGACTGAGCTAAGCAGTGAAAGGACAGAATAGAGATAAATCTGATAGAAGAGATCAATACAATAAAGTAAAGAGAAGATCTATAATCTACATACAATGCAAACTGAAAGATTAGGTACTGAGACATTCCAACCAGTGTATCAGGGTAAATCTCTTAACTGAGTAGTCCTAACAGACTTTTTGTAATCTCTTAACCAAGTGCTTACTTTGTTGTAAGTTTCAAATCCTTTAGCAAGGTAGACTGTATAAGTCTTTTAGCTCTTAACAGGGCAGACCCCTCATAGGGTAGATCATGTTTTGAACAAATTTTATAAACCCTAACATGAAAAATTTATTACTACAGTAGTGAAGATTTGTGGGTGTCATCCCCACCCCAGTTTTACCTTTCAAGAGTTTCTGGGTAACCAAAATTACTGTGTTATGAGTACTTTCATGGATGTTGCTTAGTATGTTAGATATTTTATTATGATCAAGTATTGTTGATGCTATGAAAATGTTTTATACATATCAAAATGGATTAGTAGGTGATATTTGACTCACCCCCCCCTCTCAGTATCACATTTCCCAATTATATTTCCAACACATATGTGTTTTGCTTTAATTCCAAAAGCTGGTAAAGAGGAAGTAGAAGATGTACCTATAGAAGTTACAGATCTGTTGAATGAGTTTTAGGATATTGTATCTGATAATGTTCTTGATGGAATACCATCGGTAAGGAAGATCAGTCATCAGATGGACTTGATTCCAGGAGCTAGTTTTCTAAAGAAGGTAGCACACAGAATGACACCAACAGAAAGTGAAGAGTTGAACAAACAAGTACATGAATTGTTACAGAAAGGGTTGATCTGGGAGAGCTTGAGTCCATGTGTCATACTGACAGTATTAGCACCAAAGAAGAATGGAGAATGGAGGATGTGTATAGATTCCAGGGCTATAAACAAGATCACAATCAAGTATAGGTTTCCATTATCACTGATGGATGATATTATGGACTGTTTGAGTGGAGCTATGTATTTCTCAAAGATAGATCTAAAGAGTGAATATCATCAAATTTGAATCAGAAAAGGAGATGAATGGAAGACTACTTTCAAGATAAAGGAAGGGCTGTATGAGTGGTTAGTCATGTGTTTTTGGCTAGCCAATGCACCGATCACTTTCATGTGGCTCATGAACGAGGTTCTAAAAGAATTTTTGGATAAGTTTGTCATTGTTTAACTAGATGATATTTTGATCTTTAGTAAGACATTGGAGGAGCATATGATGCATATTTGTATGGTGTTTGAGAGGTTAAGGGAAGAGAAATTTTTGATTAATTTGAAGAAGTACAATTTTGTAAAGAAGGAATTAGTGTATCTAGGATTTGTCATTTCAGTAGAAGGTCTAAAAATGGACCTAGAGAAAGTGCAGGCTATCCTTGAATGGCCTACTCCAAGGAGTGATAATAAGGTAAGCTCTTTTCATGGCTTGGCTAGCTTTTATAGAAAGTTTATTAGAATTTTTAGTAGTATTTGTGGACCCTTGACTGAAACAATGAGAGGAGAAAGAAAATAGTTTAAGTGGACTGCTGGGGAAGATAAGAGTTTTAAACTGTTGAAACAGAAAGTTACAAAATAACCTGTTTTAGCACTTCCAGATTTTAATAAGGTGTTTCATGTAGATTGTGATGCTAGTGGTACTACAATAGGAGCTGTTATGAGTCAAGAAGGTAAACCTATTTCTTATTTTAGTGAGAAGTTAAATGATGCCAAGAGGAAATATTTTGTTTATGATTAGGAATTTTATGCTATAGTTCAAGCATTGAAGAAATGGAGACACTATCTTCTTCCTAAGGAGTTTGTTTTGTATACTGATCATCAAGCTTTGCAATATTTGAATAGTCAAGGGAATGTAATGCCCAAAAAACAAAAATTTTTTTTGAAACACTAAAGAAGACACATAACTCAAACTAGGTTACTTAAGAAGCTGATGATGCGAAGCTTAGGGTACGTAGGCTCGCATGGGAAAAGTCACCCAATGTCATATAAGGGAACAAGAGGCATGCAATGGAGTGCCTTCATCCCCTACTTGATGAAAGACATTAGGCGACAAGGGAAAGATAAGTTAAGGGGATATCAACTCCCTAAACAATCAAGATGGCTCCAAGGATAATAAGGGAACGACTCTAAAAATTTGGAGGAATGAATTATACAATCAAATATTATCCTTTATTCAAATAAATTTAGTTTTCTTCTCTTGATTAATAATCCTTAAGGATAACTATTTCATTAAAACTAAGGTCAATAATGTTAAATATTACATTGAAATATCATTCCTTAAATTTACTCATATAAAATTTGTGTAAAAAGTAAGATTAACATTACTAAGAGAATTTAACCAAAAATAATAATTTGAATCAAAGGCATTTGAAATGGGTTGAGTTTTTGTAGAGTTATACATTTGTTTTGAAACATAGGAGTGGAAAATCTAACAGGGTTGCAGATGTGCTTAGCAAAAGGAAACTATTGCTGACAAAGATATAGATTGAGGTGGTTGGGTTCAAGGAACTCAAGACTTTGTATCTAGAGGATCCTAATTTTGATGAAGCTTCAAAATCTTGTAAAGAACCTGTTACTCTAGACAGAATGAAGTGGTTGGATTTCATCATTCAGGATGATATGCTATTCAGAGGGAGTCAATTGTGCATTCCACAAAGTTCTATGAGGGAGAATCTCATCAAGGAGAAGAATAGTGGAGGATTGCCTGGACATTTTGGTCATGATAAAACCCTTGCTTTGATAGTGAGACTTTGATGCAAGAGCATCTTAGGTCCTTGGCAATCCTTTGTCACCAAAAAGAATTTGGAGTTTGTCTATGTTTCTCAGTTCCTACTTTGACCAAGTTGGTTGGTAGTTGGTCAGTTTCCTTTGGTTACTGAGTGTGGTCAGTTATCTCCTAGGCAGTCGGTTATTTCACTGGCACTCGGCATTGCTTGTTTGCTACTCGGTTATCTTGCTTATCAATGGGTTTAATTTTAGTTCCTATTGTGGCTGACTTGTACATTTATATTAGATCATAGATTTAATGTTGGTATCCATCATTAGGAAGCATGTGGTCCCATATTTGATCATTTCTTCCTTTGATTGTGGATCTATAGGCTGACTCAGATCGATAACTTCTTGTATAAATGTAGATGTTTGGTTGTAGTTTAGGGAGTCATTTTTGGATAGAAGTTAGTAGACATTAGATTGGAAATTTTTAATAGATCCTTGCATGAATTGGTGAACTAGATCATCGAGATGGAAAATTATTTTGAATATGAAAACATCCCTGAGGATAAGAAGGTGAAGATTGCAAGCACAAAGTTGAAAAGTCATGCATCCTTATGGTGGGAAGATCTGCAATTGGATAGGAAAAGGAAAGGCAAAGACAAAATTAAGGTATGGAGTAAAATGGTCAATAAATTGAAAGAAAGTTCTTACCCTATGATTATCAGATTAACCTAGTTCAGCGAATGCAAAGTTTGAGATAGAAAGATAACTCGGTAAAGGAGTATATTGAGGAATTATATAGATTGGATATCAGATCTGGACATGATGAAGATGATGTGGAAAGAATTGGTAGATACCTGAATGGTTTGAGAGTTTCCATCCAAGATGAAATTAGTATGGTCAAGTTGGAGAACATTGAAGAGGCTTATCAATTTTCTTTGAAGGCTGAGGAGAAATTGAACAAGAGACGTGAGCAAAGGTAGAGAGGTCGAGGTGGTAGATTCCCTAGAGGAAGAGGTAGATCTAATGGTGAAAATGGTAGATCTGAACCAAAAAAGAAAAATTTGGACAAAGGCAAGACTGAGTGGAAAGGTGAAAATTCATCTAGAGGTAGAGGCAGTAACTACCAAGGTGGTTATAGCAGAGGAAGTTTTCAAGGAACTTGTTACAATTGTGGAGAATAAGGACATAGATCTTTTAAATGTACACAAGTTAGTAAGAAGGCTGGTAGTAGTAGAAATGCTTTGGTGCAAGAAGAGTCACCGAATGACCCTGAGAAAGAAAACAACTTGATGGTAAGGAGAGCACCATGGAATGAAAGAAAGAAGGAAGATCTGGTAAGGAAAAGTTTGTTCAAGACTAGATGTAGAGTTTTTGATAAAGTTTGGAAGGTAATCATTGATAGTGGTAGCTCAGATAATCTGGCATTTGAAGAGATGGTCACAAAATTGCAATTGGAAAGGTTAGTACATCTGAAGCCCTATCAAATTTCATGGATCAAAGATGAGCATACACTCCTGGTAAGTGAACAATGTTATGTGAATTTGAATATTGGAAAGTACTATGATAAGGTGTTATGTGATATCATGCCTATGGATTATTGTCATATTTTGTTGGGTAGACATTGGCAATATGATAGACATGCTATATATGATGGGAGATTGCATAAGTATACTATTGTGGCTGATGGAAAGAAATAAATCTTGTTACCATTGATGGAAGAACCTATTAGTAATGTCTGCACATCTATGAAAGTTTGTTTGATGGAAGGAAGAAAGTTCATTAATTCTTTGAAAAAGAATAATGTATGTTTTGTTGTGATCCCTAACAAGCCGAGTAAGAAAATAGAGGATAATGTCCTTGAGGAGATTGATAAGTTGCTCACTGAGTACAATGATATCATTTCTGATAATGTACCTAAAGGTTTTCCACTGAAAAGAAGCATTGATCATTGTATGGATCTAATCCCTAGAGCTAGTTTACCGAATAAGGCACCTCATTGGTTGACATCTACCAAGAATCAAGAATTGAACTGATAGATTCAAGAGTTGCTAGAGAAAGTTTGAGCCCTTGTGCAGTACCTACTATATTAGCACCAAAGAAGAATGGAGAATGGAGAATGTGTATTGATTATAGAGAAATCAATAAGATAACAATGAAGTATAGGTTTCTTATACTGAGAATGGATGATATAATGGATAGTTTGACTGGAGCAAAGTATTTCACAAAGATTGATTTAAAAAGTGGGTATCATCATATCAAAATTAGAGAAGGTGATGAATGGAAGAATGCTTTTAAGACAAAAGAGGGTTTGTATGAGTGGTTGGTTATGCATTTTGGTTTAACTAATGCACCAAGTACTTTTATGAGGTTGATGAATGAGGTTTTGAAGAAATTCTTGGGTAAGTTTGTGATTGTATATCTTGATGATATTTTGATATTTAGTAAGACCAGAAAAGAACATTTGTTGCATGTTAGACAAGTTTTGTAGAGATTGACAGAAGAAAAGTTGCTGATAAATCTGAAAAAGTGTTCATTCATGAAAGAAGAGATTGTGTATCTGGGATTTGTTATTTCAGCTGATGGTTTGAAGATGGATCCTGAAAAGGTTGAAGCTATTTTGAATTGGCCTACACCTATGAATACTAGTGAGGTAAGATCATTTCATGGTTTCACAAGATTTTACATAAAGTTCATAAGGAATTTCAATTCAATTTGTAATGCTATGACTGAGACTATGAGAGGAGACAAAAGAGAATTCAAGTGGACACATGGAGCTGACAAAAGTTTTGAGACTCTAAAGCAGAAGGTTGTTGAATTACCTATTTTGGAATTACCTGATTTCAGTAAGGTATTTCAAGTAGAATGTGATGCAAGAGGAAGTGCAATTGGAGCTGTGTTAAGTCAAGAAGGTGAACCTGTTGCTTTCTTTAGTGAAAAGTTGAATGATGCTAGAAGGAAATATTTTGTGTATGATCAAGAATTATATGCTATTGTTCAAGCACTCAAGAAATGGAGACATTATTTGATACCGAGTGAATTTGTGTTGTATACTGATCATAAGGCTTTACAATATTTGGGTAGTCAGAATAAGTTGAATCAGAGACATATGAAATGGGTTGAGTATTTGCAGAGTTATACATTTGTGATAAAGCATAAGAGTGGAGTCACTAACTAAGTTGCTGATGCATTGAGTAGAAGAAGATCTTTGATGACCAAGATGAAAATTAAAGTTCTTGGTTTTGATGAGATGAAAGATTTTTATGAAAATGACCTTGATTTTTCTGAGCCATGGAGAAAGTACAAAGCACCTATTCAAGATCAATAAGATACTAAATGGGATGAATATTTTATTTAGGAAGGTATGTTTTTTAAAAGTATTCAGTTGTGTATACCAAGAGGAGTAATGAGAACTAATTTGATAAAGGAGAAACATAGTAGTGGTTTGGCTGGACATTTTGGTATTGATAAAACATGCAATTTGTTTAAGGAGAAGTACTATTGGCCATAGGGTAAAAGCACAATAAGTTGTCACCCTTTTACAAAGGAAAAGGCTAACAAAATCAAAGTTGTTCAACTTCAATAGTATAAAAATGACATTTATGTTTGGAATTTGAAAATGATGTAAACTAATTAAATGTGATAAAATGGATTAAGTTTATGATTAATATTTTTAATAATTTTTTTGAATAAGAATTGATATGTTTTTTTAATTTTTAAAGATGATTTTTCAGTTGCTAAAAAATGTTGAAAAATAGGGGTCTAGTTCCCACCAAAAAATTATATGTAAATAAACATTTTTTCCCCTAATTTCAAAATATGTCATAGATGACATATATATACCTAGTGCATGAAGAAATAAAAATTGATTTGTGACCTATATTTTCTCTTTTATAACAATTCAAATTATAACTCATTGAAATTGACAGTTTTCATCTCACAACATATTTTTCATAACAAATCTATCCCAATCAAAAAAAGAAATATATATTCTTGAAGAGGACTCTCTCCTCTAGTGCACCATATGTTTTTCATATTTATTAAATATGATTTACTATTTTTTTCTTTCTCCAAATCAACATCTCCTTGACTGTTAAAATACCTACTTGCAATATTTTGTAATTACAATAAACTATGTCTAATTAAAACACTATAAAATCTATATGAGGATATTCTTGACTCTGATCTCTACAAAAGGGTATTTTTTTATTTTAAAACAAATTTCATTAAAAATATTAAGAGTTATTGAAATGCCACTTTTCTGAAATAATTTGATTTTTATGGTAATTGGACCTAAAGTGGTATAAAACATGCATTTAATAGATATTTCTAATTGGAAAAGTTAAAGAACTTATCTAACTTAGCTAGAATGAATCTAGCTAGACCATATGTTTGAAAAAAATTAATTTTTAGTTAGAAATACTAAAATTCAGCTATGCTAATAAGTTAGCCAAAAAGGTGACACCTGATTGTGCTTTTACCCCATAGTTGTATAAAGATGTTCAGAAATTTGTGAAAAGTTGTGGAATTTGTCAAGTTGCAAAAGGAGTAAGTCAGAATATTGGATTATATGCATCGATTGTTGTTCCTGAGAAACCTTGGATTGATATCAGTATGGACTTTGTCCTTGGCTTATCAAAGATAGCAAGAGGTACTGATTCTATATTTGTTGTTGTGGATAGATTTTCTAAGATGGCACATTTTATACCTTGCAGAAAGACATCAGATGCAGTACATGTAGTAGATCTTTTCTTTAAGGAAATTTTCAAATTGCATGGATTATCGAGGAGTATTATCTCTGATCGAGATAGTAAATTTGCTGGATACTTTTGGAAAACACTATGGAAGAAATTTGGCACTGAGTTGAAATATAGTTCTACATTTCACCCACAAACCAATGGATAGACTAAAGTTGTGAACATAAGCTTGGGAAATCTTTTGAGATGTTTAGTTGGAGACAGACCGAGTAATTGTTATTTTGTGTTGGCACAAGTAGAGTTTGCATACAATAATTCAATGAATAGGAGTATTGGAAAGACACCATTTGAGATTGTGAATGGCACACAATCAAGAGGAATATCTGATTTGAGAGACATTGCTAATGAGAATAAGAAAAGTGTTGAATGAGTAAAGTTTGCTGAGTACATGAAAACATTACATGAAGATGTGAAACTAAAGCTAGAAGATAGTAATCAGAAACACAAAGACAGAGTTGATAGATCAAGAAGGCATAAAATTTTTGATGTTGGTGATGAAGTGATGATTCATTTGAAGAAAGGTTGATTTCCTATTGGAACATATGGGAAGCTAAAGATGAAAAAGTTTGGACCTTGCAAGATTCTGAAGAAATTTGATAGTGGAAATGCATATGAAATTGAGTTAACTGATGACATGGACATATCACCTATTTTCAACATTGTTGATTTGTATGAGTATCATGAATCTGATGAAGAAGTGATAGTACCGATAGAATATCCTAAGAAGCAGAATGATGAAGTTGAACAAATTTTGAAGGAAAGAGTTAACAAAAGTACAAGAGCAAAATAGTATATAGAATATCTAGTTAAGTGAAAGAGTAGACAAATAGAAGATAGTTCATGAATTTCACAATCTAAGTTGGATGTAGCTCAGACCAGACCTACCAAATGATTCAAAGAATCATTTCAAAATAACCCCAGGTGTTTGATGCAGGAGCATCTCAGGTCCTTGCCAATCCTGTGTCACCAAAAACAATTTGGAGTTTTTCTATGTTGCTCGGTTCCTGCTTTGACTGAGTTGGTCAGTAGTTGGTCTATTTCCTTTGGTTACTGAGTGTGTTCTATTATCTCTTGAGCGATCGGTTATTTCACTGGCGCTTGACATTGCCTGTCTGTTCCTTGGTTATCTGCTTACCAATGGGTTTAATTTTAGTTCCTGTTGTGGCTGACTTGTACATTTATATTAGATCATAGATTTAATGTTGGTATCCATCATTGGGAAGTGTGTGGTACCAGATCTGACTATTTCTTCCATTGATTGTGGATCTAAAGGTTGACTCAATTTGGTAACTTCTTATATAAATGTAGATGTTTGGTTGTAGTTTAGGGAGTCAGTTTTGGATAGAAGTTAGTGTAAGGAAACTCAGGTGCGGAAACAGCTTCCTACGCTAATCTCTATAGGAGAGTATTGTGAAAATTATTATAAATCCTTACAATTTCAGATTTTTTAACCACTTTAACAAAGATATTGCTACCACATACAATGCATACAGAAAAATAGAGAATGACACAATGATATACACTGGGGAAAACCTTTTCGTAAAAAACCCCAGCACTCCAAAACCTGCGCAATGTATTATCTTCAACACAAAGATTACAATACACTTGCAATGCAAGTTCTTTCAGGAGATGAGAGACAAAGCCAACAAGACTTAAATTTTGTTATATCTCTCCCATAGGAGCAGCATCATATATATAGACTCCTCTGGACCCAAAAATAGGCACAACCAACAAGACCCATGCACAAAGCCACATGTACATAGTTGTTACATGCAATCCCAAGAATAGGCATCCATCCCTAGAATAGACTATGAAAGCTTGTCATAGAATCCACCAAAAATAACGGTCACAAGAGAAGTGTAAGAGAATCTATCATACCAACCTATTTTTGGCATATTCTCTTACACACACCAACCACTTCTTCTTGGGCACCCAAATAGGCCCAAGTCATAAGATGCTCTTACACCTGTCATAGCACATTCCTTAAATAGTTCTTACGTGTCATAGGAATCCATCATGACCATTTCAGTCATGATCTCCTTACGCACAAGATGCCAACACATCAAGTGGAATGACACATCAACATGCCAACTAGACATGTACACTCACACTTAATTACATTATTTGCAAAAAATACATTTACAAAACAAATAATAAGAATAGGAATTATCCAAGGTTGAGACACCTTATTCCTAACATTCTCCCACTTTTCGAACACCTTGTAAGAGCAATAGGAACATAATAGGAACTTTAACCGCTATAGGCCAAAAGGCCCATAGACTCCAAACACCATTTGAACTTCTCAATGCCCACTGGTTTCGTTAATGCATCTGCAACATTCTTCACAGTATCTACCTTCTCTAAATTTACCTTTCCATCTTCCACCATATCTCTCACAAAGTGAAACTGCACATCAATGTGCTTCGTTCTGGCATGGAAAGTTGGATTCTTTGCAAGGCAAATAGCACTCTGACTGTCACACCAAATAGTAATTTGTTTTGCATCAACACCAACATCAGAACACAATCTTCTAAGCCAAATGGCTTCTTTACAAGCATGAGTAGCAGCCATGTACTCAACTTCTATAGTGGACAAAGCAACCACAGGTTGTCGCTTACTCATCCAACTGATGGCACCACCAAACATAGTGAACACATAAGCACTGGTGGATCTCCTACTATCAATATCCCCTACCCAATCTGAATCCACAAACCCATGAATACAAACTGAATGCGGAGATCCAGAAGAGTTACCATGATAACATATGGAGTAATCTGATGTACCCCTCAAATATCTGAATACTCGCTTAACTACATCCCAATGTACCCGTCCAGGATTAGCCATAAACCAACTCAGGACTCCCACTTCTTGGGTAATGTTTGGTCTAGTACAGACCATAGCATACATAAGACTACCAACTACACTAGCATAAGGTACTCTACTCATGTCCTCCACCTCACTAGGAGATTTTGGACAATCATCTACAGATAACTTTGTTCCCATAGAAATAGGAACACATAGTGGTCTACAATCTGCCATGCTGAACCTATCCAACATAGACTTCACATACTTACTCTGACTCAACCAAAGTTTTCTATTAGACCTGTCTCTACTGATTTCCATACCCAAGATGTACCTAGCTGCCCCAAGATTTTTCATCTCAAACTGTGCTGACAATTGAGATTTAAAATTAGAAATCATACCCTTACCCTTCCCAAATAGCAACATATCATCAACATATAATGCAACAATAAGAAGGCAATCATTTTCAACTCTGAAATAAACACAATGATTTGATTTTGATCTTACAAATCCAATTGACAACATAAAGGCATCAAACTTAAGGTACCACATCCTAGGAGATTACTTCAAACCATATAGAGATTTCTTTAATCTGCAAACTAAGGATTCTTTACCTTTAACAATGTAGTGATCAGGCTATGACATATAAATCTCTTCCTCCAAATCACCATGAAGGAAAGCTATCTTCACATCCATCTATTCTATCTCTAAATCATATGATGTAGCAAGAGATAAAAAAAATCTAATGGATGTCAACTTTGCAACAGGAGAGAATATTTCACCATAATCTATTCCCTCTACCTGTGAATACCCCTTTGCAACCAATCTACCTTTATACCTTTCAACACTGCCATCTGCACAGAATTTCTTCTTGAGCACCCATTTACAGCCAACATATTTTCTCCCTTTAGGCAAAGGTACAAGGTCCCAAGTTTTTTTTTTCTCCAATGAAGCCATCTCATCATTCATAGCCTCAATCCAAGAACCTACATCTTCCATGCCCAAAGCCTCTTTCATAGATCTAGGCTCATCAGTGTTAGTAATCAAAGCAAAGGCACAACTGGAATCTAACATAGAATAACCAAACCTTTTTGGTTGCTTTCTTTCTCTCATGGATCTCCTCAAGGGCTGAGGTTGAGGTTGTTCTTCCTCTTCTTCTGAACTATCAGAGCTACTAGAGCTCTCCTCATCATTAGACCCAACATGGTCTCTCTGTTCAGTCTTCTCAAGGGTAGGAGGCAACTGAACAACATCTTTTTCCTTTTCTTTTTCATCTAGTTGTAGCACAATAGGAGAAGATGTTAGCTCTCTAAAAATAAAATTTCTACTATACAACACCTGACTAGTCACAGGATCCCAAAGCTTGTATCCTTTCACACCAGCACTATATCCGATGAAAATACATTTAATGGCTTTTTTTTCCAACTTAGATCTTTTCTCCTTTGGAACATGTGCATAAGCTTCACAACCAAAAACATGAAGATGTCTAATTGAAGGCTTCTTACCAGACCACACCTCCATGGGTGTCTTACCAACAAGGGCTGATGTAGGAGATCTGTTAACCAGATAGCAAGCAGTGCCCACAGCTTTGGCCCAAAACCTTTGTTCTAAACCAGCTCCACTAAGCATACTCCTAGCCTTCTCCATCAGTGTCCTATTCATTCTCTCTGCAACTCCATTTTGCTATGGGGTATAAGGAGTTATCTTATGCCTCTCGATACCTTGTTCTTTATAGAACTGTTCAAACTCTGTTGAGAAAAAGTCACCACCATTGTCAGTTCTCACACACTTAATCTTCTTACTAGTCTGATTCTCTACAAGAGCTTTAAATTCCTTGAACCGACTAAAGACTTGTGTCTTACTTTTAAGGAAATAAATCCATGTCCTTCTACTATAATCATCTATGAAAGATACAAAAAATACAAACTTGGAGATTGAAGGAACTTTTACAGGACCAAATACATCAGAATGAATAAGATCTAAAATGTCAGAAGATTTGTGAGAACTAGAGTAAAACTGAACATGATTTTGTTTACCATAGACACAGTGTTCGTAGAAGTTGAACTCGAGATTGCAATCATTTAACCCCTCAATGAGATTTTTATTTTTCAGGGTTCTGAGACCCTTTTCACCAATGTGGCCAAATCTCATATGCCACAACATTGTCTTTTCTGCAGGAAGCTTACCTTCCAAAGTGTTTTCACTACCATCAGAACCAATAGCCATAGACTTCTTCACTACTTGTTCAGATGGTGAGGATGAAGAACTATTACATAGAGGAATACATGCATCTAGCTGAAATAAGGTACCTCTCCTAGTACCCCTTGCAAGCACTATCGATCCTCTCATCATCTTGCATCCTTCTTTCGAAAAAACAACTTGCATACCTACATCATTCAACATACTTATAGATAATAGGTTTCATGCCAAAACCGAATGTGCATAACTCCATTGATTCCCTTTACTCATCCATCAGGAAATTTGATAGTGACCCTTCCACATCCAACTATCTTTAGGTGAGAATCATCACCCAAGTACACCTTTCCACCATCTAACTCTTCATATTTTGAGAACTAGTTTTGATGAGAGGTCATGTGAAAAGATGCACCCGAGTCAACCAACCACACATCATCAGATGCATGGGCTGCCAAAGCTGTGATGAATGCATCGCCATCTTCTTGAGATCTTTCTGAAGCTGAATTTGAACCTTTCTTCTTCTTCTTCAGCTCTTTGCAGTCTTTATGAAAGTGCCCAGATTTATCACAGTTCCAACATTTTGCCTTGGACTTACTGGAAGTCTTTGACTTCCCACGAGATTTGGATCTACCCTTATTGTCAGACTTATTATCATTTTTCTTCCCTCTTTCAGTGGATCTCCCACGAACAGCAAGGGCTTCTTTTTCCAAAACAGAAGCCTTTCTCTGCATCTCCTCTGGTAGCAGGGAAGACACCACATCATCCATTTTGAAGGTGACTAAAGTGCTTCCGAGAGCCATCACAAGATGGTCCTCCTCTAACTTGACACCAGATGATGTCAATTGTGAAGCCAGCAGATTAAATGCATTTAAATGATCTGTTAAGGATCCACCTTCCTCCATTTGTAGAGAGTACAACTTCTTCCTTAGGAATAGCTTGTTCACCAGAGATTTGGCCTGATACATGGCCGCAAGTCTTTCCCACAAACTATTTGTAGTTTTCTCATCTAGAACATTCAGAAGAACTGCATCGGTTAAATAGAGTCTTATAAGAACCTTAGCTTTACGGTCTTTGATATCCCAATCTGCTTGAGCTATAGTTGCTGGTCTTGTAGCATTTAAAGTCGCTTCCCATAGGTCATGATCTTCCAACATGTCTTCCATCTTGAGTTTCCACAACTTGAAATTAGTGCCATTAAATTTCTCCACCTCCATTCTTCCATATGATGAACATGCCATCTCAATTTGCAAATAAGATTCAGAATGCTCTGCACAAAACTCCCACTCAAACTTGAGATTAGCTCAAAAACCCCTACCCAACAACTAGGATCAAAAGTTGATCAAGCTTTGATACCACTTGTAAGGAAACTCAGGTGCGGAAACAGCTTCCTACGCTAATCTCTATAGGAGAGTATTGTGCAAATTCTTATAAATCCTTACAATTTTAGATTCATTAACTACTTTAACAAAGATATTGCTACCACATACAATGCATACAAAAAAATAGAGAATGACACAATGATATACCCTGGGGAAAACCTTTCGGTAAAAAACCCCAGCACTCCAAAACCTGCGCAATGTATTATCTTCAACACAAAGATTACAATACACTTGCAATGCAAGTTCTTTCAGGAGACAAGAGACAAAACCAACAAGACTTAAATTTTGTTATATCTCTCCCATAGGAGCAGCATCATATATATAGATTCCTCTGGACCCAAAAATAGGCACAACCACCAAGACCCATGCACAAAGCCACATGTACATAGTTGTTACATGCAATCCCAAGAATAGGTGTCCATCCCTAGAATAGACTATGATAGCTTGTCATAGAATCCACCAAAAATAACGATCACAAGAGAAGTGTAAGAGAATCTATCATACCAACCTATTTTTGGCATATTCTCTTACACACACCAACCACTTCTTCTTGGGCGCCCAAATAGGCCCAAGTCATAAGATGCTCTTACACCTGTCATAGCACATTCCTTAAATAGTTCTTATGCGTCATAAGAATCCGTCATGACCATTTCAGTAATGATCTCCTTACACACAAGATGCCAACACATCAAGTGGAATGACACATCAACATGCCAACTAGACATGTACACTCACACTTAATTACATTATTTGCAAAAAATACATTTACAAAACAAATAATAAGAATAGGAATTATCCAAGGTTGAGACACCTTATTCCTAACAGTTAGTAGACATTAGATTGGAGATTTGTAACAAATCCTTACATGTTTGAGGACTTCTAAGATTCATTGTAATATTAGGCCATAATCGGGAAGGCTTTATAGCCCAACATGTATGATTCAATTGATGAAAATATATGAAAGTTTCTGCATTCTCTCTCTCATTGTTGTTGTTTGTTGCTTCCTCATATTTTGAGTAGGCTTGGATCATTAGGGTGCACCACTATTTGGCCCCTCTTGCTCCCTGCCTTGCACCAAACTTATTATTGGCCATAGTTGTAGCAAGATTTCAAGAAGTTTCTATAGAGTTGCAGAGTATGTCAGATGGAAAATGGAGTAAAGAAGAATACAGGGTTGTATCAACCATTACCTATACCAGAGAAGTCATGGGAGGATATCAGTATGGATTTTGTTCTTATTTTACCAAGGACTCAGTGGGGACATGATTTAATTTTTGTGGTGGTTGATGGATTTTCAAAGATGACACATTTAATTCCCTACAAGAAGACTAATGATGTTGTTCATGTAGCAAAATTGTTTTTCAAAGAAGTGGTGAGACTACATGGTTTGCCAAAGAGTATAGTTTCAGATCGGGACACTAAGTTTGTTGGATATTTCTAGTGCACATTGTGGAAGAAGTTAAAGACATATTTGAAGTTCAGTTCATCATATCATCCACATACTAATGGACAGACAGAGGTGGTGAATAGGAGTTTGGGGAATTTTTTTAGATGTTTGGTTTAAGATAAGCCAATAGGATAAGATTTGATTTTACCATAGGTGGAATTTGCATACAATAATTCTATCAACATGAGCACTAGTAAGTCACCATTCCATATTGTATATGGAAGTAGTCTTAGAAATGCATTTGAGTTGAGGAAGATAGATAAAGGAGAAATAAGTAGTGCTAAAGCTAAGGATTTTGTAGAACACTTGAAGAACATCCATGAGGAGGTGAGGAAGCACATTACCAAGATGAATACATAGTATAAGGCTAAGGCAGATGAGAGAAGATGACATAAGGAATTTTAGGTTGTGGATGAAGTCATGGTTCATTTGTGGAAGGAGAGATTTCCGGTTGCTACATATAACAAGCTGAAAATGAAGAAGTTTGGGCCATGTAAGCTACTGAAGAAGCATGATTCTGGAAATTCCTATGAGGTTGAGTTGCCAACTAAGCTAAATATTTCACTAGTATTTAACATTTCAGATTTGACAGAGTATCATGAATGAGGTGTTGAAGATGAGGTCACAGAAGCACAATGGAGTATTCTAGCAACTAGTTCAGATACCAAGGAGATTGAGGACATACTGGATAGTCATGTTGGTAGGAGCACAAGGAATAGGACATATGAAGAATATCTAGTCAAATGGAAAGGATGACCTGTTGAAGATTCATCATAGCTAACAAAGAAGGAGGTTAATCATCTTGGTTTTCCTATTCACACTTAAGTCGTGATAGGGTCACTTCTCAAATTACCTTGGGTGTCTAATGCAGGAGCATCCTCAAAGTAAGAGCAATCTTGCATCACCCAAAAATATTTTTGTTTTCTTTTCAATAAGGTCTATCTTGTGCAGAGCTGCTATTTATGGAAACTTACTATTTTTAGTAAGTTGGTCATACGATCTTGGAATGTTCTAATTTCACAGTTGGAGGTTCACCTTAGTCATATCAGCCTACCAGTTGAGTTTCATTGTGACATCATCTATATTGGTGAAGTTATTGAGGTTTTTGGGTATGAAATCTTTTAGGTCAATTTTGAAGGCCTTAGAGGCTCCAAATTGCGATCGACCCTCAACTAACTGGAGCTTGCGCGAGTCAAGCACTGTAGATCAAGTGTTGCCATTTCCAAAAAGTGGTTACATTAGAGAAACAAAGCTATGTTTAAAAATTTATGGCCTTCGAAAGTTGGGCTACCTAAAAACATAATTAATAATTCTTTGGAGCTGACCCTATGTAAAAACAAAAGAAAATAATTCTTAGGATAGTCGGCCTTAAGGGCTCTATTTTTGGAACCTTCTCAGGCGGTGGAAATTGCCTATATAAGAAAGGTCTATAGTGTTGTCTAGGGAAGTTCTGGGTAGATCTAGGTAATGATTCGAGGGTTTGTCCTACATAATATTGTAAAGGAAAATGCCCATGTGGCTTTGCATATTATAATTCTAAAATTTGTAATTCCACATTTGTGGAGATAATAAGAAGCCCATTTTCTATTCTTGCAAATTGTTGTTGTTTCTTTGTTTTTGTTATGTGTTTGTGGTATTAAGGGGAGCACCCTTCATCATAAAGATTAGTATGTCATCTAAATAGACAATCACAAGCTTCCCTATAAATCCCTCTAGGACTTCATTCATAAGTCTCATAAATGTAATAGGTTAATTGGATAAGCCAAAGGGCATAACCTTCCATTCATACAACTCGTCATTTGTTTTAAAATAAGTCTTCCATTCATCCCCTTGCCTTATCCTAATCTAGTGATATCCACTTTTTAAATCAATTTTTGAAAAGTACTTAGCACCCCTCAAACAATCAAGTAAATCTTGAATCCTAGGTATGGGAAATCTATACCTTATGGTGATCTTGTTGATGGCCCTTGAGGCTGTACATAGCCTCCAAGTGCCTTCCTTCTTGGGTGATAGGATTGTCGGTATTTCACAAGGGCTTAAACTCTTACCATTCAATCCTGATTCTAATAGCTCTTCAATCGTCTTGGCCATCTCTACATTTTATTGAGGTGTGAGCTTATATGATGCTTTGTTTGGTAAAGTAGATCTAGGGATAAAATCTATACAATCGCTTATATCTCTGACAGGAGGCAATGATGTGGGCATTCCTTCTGATATTATGCATTTATACTGATCTAGCAACTATTGAACCGCAAGGTCTACTAACCTTTCTTTGCTTGGTGTCTTGTCTCCTTCTCTAGCTACTCCTATGGTCTTTGGGACAAGGATCAATGCATAGCAGACTTCTTCTTTAGTCACTCCCTTCATGAACTCCTTTCCTTCCACCACCAACACTTTAGCCTCTTTTTCTTTAGGCTCTCCTTCTTCACTTTCTATCAAAGAAATTAATTCTATGACTTTCCCATCTTTACTGATAAAATAGGTATTTTTCATGCCATCATCGTGTGCCTTGAGATCATATTTCCATGGTCTCCCAAGTAGGAGATGGAAAGAATCCATCTTGGATACATCTGTTAAGAATGAATGCTAAATATGTCCTATAGGGAGTATTCTAGTAGTTCTATACTAATTGCATGTTGCATTCATGACTATGTTTGTCATTGATGTCAACACACTGATTATATTGGAGATTATCAAGAGAAGCAGACAATGTTTGAATTAGCACACATGGAGAATTCTAGATTAAGTTATGTGTATTTGAGGACATGTTCCTTATGGTGTCCTGATATCATGGTTAAGAATACGTACATAAATTCTAGTATTTGTGTTAGTTATGAGTAATCTAGTGGAAACTATATTCTGTCAATGTTCTTGAGAAGCGGTTGGTAATAATCAGATTATATCTCCTAACAAGGATAGAATATGGACATGAAAAGTTATACAAAGTTTAAAGACATTTCGGAGGTGACTTAGATGAGTCAGCATAGTCAGAGGTCACATGTGTGAAGATTTATTAAGTTTGTGAGCCGATAATTTTATGTGGTTATGAAATATTATGTAATGTGTAATGTTTTGTATTTTGTAATTGGTTAAGATTAATTGGCTAACTCAATTATGAAATATTATGCATGGTATAAAGAAATAATCATTTTCCTTAATTGATATGATAGTATGTGTGAATTGAGAAGTATATGATGCGAAGGTGAAACAATGATTGATGCAAAGTGAGAAGATGTGGTGAAGCATTTGGTGCAATTTTAGCATAGGTAGAGGAGAGAAGATAAGTTGTTGAGATCATTAATTATTGGTATTATTTTGTTTGGATAATACAAAGATCAATTGGAAAGTGTGTTTAGTGATCTTGCCCTTGAAGCTACTTGGACAGTGGGTCCTTCTGCCTTCCTTAACTCCTAACAGGGTTAGAATCTTCTCATAGAGATTCAAAGTCTCCTAATAGGGACTAATATGTTATTTGAATTAGTGAATTAGTTATCTTGAAAACTCTGACCCCATTGTTTAAGAAGACAATGCAGATGATTGAACAAGTCATACCTTGTACCGAGAAATTTACTAGAGAGACTCTTCTTGGAAGATTAGAAGCAGCGGAGATAGGTTTGAGACAATCTGGAGATTTTCCCAGAATTGAAACTACATTCAACACACTTGGTGTTTGCCCTACTTTGTCAAGAAGTACAAGTGTCAATGGAGACTATGCTAGTAGTACTAGATCTAAGACTGAATAAGATAGAATGATTGAAGAAGGAATCGCCTTGCTTGTAAAAAGAGAACCAAAAGGTAAGAAAATCTTTAAATGTTGGACATGTCAAGAATATGGTCATTTTGCATCTAAATGTCCTAAGAAAGTGAAGACATATAAGAACTTTAAGCCTAGAAGACCTAAAGAATGTTATTATACTAATGATGAAGAATTTGAAGCTAGCATTGAGAAATTCTTAAGTGAAAGTGATAACGAAAGTGATGACATAGGATTTGTTGCAATAAAAGAAGAAAACTCTAAAACTAAAGTTAAAGAAGAAAAATCTTTAGTATCTCAAGTTGAAAATAAAACTAATTGGATCATAGATAGTGGTTGTTCACATCATATAACTGGTGATATAAAAAAGTTCATAAAGTTTAACAATTATGATGGAGGAATTGTTAGAGTTGGAAACAATGCACCTTTCCAAATAAAAGGAATAGGATCTATTACTCTTGATAGACTAACACTAATGATGTTTTCTTTGTGGATGGATTGAAACATAATATTTTAAGTGTTGGATAGTTAGTTGATAAGGGATAACAAGTTTGTTTTACTGAGAATAGTTGTGTGATTAAGGATAAGAATGGTAAGATGATTGGAACAGGAGCAAGAACTAGAGGTAATGCATTTTAGTTGAATCCTACTGAGATGACATGTTTGATTACTAAAATTGATGATAATTGGTTATGGTACAAAAGGTTTTGTCACATTAAATTTGATAACATTGTGAAAGAAAGTACCACATTTGCAATAAGAGAGTTACCTAAAATTGTGAAACCTACTAACATGGTATGCAAAGAATGTGTTATGGCAAAGCATAAAAGAAGTTCTTTTCCTAGTAAGAAGCTCACCATAATAGAAAAATTGGAGATTGTTCATACATATCTAAGTGGTCCCAAGGGAACTATAGGATTCTATGGTGAAGGTATTTTATGATTCTTGTTGATGATTTTACTAGAATGATGTGGGTAGCATTTCTTAAAGAAAAATCAGAAGCATTTGATAAGTTTAGATCGCTTAAGAACAAAGTTGAGAATGAATCAGGAATGAAGATTAAATATTTAAGATCTGATAGAGGTGGAGAATTTACTTCAAAAGAATTTAATACTTTTTGTGAAGTGAATGGTATTAAAATATATCTTTCAGCCCCTAAAACACCTGAGAAAAATGGTATTGTTGAAAGAAGAAACATATCAGTAACTGAGGCAGCAAGAGCTATGTTGTTTGAGAATGATGTAGCAAAGACATTTTGGAGGGAAGTAGTGAATACAATAGTGTATACATTGAATAGAGTACAGATCAGAGAAGATACAGACAAGACCCCTTATGAATTATGGTTTGGACATGCACCATCAGTAAAATATTTCATAATTTTTGGAAGTAAGTATTATATTAAGAGAGATGATGACATTGGTAAGTTTGACCCAAGAAGTGATGAAGGTATGTTTCTTGGTTATTCATTGAAAATAAAAGCTTATAGATGTTTTAATAAGAGAACTAATACAATTGTTGAGAGTGCAAATGTTAAAGTGGATGAAAAGTTTAGAATTCAGGAAAGAATACTTGATTATGATTCAGATGAAGAAGTCTATCCTAAAAATGATCAAGAAAATGTTGAGTTATTTTATGAATTGACAATGATTTGCAGAATGAGATTCATGTTGAGGAGTCAAGACAACATATAATTGAAGAAAGAATTGAGACAATAACACCTAATAGAAATTTGATAAGGAATCATCATGTTGATCAGATTATTAGGAGAAAAGAAAAGGGAGTTAGGACAAGAAATAAGGTACAAGAAGAATTATGTTTGATTTCTAAAATTGAACCTAAGACTACCAATGAATCTTGTAAAGATAACAATTGGATTCAAGAAATGAAGGAATAATTATATCAAATTGAAAATAACAATACTTGGGAATTTGTCCCTAGACCTGAGGACAAAAATGTTATAGGAACTAAATGGGTTTTCAGAAACAAGATGAATGAACAAGGTGAATTTTTAAGAAACAAAGAAAGATTAGTATGTAAAGGATACTCACAACTAGAAGGTATTGATTATGAATAAACATTTACACCTGTTGCAAGAATTGAAATAGTAAGAATGTTTTTGGCCTATGCGGCTTATAAGAAATTCAAAGTGTATTAGATGGATGTGAAGTCAACATTTCTGAATGGAGAATTGGAAGAAGAAGTTAAACATTGAGAAGCTAGATGGTTTTCCTTTGACTCGAGAAGGAGACATGGTATGTAAACTGAACAAAGCTTTATATGGACTAAAACAAGCACCTAGAACCTAGTATGCAAGATTGGACAAATATTTGGCAAAATTGGGATTTGCTAAAGGCACCATAGATAGTAATTTGTATCTAAAAGAAATAGAGAATGGTCTATTGATTGTAGTTAATTTTGTTGATGATATAATATTTGGAGGTGAAGATGAAGTGAGAGATAAATTTGTTGATGAAATGAAGACAAAATTTGAAATGAGCATGATTGGAGAAATGAAATTTTTCTTAGGATTACAGATTGTGCAGAACAATGATGGTATTTTCTTATCTCAAACTAAGTCTCCGAAAGAATTATTATAGATATTTGGTTTGGAAAATTGTAAGCCTATTGGTACACCTATGGTAACTGGCCATAAGTTATCTAGCACAAATGAGACTCCTATAGTTGAACAAAGAAAGTACATATCTATGATTGGAGGTTTGCAATATTTAACTCATACAAGACCTGACATATCACATGTAGTAGGCATTGTTGCGAGATTTCAAGATGATCCTAAAGAATCACATTATGCAGTAGTAAAAAGAATATTTTGATATTTGAAAGGTACAACTAACTATGGGTTGTGGTATGATAAATTAAATGATTTTACCCTATGTGCATATATAGATGCGGATTGGGGAGGTAGTTTAGATGACAAAAAGAGTACAATTGGTGGAGCATTTTTCTTGGAGGAAGTTTAGTTTCTTGGCTAAGCAGGAAATAGAATTGTACCTCACAAAGCACAACAAAAGAAGAATATGTAGTAGCAACAAACAATTATAATCAGATAATATGGATAAAACAAATGTCGAAGGATATAGGAATCAAGTTCAATGAGCCTGTTATCATACACTGTGATAAAACAAGTACAATATGTCTAAGAATCCTATGTTACATTCTAAAACAAAACATATAGAGATCAAGTATCACATTGTAAGAGAGAAAGTTGCAAACAAAGTCAAACTTGAGTATATCAGTACAAAGGAGAAGATTGTAGATATATTTACAAAGCCCTTACCTAAAGATGCATTTGATTATTTGAGAGGTATGTTTGGGGTTATCCCTAGCCTAATTTTGAGAAGTGATGTATAAATTTGCATCATTATAGTGGTATAGAGCACTATCTTTCTAGACTGTATGTTGATGCTTCCTCTATGAGGGAGTATTTTTGTTTTTGAGCTGAGTCATGTAGGACTCTTTGATAAAAAGTATCTTCAAATAGTGTCTTTGGACATTCAATCTTGTATTGGATTGACATAGTGATGTTTACTTTCTCATTGATGTCAATGGGGGAAAAGGATACATGAAAAACATTTGATGATCTAATGATTGATGAAGAGGATTTGAAAAGATAATGCAGAACAACGTAGTTTCACTTTGGTATTCATAGAGCTTGGATATTTTTCATCTATGTTTCTATCAATGCCAATGGGGGAGGTTGTTAAGCATGAATGCTGAATATGTTCTATGGGGGAGTATTCTAGTAGTTCTGTAGTAGTTGCATGTTGCATTCATGACTATGTTTGTCATTGATGTCAACACACTGATTATACTAGAGATTAGCAAGTGAAGAAAACAATGTTTGAATTAGCACACATGGAGAATTATAGATTAAGTTATGTGGAGTTGAGGACATGTTCCTTATGGTGTCTTGATATCATGGTTAAGAGCACGTACAAAAATTCAAGTATTTGTGTTAGTTATGAGTAATCTAATGGAAACTATATTCTGTCAATGTTCCTGTGAAGTGGTTTGTCATAATCGGACTATATCTCCTAACAGGGATAGAATCTAGACATGCAAAGTTATATAGAGGTTTAAGACACTACAGAGGTGACCTGGATGATTCAGCATAGTTAGAGGTTGCACATGTGAATATTTATTTAAGTTTGTGAGACAACAGTTTTATGTGGTTATGAAATATTATGTAGCATGTAATGTTTTGTATTTTCTAATTGGTTAAGCTTAATTGGCTGACTCAATTATGAAATATTATGCATGGTATAAAGATAGGATTATTTTCCTTAATTGATATGATAGTATGTGTAAATTGAGAAGTATATGATGTGAAGGTGAAACAATGATTGATGCAGAGTGAGTAGATTTGGTGGAGCATTTGGTATGGTTTTGGCACAGGTAGATGAGAGAAGATAATTTGTTGAGATCAATAATTATTGGTATTATTTTTTTTGGATAATACAAAGATTAGTTGGACAGTGTGTTCAGTGATCTTTCCCTTGAAGCTATTTGGACATTGGGTCCTTCTGCCTTCCTTAACTCCTAATAGGGTTAGAATCTTCTCATAGAGATTCAAAGTCTCCTAACAGGGATTGATATGTACTAAATGTAATTCATAAGACTCCTTATAGATTCAATCCTCTCACAAGGAATTTTCATATTAGTACATCTTTTATGGGTACCATCCCCACCGGGGTTTACTCTCTGATCAAGAGGTTCCCTAGTTAACAAATTTGGTGTCATTGTAAATGATTATCTTTCTATGGTTGTTGTTTATGTTGATTATATGTTTCTATTTAATAAGGTTAATAGAAGTTTTTTTAATTAGATAAATGACTCACCCTGATGTAGGGGCATCCAAGGTTAAGGCAGGGGCATTCTTTGTCCTCGGTGAAACTCCATAGGGTGTTTGTATTTTGGTCAGTGTTACTCAGTTGCACCCTTGACCGACGGCCTTGGTCATTGAAGGAAGCTTGATCACTAAAGGAACTTGGTAGTCTCTGGTGCTCGGTGAAGTGTTACTCAGTTATGCTTGCGGTGCTCAGTCAACACTGATGCTTGGCAATGTATGGTGTGCTCGGTTAATTCACTATTGCTTGGTAGTTCTGGCTTACCAACTAGAGTTTTGAATGATTTGTTGAGCCGACTTGGTGCATTTATTGTTGGTAGCTATTGCTATAGGCTGACATGCTGAATTAAATGTTTGTATACAATTGTAATCCGACTTGTATGGCATTTAATTATTTTGTTTGGGGAGTTAAGGGTTTCATCTAGCCGACTTGTGGTTGATGACTAGTATTTATAGGATATTTGGGTAGATGTTTAGACACAACAACAGCAAGAAAAAAGGATCATTAGGAGATCATAGAGGTTCATGACTTGGAAGACTTAGTGAATCAGATCTGAGGTTTTGAAAGTTGAAGTTGGTGAAGTTGTGGAAAAGATCTTGCATGATCTTGCAGATCAAATTGATATCTGATAGTTGTTTGTAGCAGAGCTAGTGGTTTGCACACTTGGAGACAAGGAGATTGCTTGGAGGCTTGCGAGCTCAAGTTTAGATCTTCCTTAGAGTTTCCATTAGCTTATGATTGTATTTAGAGCTGAAATAGCTGAGATTGTATTGGATCGATTTCTGGATCTTGTAGAATTGTTTCTATTTGTAATTGGCCCTAACCTAGAAGGCCTTATAGATGGGCATGTTAATGAAAATTACTTGAGACAATTGTTGTGTTATTTGTTGTGTTGAGTATTCTACTATGTAATTCTATGGGCTGCAAGGTTTGGACTATCCTTTATTGGATCCACCATCTTTTACTGCATCAGGTGGTATCAGAGCTGAAGTTTGTTCCTTCTGGAGCTGATAGTTGATCTTGTGGAGCGAAGGTTGACCTAGCAAGGCTGATCTTGTGAAGTTGATCCTATTGAAGGAGAGATTGTGTGCAATCTAGATTGCAAATCTGAAGCACTGAACTTGTGAAAGCTTTCCCTAGTTGTTTGTTCAAGGTGGTAGGTTGATATCTGACTTGTACACAACTTGGAGATTGCCACAAGGTGGTCGGTGAGGGATTATTGCAGAGAATTATTTTTACATATCTTTAAGGATGCCTCTAAGAAGATTGGACCCTAGAGCTATTGTAGATCTTTGTGATGCTATGGAATCAAAGATTTTTGATAAAGTTAGATCAGATGTCAGATCTGAGATAGAATTGATGAAGAATGACATGGTCACCAAGATCATGAGAGTTGTTGCTGGTGTACCTTAGAATGTTGGTACTGAAGATGGATATGAAGAAGCTGTTGAAGAATTTGAAACTATTGGATCTAGTGGTGATGACCAGAGGAATAGATCTAGTGAAGATAGAACTACTCAGTTGCATAGATCTGGAGCTCGGTTTAGCAGTAGTTACCGAATATAAGTTTCTACTTTCTCTGGTACTTTGAAGCCCAATAATCTAAATGATTAGATTGGTGAACTTGAAGATTTCTTTGAGCTAGAAGAAATTGAAGATCCTCTTCGAGTGAGATTAGCATAGACAAAGTTGAAAGGACATGTTGCTCTTTGGTGGAAAGAACTACAAAGAGATAGAGAAGATGGAGGTGAAACAAAGATCAATTGGTGGAGGTTGATGGTGACTAAGTTGAAAGCTAGGTTCATACCTTCTGACCATGAGCTTGAATTGTTTAAGAAGTTGTAGAATCTAAAATAGAAGGATTTGTCTATTGAAGATTATATCAAGGAGTTCTACAAACTTACTATTCAGTCTAGACACCAAGAGCTTGGTAAGGAAAAGGTAGCCCAGGATGTGAATGGTCTGAGATTCAATATCCAGGATAAGCTTGGTATGTTGAAGATTGATTCTATTGAAGATGCTTATCAGTATGCTCTGAAGGTAGAACATAAGTTGAAGAGGAAACAACCTAGTAACTCCCGAGGGAAGGAAAAGATTGATCACTCGATGAAGGATAAGCCAACTGATGCAGAAGATGAACATAAACCTATGGAAATGAAGAAAAAGATAGGTAGAGTTATCTTTAAGGGTACTTGCTATAACTTTGGAGAGGAAGGACATCATTCTTTTGAGTGTACACAGAAGAAGGTTGACCGATGAACTGTTGTGATGAATGAGAACATTTAGAATGAACCTAAATCAGAGGAATTGTTTCTTTGGTGAACATTGCTCGGTACAAAGGAGGAACCTTGTCAGAGGAGTAACTTGTTTAGAACCTGATGCAAGTCTGAAGGTAAAATCTATGATGTTATTGTTGATAGTGGTAGTACTGATAACCTTGTTGTTGAGGACCTGGTTCAGAAGCTTGGTTTGAATAGAATGAAGCATCCTTGTCCTTATAGGATTGGCTAGTTGCAAGATGTTCATGCTTTGGAAGTGGGAAAACAATGCTTCATTGATGTTTGGATTGGCTAGTACAAGGATCTTGTGTTATGTGACATTGTGAAGATGAATAGTTGTGATATATTGCTCGATAGACCTTGGCAATATGATTGCAGAGCTATGTATGATTGTGTCTGAAATGTGTTTACCATTGAGAAGGATGACAGGAAGTTTTCACTGATGCCTTTGATGGATACAATGCTCAGTAAAAGAAGCTTGAGTATTGGTAGCTAAGTTGAGATTGTGGATCCAGAGAAAATGAATGGTCAGTTTGGAAAATTGACCTATATGTTGTCGAGAAAAGACTTGAAGAGATAGAGGAAACTAAAGTGGAAGAATTTTCAAGAAGAGAAGATGGAGGACTTGTATGTGAAGAACCAATTTAGGATTTATGTGTTGAATCCTAGAAGATTCTCTTCTCACATATGAACATCTTTTGGAACCTAGGGTGTTTGATGTAGAGGCATCCAAGGTTAAGGTAGGGGCATTCTTTTTCCTCGGTGAAACTACATAGGGTGTTTGTATTTTGACCAGTGTTACTGGGTTGCAGCCTTGACCGACAGCCTTGGTCACTAAAGGAACTCAGTAGTCTCAGGCACTTGGTGAAGTGTTACTCAATTATTCTTGTGATGCTTGGTTGACATTGATGCGCAGCGATGTCTAGCATGCTCGGTTAATTCACTCTTGCTCGGTAGTTCTGGCTTACCGACTGGAGTTCTATGTGATTTGTTGAGTTGACTTGGTGCATTTATTGTTGGTAGCTATTGTTATAGGCTGACATGCTGAATTAAATGTTTGTATACAATTGTAAGCCAACTTGTATGGCATTTAATTATTTTGTTTGGGGATTTAAGGGTTTCATCCAACCGACTTGTGGTTGATGACTAGTATTTATAGGATGTTTGGGTAGATGTTTAGACACAACAACAAGAAGAAAAAAGGATCATTAGGAGATCATAGAGGTTCATGACTTGGAAGACTTATTGAATTAGATCTGAGGTTTTGAAAGCTAAAGTTGGTGAAGTTGTGGAAAATATCTTGCATGATCTTGTAGATTAGATTGATATTTGATAGTTGTTTGTAGCAGAGCTAGTGGTTTGCACACTTGGAGACAAGGAGATTTCTTGGAGGCTTGTGAGTTCAATTTTAGATCTACCTTAGAGTTTCCAGTAGCTTTTGATTATCTTCAGAGCTGAACTAGTTGAGATTGTATTAGATCTTCTTGTGGATCTTGCAAAATTGTTTCTATTTGTAATTGGCCCTAACCCAAAAGGCCTTACAATTGGGCATGTTAATGCAAATTACTTGAAAAAATTGTTGTGTTATCTTTTGTGTTGATTATTCCACTATGTAATGCTATTGGCTACAAGGTTTGGACTATCCTTCATTGGATCCACCATCCTTGACTGCATCACACCCCCCCCCCTCTTAGTTATCTTGGTGGACTTTTCTTTCTAACAACATCAAACAATAATATTTCCTTGTATAATCTTATTTAAAATTCCACCCAAGCCTACTCTTCTGCAATGGTTTATTGACCTTAGGTGAGCCATGAGACTTTATATGGAAAAGGGTGAGGTATCTTTTTAATTTTAAGTTTCTCTATCATTTCTAGAGACATAAAATTCTCTGTAGAACACAAATCAATCATAACTTTACACACCTTACCTCCTAACTTGCAAGTTATTTTGAAGAGGGACTTACTTTGTAGGGGTTCCTTAGTAGGAATATTCATGGTAGTCACTTCTTTCCTGATCATTAGGGACTCTCCTCTTTCATGGTAGATAGGAAGTAGTGCTTTGATAGTCTAATTCTTGGACTAGATTTTTCCTCCTCTCTCCCATGGAACTTGTGCTTTCTTTCTCTAGACATCTATTATCCATGTTCCCTTCTTAATTACAATTGTAACACTAGATAGATCCTTTTCCTTGTGACCTTCCTCCAAAGTTAGGATTTATGCCCCTAAATTTACCTCTACTATTATTACCTTCACTTTTGTTTTGATCCTGATTAGAATCACCATGAGAACCAAAACCATTCCCTCTTCCTCTAAAAGGGCTTCTTCCACTTTTTTGTCTACCTCTTCCTCTACCATTATGATATTGTCTCCTCTTGAAATTTTCCTCCACCTTGGATATCAATTGGTAACACTTATCCACTATTCTAGGGGTGTGTAAATTTGAATCCTCTTGAATAGAAAACTTTAGCCCATTCATGTATCTAGCTTATCTCTCTCCTTTTGTCTCCTTTGTCTTGGATTTCATACACAATTTTATCATTTTCCTTAGTGTATTTGTTCACATCCATATCCTTTCATCTAAGGTTTTGTCTTCTCCTATGGATTTGTACCTCATAATCTTCTGATACATATGTTTCCTTCACCAAACTCACCATTCTCTTCCATGTAGACACTCTATTCTTGCATTCCTTCTCTCTTTCATCTTGGATAAAATTCCACCATGTCAGAGAAAAACCTTTCAACTTTGACTTTTCTATCTTCACCTTCTAGTGCTTAGGAATGCCTTCACATTCAAAGAAGCTTGTGATAGAGTCAATACAATCCATGACTAAGTCTGGTTCCATCCTCCCACTGAATATTGACGCTTCTAAGTTCATATTCATATTCCTTCTCTCTATGGACTTTAGGGAATTTAGGAGGGTTCTCTGGTTTGTAGGAACTTCCTCTTCTTACTTCCTTGGGATCTCCTCATCATCTCATTATCCATCATCTCCAGAGCCTTTACCACCCCTTTCTATCATTTGGACCTGTTAGAAAGTAAAGATCCCCAAGACAACTAAGAGGGGGGGGGGTGAATCAATTATCAGATAATTTATCCATTCAATAGCTTTAAACAATATAATCAATGTACTGATCAACCATAGAAAGATAACCATACACAATTGCACAATAACACAAGATATGTTAACTAGGGAACCTCTTGAAAAGAGTAAACCCCAGTGGGAATGATGCCCACAAAATGATGCACTAATATGAAAGTTCCTTGTTAGAGGATGGACCCTGTTAGGAGTCTCATGAAATACATTTAGTACATATAAATCCCTGTTAGGAGATTTTGAATCCCTGTTAAAAGATTCTAACCCGGTTAAGAGTTTATGGAAGACAGAAGGACCCACTGCCCAAACAGCTTCAAGGCAAGATCTCTGAACCCACTGTCCAAAAGATCTTAGAATTATTCAATAAAATAATATGAAATATATTACCTCCTTCACACTATGCCAAAACTACACTCTCTGCTACACAAGATCACAATTCCAGATCTCTGTACTCACAAGTCTTCCTTCATCACTAAATTAGCTCTTTTCTTCACTTCATGCATATATTCACATCACAATCTTCATAGTACAGATTAAAATAAGGAAAAAATTCCTTCTTATATACCAAACTCAAATAATTACAAATGATTCGGTCCTCAATTACAAAATAATAAATTCTACACGCTACACACAAAATTCACATAAAACTGTCAGCTTCCAGTTACTGTAACTTTCTCCAAACATATCCTCAAAGTTTGTGCTATGAACCATGTCATCATTAATGAGTCTCCAACATCCCTTTAACTACACAAAATCAAATTCCATCCCAGCTAAGAGATATCCTCCGATTTCTGAACATCGCTACACTGAAACACTATCTAAACACTGCTTTCACCAAAATGCTCATAACTCTTACAAATGAATGAATTTATTTTTGTGCTATTAACCATAGGTTAATAAAACACCAAATAACATACCATCAACTGTGCAAAATCCAATCTATAATACAACATGTGCGCAAAACAAAACTGTACCTACTTTCCTGCTAATATCCAGAATATCACTATGTTGACATCAATGACAATCCAAGTCATGAATGCAACAACAACTGCTACAGAATGACTACCAAAACACTTTTCATTCATTCCTAACAATCTCCCCCATTGGCATTGATGGCAACATAGATGAAAAACATCCAATGTTCCAAAAATCCAATACTGCAACATCACTGCAAAATATCAAATCAAATCTTGCTTCATTTTCCTATTTAGCTCTCTCATACAATCCATAATGTTTTTCATGTATATCTCTCCCCCATTGACATCAATGATAGAAATTCTATCACTAAGTCAACAACAACTTAATGTCAAAAGACACTTTTCAGAAAAATATAATAACAAGAGTCCTCATGACTCAGCTCATAAACTCCCCCATAGAGGAAGTTCCAACATCCAATCCAGAAGAAAGATAGGGCTCATATACCACTGGGCGGATGCAACCATCTGCATCAATTCTCAAAAATAGGTTGGGGCATAACCCCAAGCATACCTCTCAGATACACAAATGTATCCTTAGGTAAAGGCTTTGTAAATATATCTGCTATCTGCTCCTTTGTACTTATGTACTCCAATCTTACTTCTTTTTCTGCAACTTTCTCTCTTACAACATGATACTTGATCTCAATATGTTTAGTCTTAGAATGTAAAATAGGATATTTTGACATACTACTGTACTGGTGTTATCACAATGTATAACAATAGGCTCATCAAACTTTATTCCAATATCTTTCAACATCTACTTCATCCAAATAATCTAATTACAATTATTTGCTGCTGCAACATATTCTACTTCTGCTATGCTTTATGAAGTACAATTCTACTTCTTACTTAGCCAAGAGACCAATTTTCCTCCAATAAAAAAGGCTCCACCACTGGTGCTTTTCTTGTCATCAATGTTGCCTCCCCAATCTGCATCAGTATAGGCACATAATGTAAAATCATCAGAATTCACATACCATAATCCATAATCCATTGTTCCTTTCAGATATCTCAGTATCCTCTTTACTGCTGCATAATGTGATTCTCTAGGTTTTTCTCAAAATCTTGCTACAATCCCCACTAAATGTGCTATATCAAGTCTTGTATGTGTCAAGTACTACAATCCTCCAATCATAGATCTGTACTTTTTCTGCTCAACTACTGGTGTCTCATCTTTGCTACATAACTTATGTCCAGTTACCATAGGTGTTCCAACAGGTTTAGAATCTTCCATTCCAAATATTTTCAATAATTCATTTAAATACTTAGTCTGATTTACAAATATACCTTCCTTGCTTTGTGTAATCTATAATCCCAAAAAATATTTCATTTCTCCAATCATGCTCATCTCAAATTCAGTCTTCATTTCATCTGCAAATTTGTCACTAGATTCATCTTCTCCTCTAAAGATAATATCATCAACAAATATAACTATAAATAACAAACCATTCTCAATTTATTTTGTGTATAAGTTACTATCTGCTGTTCCTTTTATAAATCCTAATTTCAATAAATACTTGTCCAATCTTGCATACCAGGTTCTAGGTGCTTGTTTTAATCCATATAAAGCTTTCTTTAACTTACATACCATATCTCCTTCTTGTGTCAAAGGAAAACCTTCAGGCTGCTCAATGTAGACTTCTTCTTCCAATTCACCATTCAAAAATGCTGACTTCACATCCATCTGATACACTCTGAATTTCTTGTAAGTTGCATATGCTAGAAACATTCTCACTGCTTCAAGTCTGGCCATAGGTGCAAAAGTTTCTTCATAGTCAATTCCTTCTTGTTGTGAATATCCTTTACATACCAATCTTGCTTTGTTTCTTATCACTTCTCCTTGTTCATTCATCTTGTTTTTGAATACCCACTTTGTTCCAATCACATTCTTGTCTTCAGGTCTAGGGACCAATTCCCATTTCTGTTTTTTTTCAATCTGCTCTAGTTCTTCTTTCATAGCATTGATCCAATGTTCATCTTCACAAGCTTCATTAGTAGTCTTAGGTTCAATTTGAGAAATCAAACATAAATGTACCTTATTCTAAGTCAAAACTCCTCTATCTAAACTTCCAATAACTTGCTCAACAGGGTGATGTCTTGAAGTATACCTGTTAGGTGTCATAGTTACTGATCTTGTTCCGACTGTAGATTCTTCTCTACTTTCTTCTTTGTTTTCTTCTCTATTTTCTTCTATGTTCTCTTCTCTATCTTCTTTAGTATGACTTTCATTCAGTAAATCACTATTAGTTTCAAAAAATAATTCTGCATTTTCAATGTTAGGCTGAGGTTGTGCTTCTCCATCAGATTCATAATCAAGCATTCTTTCCTAAATTTTAAACTTCTCATCAACTTTTACATTTGCACTTTCAACAATAGTCTTAGTTCTTTTGTTATAACATCCATATGCTTTTCTTTTTAAAGAATATCCAAGAAATATTCCTTCATCACTTCTAGGATCAAACTTTCCTATATCATCATCTCTCTTTATATAACATTTACTTCCAAAAATTCTAAAATACTTAACTGAGGGTGTATGTCCAAACCATAATTCATAAGGTGTCTTGTTTGTATCTGCTCTGATTTGTACTTTGTTCATAGTGTATACTGCTATGCTCACTGCTTCTCTTCAAAAAGTTTTAGCCAAATCATTTTCAAACAACATAGCTCTTGCTGCTTTAGTTATTGACCTGTTCCTTCTTTCTGCAATACCATTTTGTTTTGGTGTTCTAGGGGCTGAAAGTTGTCTCTTAATACCATTCATTTCACAAAAAGTGTTAAACTCTCTAGATGTAAATTCACCACCTCTATCAGATCTTAGACACTTAATCTTCATTCCTGATTCATTCTCAATTTTGCTTTTCATGATCTTAAATTTACCAAATGCTTCAGATTTTTCTTTCAAAAATGCAATCCACATCATTCTTGTAAAATCATCAACAAGAATCATAAAATACCTTTCACCATAGAATCCTCTAGTCCTAGTAGGACCACTCAAGTCTGTATGAACAATCTCCAACTTCTCTGCCGATGTGAACTTCTTATTGGGAAATGAACTCCTTTTCTGCTTTTCCATCATACATTCTTTACAAATCATGTTAGTAGGTTTCATAATTCTAGGTAAATCTCTTACCGCAAGTGTAGTGCTCACCTTGACAATATTATCAAAGGTTATATGACAAAACCTTTTATGCCATAACCAACTATCATCAATCCTAGTTATCAAACATGTCATCTCAGTAGGATTCAACTGAAATACATTACCTTTGGTTCTGGATCCTTTTCCAATCAGATTTCCATCCTTATCTTTTATCACACAAGTTTTCTCAGAAAACCAAACTTGATAACCCTTATCAGCCAATTGTCCAACACTTAGTAGATTATGTCTTAGTCCATCAACAAAGTAAACATCATCAGTGTTAGTCTTTCCATCAAGAGTAATAGATCCTATACCCTTAATCAAACAAGGTGCATTGTTACCAACCCTAACAATTCCTCCATCATAATTATCTAACTTAACAAACTTTCTTTTATCTCCAATCATATGATGTGAACAACCACTATCTATAATCCAATCAGATTTCTTTTCAACTTGTGAAACTAATGCCTTTTCTTCCCTTTTATCAGATTCAAAACTTTCATCTTTAATTGCTAGAAATCCTATTTCCTCAAAGTTATCATTATCACTGTCACTTAAATGTTTTTCAATTCCTACTTCAAAATCTTCATCATTTGCATAATAACATTCTTTAGATCTCCTAGGTTTAAAGTTGCTTCTATACTTCTTAACTCTTTTAGGACATTTAGATGCAAAATGACCATATTCTTGACAAGTCCAACATTTAAAGATTTTCTTACCATCTGGTTCTCTTTTTACAAGTAATGCAATACCTTCTTCAATCATCTTATCTTCCTCAGATCTGCTATTGCTGGCATAATCTCCATTCACACTAGTACTTCTTTTAGGTCTAATGCTAAGAGCACTGAATGTTGTTTCCATTCTAGGTAGCTCTCCTGATAATCTCAAGTTCATCTCTGCTATTTCTAATCTTCCAAGAAGAGTCTCTCTTGAAAAGTTTGATGTACAAGGTATCACTTGTTCAATCATCTACGTTGTTTGCTTGAATACTGGTGTCAAAGTTCTCAGAATTTTCCATATCACTTCATTCTCTGTCTTATCACCTCCACAAGACTTTATTCCTATCACAATCTCAGACATCCTACCAATATAACTTCTAATAGATTCATCTTCCATCATTCTGATATCTTCAAATGCACAGATCCAATTATGTAATCTAGCCTTCTTTGCATGTTCATCACCTTCAAAAGTAGAATGTAAAGCTTTCCAAATTGCATGAGATGTTTTCAAACATCTTACCTAACTATATTCATTCTCTGGTAGTGCTGACAAAAATGCTTCTCTTGCAAGTATGTTACACATGAATAGATCTAGTTCATCTTTAGTTCCTACCTCTAGATTGTCTTCCTCAATGATAGTCTTCTCATTCTTTGTAATCAACCAATAACTTGGTCCTAACCACAATAGATGTGTCTTCATCTTTTCTTGCCAGCTGTCAAAATTTACTCCATCAAACTTAGGGCTTTCTTTTCTAAAATTCGCCATGGATCTCCTTAAGTTGTTAAACTTTTCTTTCAAGGACCTGCTACTCTAATACCAATTGTTAGAAAGTAAAGATCCCCAAGACAACTGAGAGGGGGGGGGCGTGAATCAGTTATCAGATAATTTATCCATTCAATAGCTTTAAACAATATAATCAATGTACTGATCAACCATAGAAAGATAACCATACACAATTGCACAATAACACAAGATATGTTAACTAGGGAACCTCTTGAAAAGAGTAAACCCCGGTGGGAATGATGCCCACAAAATGATGCACTAATATGAAAGTTCCTTGTTAGAGGATGGACCCTGTTAGGAGTCTTATGAAATACATTCAGTACATATAAATCCCTGTTAGGAGATTTTGAATCCCTGTTAAAAGATTCTAACCTGGTTAAGAGTTTATGGAAGACAGAAAGACCCACTGCCCAAATAGCCTCAAGGCAAGATCTCTAAACCCACTATCCAAAAGATCTTAGAATTATTCAATAGAATAATATGAAATATATTACCTCCTTCACACTGTGCCAAAACTACACTCTCTGCTACACAAGATCACAATTCCAGATCTCTATACTCACAAGTCTTCCTTCATCACCGAATTAGCTCTTTTCTTCACTTCATGCATATATTCACATCAAAATCTTCATAGTACACATTACAACAAGGAAAAAATTCCTTCTTATATACCAAACTCAAATAATTACAAATGAGTCGGTCCTTAATTACAAAATAATAAATTCTACATGCTACACACATAATTCACATAAAACTGTCGGCTTCCAGTTACTGTAACTTTCTCCAAACATATCCTCAAAGTTTGTGCTATGAACCACATCATCATTAATGAGTCTCCAACATCCCTTTAATTACACAAAATCAGATTCCATCCTAGCTAAGAGACATCCTCCAATTTCTGAACATCGCTACACAAAAACACTGTCTAAACACTACTTTCACCAAAATGCTCACAACTCTTACAAATGAATGAATTTCTTTTTGCACTATTAACCATAGGTTAATAACACACCAAAGAACATACCATAAACTACACAAAAGCCAATCTGAAATACAACATGTGTGCAAAACAAAACTATACCTACTTTCCTGCTAATATCCAGAATATCACTGTGTTGACATCAATGACAATCCAAGTCATGAATGCAACAACAACTGCTACAGAATGACTACCAAAACACTTTGCATTCATTCCTAATAGGACCCTCATCTCTTCCATCTCTTCTCTTATTTTTATATTCTCTACCATATATTCTCTTACAATCTTTGCAAGCTCCACATTTGTCATTCTTTCTAGTAGTTCTTCTTCTACCATTTCTTATTCCATCTTGATATCTTGATAGATGTGCTCAGTAACTTCTTTGGAGTTCTTGGTGGATTGTTCCTCTTTGTTCACCAAAGAGCTTGGTTACTTCATGATGGTGTGTTGTCTATACTTGATGGTGCCTTTCAATGAGTGGCTTTGTTGTGTTCTATTCTACTCGACGGTGTTCTTCACTGAGTGGTTTTGGTGTATTCTATGTTTCTTAGTGGCCTAGATCCTTGTAAGGATTCCTTTCCCAAGGGTTCATTTCCCTTTCTTTAATACCAATTGATGTAGATCCCTTCACACCTTAGGTAATCTTATTCCGTTACACACACTAGTGTTCCTTAAGGATGGGATAGGAAAGACTCTACACCTTAAAACAAGTTCTCTAAACAACCCATGATGTTTATCAAAACTTCCTATGAAACATAGGACCAAGATCATTTTCTCCTACCAAATTTCTTCCTTCCCACTAAGGGCTTTTGTGCTTCTTTGGACATCAACTCACCCTCAAATCCCCCCCCCCTTAACTAAGATGACTCAACATCAATGTATTTAGTCTCAAAATGGTCCCAAACACCTAGCTTATACATTAGACAATTTTCCTCACTCCACCTAAGGGCACTTGCTTCACAAAATTCTTTGAGGCTTGTAGCCATAATAGAATGATTTTTAGGACATAATCCATTTTTATTTCAAAGGACCCACCAAAAAAACCACATTTTCTGATACCCTTTTGAGATCTTCACAACCTCTTGATTTGGTTTATTCAGAATCTCACAACAGAATCCTCAACCCTACGGTTGATCAGAGACCTAATGGGGTAATTAGGTCTTGGTTTACAAAGGAACCACCCTTACCACCTATTATTTTACCAAAAAAATGATCTAGACACTAAGGGGACACCAAAATATTACCAAATACAAAGGTACAACCTTTGGTTCAATACCCATGAACCAAAACTCCAAGTTTTACAGTCAGACAATAGGTGGCCACATTGAAATGCCCACATAGGGCATCGTATTTCCTCTTGATCCTTGCATCTGTAAAACAAAATCCTTTTTAAATTTAAAATAAATGGGCCTCACTTGTATTCTATAGAGGATCATCAAATTCCAATGGTGGATATACAAGTTATGGTCATTTGAAATAGACAACCCTAGAATTGAGGGTTTCTCAGACTAGAGAAAAAGAAAATTCAACAAATTTTGTTGTAGACCACCTCAAACCACCAAATCACTTGAAAATGAAAGATAAAAATATGTATAAATTAATTTAATCATCCTGAGACCCCAATCAATTTGTACATGTTTGTACCATGAGCAAATTACATGTTCTACAGGAAATCTAAAAAGTTACATTTGTTTAAAATCTTCCCAAACTTTGTAGAATCACTTCACTCTTCAAACATGAGGTGTTGGGATATAAATATACCTCCTAAATGGTTCCTAAGTTCCATTTGAATTTTATAAGCTGTTGAGATCAAACTTCCCAATTTGACAAGAAATGTTGACAAAATGTAAAGTTGCATTATTAACAACTTTTACAATGTTGCTCACAAAGTTGCATTTCCCTAGAAAATAGACCCCTCAAGACATGGGTCTCAAAAAATTTATTAAAAAAATCAAAACAATCCTAGAATGAATCTAAAATCCCTAAGAATCATCACTACTTCCCCTTGGCTCATATGTCCATGGTGGATTATAAGATACCATTCTAGGACATTGAGTTACATATTGGGGAACATCCTTATTATAAACATGAAAACTAGAATATAAACACAATCCTAACTCCTCCTTCCAAGCCTTCATGCATTACTTCATCAATTTTGGTCAGGAGTGGGTGCTCTTGCACCACAATTTATGCATTTAGAGACCTAGTTTACCAAACATTACATTTTAGTGAACCCAACACATCTTATAACATTTTATTTTTTATTTACATATTTCAATATTATTTGTATGCAAATTTGCAATCATATTTTCATTTATGAAATGGTTAAATTATCAATCTATTGGGAATTTATGTTGTTTAGAAATTTGTTCTATGTTAAGCCTTGAGCATGATTTTTATGACCTTTAGTCCTACATTTAATATTATCATGAGAAGAAGCTATAGAATTATTGAAATTTTTTTATTACCAAGGGTATAGAGACCGAGTCAACTACCATACTCCATGGGAGCTTAGGTGAAACCTCTATACTTACACATAACATACCTAACATTATAGAGAGCCATTCTTCCCACACTTATCATTATAAGGATGACTCCTTAATAGAAGTATCTCCTAACCAATTGAGAAATATTTCTAGTGACTTGGATAAGATTGGATAATGGATGGGTCAATAATACTCAAATAGAGAAGCAATACCATTGATTAAATATTGAGGGGAATGATTCAAAATGTCAAATATGGTGTAGAAGTGTTGCATGGAATTTTTAATATTATGGTATTAATTTTATGCCTATGAAAAGTTGTGCCAAATCCATTAACTTCTCTAACCCTATAAATCATGTTGACAATTCCATTCCTACACCAAAATCCTTGCCAAATGTGCCTACTTATACACCACCTATGATGGATAACTCTACACAAAAAAAATAATCCTACACATTAGTCTTGAAGGAATCTATATCACTCCAAACTCCTACATACCTTCTATCATTATGCTTCCATGTATTTCTCAACCATTTTATTTTTCCACCGACTTTATAAATGTCCCACTTTACTACACCAATGCTCCATAAATTTCTCATATTGTTGAAATTCATTAAATAAAATATGTACAATACCCATTTTGTTTTAATAATGTGAAAATATGTGCTTATGATATGTGTTGTCACATATTTGAGAGGTGAGTGGTCATTTTTGTCAACATATTTCTCTATCTATGACAGTGTTCATGAGAAGTTTAATGATTTTTTTGGTCCAATGTGGCTTGTATATTGAAGATTGGAGTTTGTGGATAGTATTAATGTATTTTGGATGTTTTTTGTTGATTGAGTTCAACTTTCAGGGGTTCACATAAATATTTGAGTGAGTTATAGATTTTTATGTTGAGAAAGGCTTTTTCAATTATTCAGTTGTGACAACATGACAACATTGTTGTCACAAAAGTTTACACCCTTATTTAGGTGATGGTTAGTGACCTAAATTTTTTTTGAAACATTCAAACAATCTCCCAAGTGTGGGACTTGACTAGTGAGATTGAATCTTTAGAGAAGGTTGTCTTCCTTTACAATTAGGATGCACCTAAAACTAACTATCTTGAAGAGAAAAGGAAAGAAGGATTCCATAAAAATAAAGAGGTGATGCACCAAATTGAAAGTTTTGATTTCCTCCCTTTGCCTATAATTGCACTTGAATTCAAAAAAATTATATAACTACACTATCCAAATACTTATCAACTTTAGTCCAATATGAAGGCAAGAAATTGAATTCAATCTGAAAAGGAATACAAATATTCACTAGCTATGATTGATCAATAAATTTTACACAACATAAAAAAAACTTTAGATGATGAAATACATCCAAATATTTAGGCCAAATACACAAAACATCTAAAATTTAGAATAGGGTTAATAATGATTTTATTAAATTTAGACAAGGCAAGATTATAATTACAAAATAAGAAATCTTTGCAATAAAACTAGGGAGAAGATCCTAAAATTATGTACAAATAGTGTCTTTATAGATCAAGCATAAATCTGATTTACAATGAAATTCAAACCCTAACTAGGGTTGAGTTACAAAGAAGGTCAGATTAGAAAGAACTTTGCAAGTTGATCTTAGAAAAGATCAGATAAAAATTTTGATTCTACAAGAATATCCTGTTGCAAGTAGTGGTTGTCGTTGCACCAAAAGATCAACCTTTTAATGTCTAATACAACCACTAGACTTATAGAAGACACAAGAGGTGGTTAAAACATGTCATGAATATCGAGGGGAGTGCTGACCATTTTTCCAACAATCTCCCCCTTAGTGTTACCTGAGGGGATTCAGATCTATGACCAAGCTCATATACCACTTGTTACAAGTAGTGGTTGTCATTGCACCAAAAGACCGACCTGTTAATGTCTGATACAACCACTAGACATATAGAAGACACATGACGTGGTTAAGCTATGTCATGAATCCTTAGGAGAGCACTGACCATTTTTACAACATATCCTACTGCAAAAGTGACAAAAAGAATATCGAAGTTAACGTCCCTTCCTCTGCTAGATAAAAGATAAGATCAACAACTTTGATGGTGTGTAGGAAAATCCTTGAGCCTTGAAAATCATTAAATGAGTATGGCTGATCAGATCAAATAAAATCCACATCAATTCCCCTGGGATATCTCTATGACATGACACTTCTTGACTACCTCTATTCATTGAATTTAATAAAAATAATGCTACTTCACTATTTCACAAGTCAAAGGATTTGACCTAGAAAGAGACTTGCAAAATAGTGAAGGAAAACCCTAACTATCAACTCATAAGCTAGCCCATTATTGCCATTTCACAGAATACACAAATTTTCATAATCGTTACTTTAAAAAATAGTGAAGACCCTTCATTAAATCCTAGGCCCATTGCCATTTTACAATCAACCAAAAGTTGATTGGAGATAAATTTTGTAGAATGGTGATGGCTAACCACCTCCATATTAAATTATGGGATAGGCCCACCATCTATGTGGCCCTTCATCTATCATCATCATCATTTCATGGTCAAATTAAATTGATCAAAAAATGCCATCATGAAATGGAAAAATCCATTTATCCTAACTATTCCACTAGGTCTACAGTGACATGTGTCTATATTTTATTAGACTACACTTAATTGTAGGAACCAACATGACACCACATATCACCATGTGGCCCCCTCATTTAGCTTGATCTCCATTTTGAAAAAGACAAAAGAAAGGGCCCAAGTCCCTTTTGAAAAATGGTGAAATACCCTTATAAACTATGAACCCCAGGACACAAGTCCTTGTCTTATTAAACTACAATGGAGGTAGGCCCTGCCACCTCTTCATCTCTATCGCTAAATCTCAAGGTAGAAATTTTCTTTGAATTAAACTTTTGTGAAATGGTGATGCATCAAAATTTTAAAAGTCTTCAATGTTTGACTTGAATGTTGTTTCATGCAATAATGATGTCATTACTGCCTGGCCTAGGCCCACAAGGGATACATATCCCCTCTTTATTTGAATACAATTGAAGCTCATGATGGACCCACATCTAGGTGACCTCCTTTGATTTAAAAGGGACCTACCACCCTTTCTCCATTTTATCACCAATTTACAACCAACACTTTTAACTGAGATAAGCCTTTTTGTGAAAAGGTGTTGTTGGCTTTTAGCCCATTACCATTTCACAAGTTATCAATTTAACCAGAAAATCACTTGTGCAAAATGGTGAAGCCATTTTCTTTTCTAGTAAAGAAGATGTAGGGGTCGGTTTCTCTATGTTGTAATGGGATATTAGGTAGCCACCTTAAGTAGCTATGATTGGCCCAAGCCGAAAAACCTCATTTTATAATAAAGCAATGTTCAGTTAATCAACCTTATGAGTTTAATGAAGGATTTTAAACTTAGGGATTTTTTGAAGGCTTGTACCCCTTTTTCTTCTGCATCTGCAACCCTAATCACTACAAATTGAACCTATAACCTGAACTCAGTGAAGTGAATACTCTAAAATATTATAGTGATAAAAAAGGTCAACTTTTGTGGCAACTTGAAGGGGTAATTTCTTGCTAAATGCATAGATAAATGTCCTATAATCTATTGGATATGAAGTCAAATGTGATATAATATTCAATTTGAATTGAACCTTCCTACAAATGAACTCAAAAAATACCATTTCAAGGAAATAGATGTGATCATGCACTTCTTGAAATGATAAAAAATGCCTACTCTAATATGTACAAGAAATTACATGGAAAGAAACTTAAACGAATCCATTAACTATCTTGTTGAAATATGTACCCTTCCTAACCAATTTCTTCTTCCTTTCATGCACTTGGGCAACTAGATGGGACATAAAACATTAAAATATTACAATATCTTGTTGGGATGTCCTCCCAATGCTAGGAACAAAGAGGTTGTCCAACACTAGAACATTGTATTTTTTGTTGGGATCAAGAAATAATGAGAGTGGGGGTGAATTAGTATTACATTATTTTAATTCCGTTTAAACTAATTCAAACTTAACCATGTAATAACTGAAATAAGAAGAACATACACATTAAATAATTCATAACACCATAATTTGTTCTCAAGGAAACCTTGTTCAAGGGAAAACCCTGGTGGGGATGGTACCCACAAATAATGCACTAAAAGTATTTTGTCCCTATTATGAGACCTTGTTGTGTTAGGAGAAGAATATTACATTGGTAAAAGTCCTTGTTAGAGGATAGACCTTGTTAGGAGTCTATAACCATGTTAGGGGTGAATAAAAAATGGAGTAGTAACAACAGAAATGAGCTGAAACAAAATTTGTTATGCCAAAGTAGTTGCAGTAATAGCTTTCCACACCCTCTGCATTATTCTAACATCCCATTCCATGCATACACATCCTCACAACTTCACATCTCAAAGAATATATACTCGATCTCATAATATTTCCAATCGGCTCACAAATACATCAGAAAACATGTCTAACACATATTCAAATAGAAAATACATAGTCGACAAAGATAGGGTAGGACCCAAACCAAATTGAAAGTCACACTCTTAGAATCCACATGTTACTCCCTTAAACATCACAACCTCTTGTTTTCCCTATTATACTACTATACTATATTTGCACAACTCTAGAAGCAAGTAACTCTGTCCAAACAAAGCCAAAATTCAAGAGATCATAATAGAAGATTTATTATATCTCATATAACATATATTTATGTTTAAAGACCATAAAGATAAGTATCACATGCTCACTGACCAAAATAGCATGACTGTATTCTGGAAACTATCTTTGTACTTAGGCATTTTTCACTTAACTAACTATCAGAAACTTACTTCCACTTTAATATATCATCACACAGGTATGTGTTTCTAATAATGAAAATATGTACACCTTCAAACACTTCTCACTTTCCAACAATCTCCCTCTTTGGAATTGATCGATACACTTAGTAAAAATTACTAAGTGTCCAATACCAAACTACTTTTTATATACTCATATTTTTTACAACTACTACTCCCCCTTTGACATCAATGGATAAGGTATATACAAGAAGTTTATTTATATACATGGATTTTTTTTTGGGAATGCTTATCAAAACTTACACCGTGCAAAGTATGTCTTGGAAAGAGGTTTCCAAGATCTTTACATCTACTTCCCATGTTGTCTTCAATGTCTGACAAATCTGAATGAGACCATTTAATGAAAAAGATGAGATCTTAGCATCCTTTAGTACTTTAGGCATAGATCCATCAAAATATTTCTTTGTTGTCTCCATATCCTCAAGGTTCTTCTCCAAAATTGATATTTTAAGAGTAATCAAAATCCTCAACTCAACAAATCCTCCCAACACTCCTGTCTTCTCAGTGTGTAGCATGCTTATTTTATCCAATAATTTGGACACTTCCTTGTCCAACTTAGTAACTAATTGTGAGGAGGACCCACAACTCTTCACCAAGTTATCCAAAGTCTTCTCATCATTATGAATTATTCCCACTATATCTTGCACAAACCTAGAAGGATTTATGTAGTATATGTATATCTTCTTCCCATGCTCAATGCACAACCTTATTCTAGAGATAGTGGTATCTAGTATTCTTAAGTCCCACTTTATTGACTTGTCTATCTCATCAAACTCCTTTTCCATGAATTATTTTTCAACCTTCACAACTACAGCCTTCTCCAAAGAAGTGAAGTGCATATCAAGGTCATCAAGAAATTTTCCCAAATTATCTTTTGCATCATTACCTTGGAAGGTGACAAATATGGGTAAAATTTAATTGACTCTATCCACTGCCTTGTCCATTACCTTGATTTTATTCTCACTTTTATTCTCAAATATTTCCTTAGCCTTAGCAAAGGCCATAAGAGATAGCGTCATTATCTCATCTGCATCCATTTCATCAACATTGTTGATCAAAGGCTTACTGTCACTTGCCAACAATTGAGTTGCAAAGATTTATTCCTCCTTAATAGTAGAGATGGGTACATTTGTTTCTTCTATTTTTGTATCCTTCTTTTCTTTGACCATAACTTATTTCATTTCATCTTTGGTTATAATGCCAAGATATGTCACTTTTACTATTCTCTATGCATTATTATTGTCTACCTTAGGATCGGTATCAATATTTTCCTAAAAGGGATAATCAATATCCTACGAAGTATCCAAAGACACAGGTATACCTACAACAAAGAAATATGGTTTCTTTATTGTGTTGTAGAACTAATCAATACCTTCATTATCCTTAGGTTGTACTTCTTCTACTATAATTGATTTAGATGATTATCCAATCATTACAGATTTTGGCTTGGTCCCCTTAGAGGGATTAGGGATTTTTGGCCCTTCTTCATGTAGCAACATGTCTATGGCCTTTGGTGTATCTTCTTCTACTTCATATTTTCTTTTCATTATATTTATCAATCTTTTTTTTGTTCTTAATAAAGGTTTCACCTTTTTCTAGATTCTTTCAATCTCTTTATGAGAGATAAATGGATGCATATCCTCTATTACTTTTACTCAAATCTTATTATCTTATTTTGGGGCTCTCATCTTTCTAACCTCTAATCCATCAAATAGATCCTTTGGTATGCTACCTTCTAATTCTATTAGATTCTTTTTGAAAGATAGCATATGATTTATTATAATTTCTTCAATTTTGACTTTATCAACATCATCATACCTCTCATAGTACCTAGGTAGTTGATTCAACTTCCCTTTCTCAATTGACCTTTTTTCTAATATCTTCAAGTCAAATTTCCATAGATTTCTCTCAACTGGATTTTCTTATTCATTTGTCTTATTTTCTTTCTCCTCTTATTTCTCTTCTTTCTTCTTCTTCATAGGAGATTCTTCCTTGGGTGGAGTAACCAAGGTATTTCTTTTAGAATCAGGTCCAGAACTCATCACCTTAGGTTTAAAGGACCATGTTGTCCTCACAGGAGCTTCTCCTCCCTTCTTCTTAGTTGTTACTATAGTTCATCTTTGTGAAGTTTTCCTAGGAGGGGTAGAAGCTTGACCTTGCACTCTGATTACTACTAGAGGTGAATCTGATATGTCTACATGTTCAATAGTGTGTGGGGGTGCAGGTTCTAAGCTCACAAACTTCTCTACTTTTCTCTTCATTTCTACCTTATTCAATTCCTCTCTAACCTTTAGATACTTTTCTTCATATTTCCCCCATTTCTCTTCATTAGGATATTTTTTAGATGTGAGGATATGTTCTATGTGAGTTATCAATATTTTTTCACCTACCTCATATTCCATCAGAGTACACCATAGTGCTCTAGGATCAATAGATTCCAAGAAAGTACAATCAACTTCTACCATAAAATAGATTATGTCTTGATAGTTTTCTACAATCCCCTTAGGATTCTTTCTCTTTTCTTCATTTCTCTTTGAAAACCTTTCAATATCCCAAAGATTTCACTATCAATGTGACTCTTCTTCTACATTTTGTAGTATTTACTAATCTATGTTTTATTTGGTTCATCTTGGTTCCATGCATGAGGATGCGTTCTAGGAAATCTATGTAAAATATGGAAAAATAGGTATAGGATTAATGAACCAAATCTGAAAGTATTTGACTTGTCATGTTTTATCCTTAGATTTTCCAATAGTTTCAATTTGAGGACCTCACATACATCATAGTTCTCATTTTCAAAAACCATCTTATAAGCCATCTATATTATTCATGTTGAAATAGAGTTTATTCTGCTTTTGTAGTGCATTTTATATCCTAAAATCATTGCAACCACCCTAACATCATTCTTCTTGATGTCATTAATGGTCATGGATCTCTTGTCTCATTTTGAACCTGTCAAGGTCTCAACTTCCTTTTTCATGTTCTTTTCAGTGACAAGAATCTTTCCTGCATTCTCCAAACTAGTGATCAGGTGAATTAGGTCTCTTGTGATCTTGACTGTTTGATCACCAACCAAAATAACTGATCATGAATCTTGTTGAGTACAATTTCGATCCATTCTGGCTCATCAAACTCATAAAACTCTACATATTGTAGAATATTTAGGTTTTCTAATTTTGGGAATGAGGGATTCAGTTTTCCATCCTCACCAAACATGCTTATCAATTCTCTATGTATCTCTATATCACCACTTGACTCATATTTGCATTTTATATATGCCCTAATGTCTTCAACATGAAAAAATCCATGAGGGGTTTGCGAAAATGCACCCTCTGGATCATCTTCCATTGACTTGAATAAATGTTTCTTGAACTTGTATCCATTTCTTTCTTTAATATCAAAGACTTGAGGTGTATCCATGACTTCAAACTATAAATGTTGAAAGGTAAGTTTATAATAGATTAAATACCTTGATAGAAAAAGTAGGTTTTATGCAACATTTGATCTCATAGCTCAATCAATCTACATCAAAATAATCATAGCGCTACTTGAAAATGATTGAATGGTGATCAAAATGACTAAGTATGCCCTTAAGTAGCTTCATAAAGCATTTCTGACAACCTTTAAAATATATCTAAAAAGAGTTGTTTCAAGCCATTCACCCATACAACTGTTGGAAAACAATCCAAAATGCATTCCAAGCCTTGTGACCTTAAACAAAGTATTGATTCATACTTATGAAATTGTGCACAACCTTGTAGACTCTCATTATGCATACTAGGGGCTAGATGATTTACTAATGAAATCTTTCAATGCTCCCCCTAAGGCCATGCTTGGCCATTTAGGAAAAAAAAAAGAATTATTAGTATTAGGAAAAGATATAGTAACATCTATTTCTTTCATTTTTCTTCTTCTCCTTCCATACTTTTTCATTGACCTTTCTTCCTTCTTTTATGAAGTTGGGATTAAACTCATTCACATACTGTGTAAGACTTTTTCCAGTGTCACCAATATTTTTCTTTATTTTTGTAGGTGATCTTCTATTTCCAACTGGTCCATTATATCTTTAGTACTTGGCTATATGTCCCTCATTGTTGCACTTGAAATAGGTAACATGTAGTCTCACAAGATGTGACCTTCTTTGATTAGTCTAAAACATCTAGTTCCTTGCAATGTGCCCAAAATTGTTGCATTTATGATAAATTATCTTATTGGATGCAGTGGGTTGTCTAATATAATCTTCACTCTTCCATATTTTATCTAGTTTTCTACACTCATTTCCTATTTGACCAAATGCCCAAAAATTAAAGCAATAACCAGAAAAAGGTTAGGAAACATTCTTACCCTTACAATCCTTCTTCATCTAACCAATTTTTTTGTATCCAAAGAATCTCCCTTTGAAAGGTTTGATCTTCTCCCTAGTTTTATCATTTTGATTGTTCTTCTTGTTGATTGGGTGTCTCATCTATCCTACCTACATATCTCTTTTCTTGAGATTTGGAACATGTATCTTCATTGAAGCCAACTCCTTTCTTATCACCTTTAGGTTTTTATCTTTTTAGTTGTTCATCAATATTGTTACTGCTCGCATAAAGTGTTTCAATATGATTCTTTTCCTCAACAAGCTCTTCTTTAATGATGATATTGTACTTCTCCAATTCTTCATAATTGGTTTTGACATCATTGATTTATACCCTCATTCTTCCCATTTGTACATTTGCACTCTTCAAAGCTTCTTCAAGTTTTTTCTTTTCTTCTTTCTCTTGTTGAGTTTCTTTAGTCATTTACACAGTGATGATCTCACATTCATGCTTTATTACATCCTTTTCCTGTTTGATTTTTTCAATCAAATTATATGAATCATTCTTAGGTTCCCTCATAAGTTATTTCCATTTATTTCTTGAAAATTCAATCTACTCTTTGAGACTCTTGATATAGTTTTAATATTTCTTTATCTTGTATTTTAGTTCAACATTTTTAGCATTAACCTTATCTAGGTCTTCTAGTAATGCCTAAAAGTTTTCTTCCAAACTGCTCGAATCCATCTGGATCTCCCTTAAGCTTTTAGGATTTATATTCAAGGGTCTTGCACTCTGATACCAATTGTTGGGATCAAGCAATACTGAGAGGGGGGTGAATCAGTATTGTAGAACTTTTTTTCCTTTTAAACCAATTCAAAGGATTTTTAACTTAGGGATTTTTTGAAGGCTTTTACCCCTTTTTCTTCTGCAACTGCAACCCTAATCACTAAAAATTGAACCTGTAACCTAAACTCAGTGAATTGAATTCTCTAAAGTATTATGGTGAGGAAAAAGGTCAACTTTTCTAGCAACTTGAAGGGGTATTTTCTAGCTAAATGCATAGCTAAATGGCCTATAATCTATTGGTCATGAAGTCAAATATGATATAATAGTCAATCTAAATTGAAACTTCCTACAAATGAACTCAAAAAGTACCATTTTAATAAAATAGATGTGCTCATTCACTTCTTCAAATGAATAAAAATTCCTAGTCTACTATGTAAAATAAATTACATGGAAATAACGTTAAACAAATCCATTAACTAGCTTGTTGAAATATCTTCCCTTCATAACCAATTTGTTGTTCCTTTCATGCACTTCAGAAACTAGATAGGACATAAAACATGACAATCTTACAATAGCTTGTTGGAATTTCCTCCCAATTATAGGAATAAAGAAGTTTTCCATCACTGGAACATTTTATTTTTTGTTGGGATCAAGAAATACTGAGAGGGGGCTGAATCAGTATTGCAACTTATTCCTTTTAAACCAATTCAAACTTAACCATGTTGTTGGTTTCCCAAAATGGGAGTTTATGCTCTAACAGGAAACCAATACATCTACAAATTTTGAGGATGGGTTAGATCCAAATATGGTGCTCTAAAGATGAATGGACCAACTATAGGGACAAACTGCCCTCTGCACTTCTGGCTCTGCAAAACCAAGGAGGGTGCTCCTAATCCAGCAACAAACCCTACTTTACTAATTCACTGACTGGATTTAAATGTAATAGATAAATGATAAGAGAAACCTAAATGATGATCATTCATTCATAGATTTTTCACTATCACTATGTGGTAAAAATATTCTGTAAATCACAGTACTTTAAAGAATTTTGACAATTTTATGTGTAAAGATGGAAATATCAGTAGAATTCTTTCAAACACTAATCTCTATGAGAAAAATTCACTGTCAACCAGTGTCTTATCCATTGGGCAACACTTCCACTACAAGATTGTTATACATGAACAAATATACTGAACTTTGAATGATTTTAATCCTTTAAAAATACTAATCACCCCCTAGTAGATTTTATCAAAGGACTCCTAGGTTCACACTACTTACTGGTGTATCCTTAAGTAAAACTTTAGAGAATTTATGTCATATTCAAAGCTTATTTAGTCTGATCATGGATTAGAGCTGAGAAATATAAACATACACACAGAGATTTATCCATGCAATGAATTATAACAATTCATAATTCAAACAAAAATACTCAAGGAGAGATATAAACCCGAGATTTTATTTCAAATATAATATTAGTATCATGATATCAAAATGCTTTACAATGCGACCCTTCTAAATTTAACTTGAACCAAAAATTATTGTTCTCCTATAGAAATATGCCCTGATACAATCTATGATATCCCAAACTCAAAAAACTTATCAGTCAAATTGATCAAGTTCTCAGTCCTTTACAACTGATCCTGGTAATCCTTTTATAGAATAAGGATTGCAAACAAGCTTCAGATCTTTCTAGAAATGACAAGAAAGGAGTTCTCATACAAGAAAAAAAATGAAAATAGAAACTTTCTTGTTGCAAAACTTTGAGATGGATCGTAAAGATGAGCGCCAAAATCTTGCAATAGCTCCCAAGGTCAGTTCAACTTCTGCTAGGTGTTGTATCTGTATCTATGATAACTGCATGATGTCTTTATCCTTGTGCGCTTTGATCTTGAGGGTTTGGAATATTGCCACCTGCTGCCTCTTTATTTGATGCTTCTTCTTCTTCTAAACCCTCTGAAAGATATGTTGATTCCCAAGTCATATAGGTCTCTTCACTTGGCCAATGAAAGGCAAGGACTTCATCCTTCCTCGGTAATAATTTGTTCCACTCAGCAATGAACTAGGGAACCTCTATTCTTACATTAGCAAAATGCATCCTAGCATCCTGAAGGAGTTCAACAGGTTGTATGAATGGGGTATTATCATCTATACATAAAATGGAGTCTACTTTAGACAATACTTGTCTATCTATTTTCTCAGTCCATTGATCTTTATCTTTAATTACCCCATCTACCTTAATAAGACCAGGAAAATTTTGAAAATCATCCTAGAAATATCTCACCCTTAAGATTTTTGATCTTCTTCTTATACTCCCCCTATTTACCTCAAAATCAAAAAGATCCTTAAGAAACTTGTAAGTGTTCATTAGCTCTATATCCACAATACATTTATCCTTAAATTGATCAAAAATTGACTTCAGACTATCCTTCCTTGCAGCCCATTTTTGCAAAATCTTGTCCATAGTAACTATTTCTTTCTAAAAAGATGTTAAAATGTCTGCCAATTGTTTTGCAGTTTTGTATATTTCTTTAGGTTTCACCTTTGCAACAAAATGTGAAACCACATCCTTTATCTTCTTCTCAAACCCCTGCTTTACCTTTTGATAAATGTCATCCTCATCCATGGAAGGAGGAAGAGGGGAAGGAGGAAATTCAACAATAGGGCTTCATGAGGAAGGCCCAGCAGGGGAAGAATCTATTTGCATCTACTCTGATAGTTGTGTTGGGCCATGCTCTCCCAATCTCTTCTTTAAATTTGCAATTAAAGTATCTCTTTCAAGAATCCCCTATTTCAACTCACCATAAACCTTCAAAACTGTTTCCAACTTTGCAGTGAGTTCTTCCTTCTCCTTGGCCTCTTTTTCTACCACCTTTGTTGTCAATTGTGTTGTGGCCATTACCATACCTGATGCTTCCACCAAAGATGTATCAGTAACCCTTCTTACAATTAGACTCCCTAAAAGATCACCTCTGACAATTTGTTTTCCCGTATTATTTTCATTCTTTCTTAGGGACAACATTACTAAAGCTTGGTGATTGTCACTAAAAGTGACCCCTTTAACAGCCTGTTCTACTTCTTCTTGAGTTTTGTGGAAAGGAGTGGTTTGTTTTCTGACTGCATCAAAAACCACCGCATCAGCTATATCCCACTTTGGAAGGATTAGCACTCCTGATACTTTTAACATATCTCTTCACTATTCTGGAGTGATTAGTTTAAACTTTGTAGTCATCTCCATTTTCACTTCCTCCTCTATGATTTGTAAATCCTTCCCTAGATTCTCTTCATGTTTCTTCGCATAGATTTCTTGAAACTGGTTGATGTTTAATTTCCAAAGAAACTGCATGAAATCCCTAGTTTTAACAAAAGTATCATTAGCTAAGAACCCATCACAAGCTTGTTTAATTATTGGGTCCAATTCTATGCCTACCAATTCCCCTATTGTTAGATCTAGTTTGGGCTCCTCTGGTAGCTCTAGAACTCCTCCATTTATTTCTTCATAGATCATAAAAATTTGACCTAAAGCATCTATTTGTTATACTTGCTTTGCAATCTCTTGGTCATCAAAAAATCTTAGAGGAGACTGTGATGGAGAATAATCCTTTTCAACATGAACAAGTCTTTCTTCTACTCTTTGTTTCTTTGATGGGGGTGGAGAATCTATTACATCCTCAGAGGCTTGAAGATGAGGAGAGTCAGGGACCTCTACACTCTCCTTTTGTTTCTCAATTTTTTGTGAAGTTGATGGGACATCCCTTGTATCAATTTGCCTTTGCTCGCCTTGCTCTGGTATCACAACATTGTAACCAGTCTTCTTTTGCAACATGTACCTCCCTGGGGGTAACCCTTTTGCAAATACAGGCTTGCTTAACAATTGTTTAGCCTTTTCTAGGTCATCCTTCATAACCTTTTCCTTCTTTTCATTTAGGGTCTAAAAAATACCCTGAAAATAATTCATAAGAGTATCTATTTTCTTCCCCATTGGAGTTATGATTTTCAGGGGATCCCATCCAGAATCAAATTATCGAATAAAATCTAATGTCTTCTTGTACACCAGCCATTTTTCTTTCCTAACCTCTTGATCCTGCAACTTTGGAATATTTTTGACAATATCTTCAGGAAAATTAAAGATGTGGTTAATCATGGCACACTTGGCTCTCTTCTTAAACATTTCATTATAGAACCCCTCTGGGTCTGCTGTTCTAGTAATGGCAGTGGCCATAGGGTATGGAGCCAGGATTTTATCCATGTGAACCCATCCACCCTTGGTAATCATGAATTGGTGGGCAATGGTAACATTTGGAAATAAATTTCCCTTGCCTTTTCCAGTGAGGGCATACTCTTCAATATCTTCCAATTGCCTAAGAAATTCTACAATTCCAATCCTAAGGGGTACATGATAAGGCAATATAAAAGGGGTCCCATTGAAACCATACAACCTGATGATAAAAGGGGTCCCATTGAAACCATACAACCTGATGACAGTTGATACATTGTATAAAATGACATCACCCCAATTGTGAATAATATTCAGATTCTTAGAAAACTGATTTGGCCTAATGAGCTGTGCCAATACTGTTGGGATTCTTGGGTTGTCTAAGACAAACAACATCCTGAGTCTGGCTGCAAAATGTTTATCAAAATTTGTGAAACTGTTATCCTTTCTATCCCAGGTCATTGTGAGGCTCCATAATTGGATTGGCATATTTTCACCATCCTTTTGTCTCATTAATTCCATTTCTTGCCCAAGAAAGCTTGCTCCTTTAAACAAAAACATATACATTATGAAAGAATACCAGCAGAAGGGACTGTCATCTTCATTCTTTTGAATCTTCACTAATCCATTATGGATTTTTTCAGCAATGAATGGAGCAAAATCAAAAGTAATAGATAGATGTGAATGCAGAATTTGAATCACCATGTACATCAAATGTATTGGCATCCTCTCACTAACATCCTCTCCAAAAACCTGACATAATGACCAATATGCACCCTTAGCTCTGGAATCAAAATATTCTATTTTAAAAGGCTCCTGTGTGTTCTATCCCATAATAACCATTTTCCCAATTTTGGTGCAGAAATCCTTCAATAATTTGCTTCTGAAATAGTTCCTTTGTGCATCATATACTTGCCTTAGCTCTTCAAAATCAATATTCTCTAAACTGTCTGAGGGTTCACTTAACCTGAACAGCTTCTTGATCTCTTCAACAGAAATTTTGATCAATAGTATTCCCTTTGCATCCCTAACCTCCCTAATGATTGGGTCATAACTCTTTGCAAGCTAGATCATCAAATCAACATCTAAAAAGACACCGGGTACCACAATTTTTCCCATGTCAGACTGCCATATATTTCTTGCAGGGTGAGGGGCATTTCTCTAACTAAAACCTACTTTGAATAAATCTAATCCAGTGATATCAAAGTCACCACTTGCATTGATTGTACCAATTTTGGCTTCCCTAATAAAATTTTCTATGTCATATAAACCCTCTACTACTTTTACCCTAGGGTCTTTGGGAATCAGACTCTTGGTTTTCACTAGGTTAGTAGTAGAGCCGGGTAGTAACTACAACAAATCCTCATGCAAACCTCTTTTACTATACTCAATTTTATCAGACAATTATTTCCTTGGTGCCATTTTTAGGGTTTATCTTAAAGAAACCTTTGCAAGATATACAGACTATAGAACTATGATTCTTTTAGTAGGGAAGCAATTCATATAAGTATTTCACCAACCTCTTTCTAGGAAATCACTGGGAGACAACAGCTAGTCCTTGCAATTCTTCACGCTTGAGTCTCTACAATTTTTTGACTTCTTTATGCTTATGAGAGTGCATAGAATCTTGATATATGAGCAATTAAAGCAGTCATTTCAGCAATTCATTTAGCACGATTCAACCATTACTCCTCTAAAAAAATGAACTCTCACTTCTTAATGGGAACTTCAAATTCATGTCACTTTATCTCCAGTTTGAATTAGAACCGTTGATTTTTACTAGAAGATGATCTAACGGCCTATCGCATGATTGCATAGCCTAAAAATCACTCATACAAACATACGACAAGCCGTCACTTAGTCTCTTTATTAGAAACAATCCCCTATAACTCTTATTGTTAAAACAAAACATTAGTCGCATGATCGCATAGCTTGAAAGAAGCTTATGCGAACATGCGACAAACCATTAGCCTTCAATCGCCGTCATCTTTTCCTCAAGTTACTGGTCCCACTTTGCCTTTGTCAATAATGAGATAACACGTCAAAAACCCTTAACAGGTGGATCGGTTTTTCTTTTTTCCTTTCAGTGTCCCCACTTACTGACAACTGCCACATCAATAGGACTTTTCAACCAACCATTAGGGGCCACATGTGCAGAGCTGGAAATGGACCCACCGAGAATTACACTAAGCTTTATGTGAGATCAACGGTTATTTACATGATCGCATAGACCTCTAAGATTCCATGCGATTATACAGATACCATCAGATCTTCCCTTCATTACTTTCAGCTTTGAAGATTCCTCTGACATTGGTCCCACTGTCCTTTACAAATAAAAAGCTGCCACTTGTGAAATATCTATCAGCAGTCCCACTTTGTTTCCACATTAAGCTTCACTGTAAGATCAACGGTTATTCACATGATCACATAGGTCTCTAAGATTCCTTGCAAACATACGACCACCGTTAGATCTTCTTTAAAGATACAAAGCTGAATGAAAGCCAAAACATTAGAATATAAGGTATTTAGGACTTAGGACATATTATTTATATCACCTGGCCTTTAGACTTAGGGAAAATAAAAGATATGACCCCCGCATGATGATAAAATAAATGGACGTGCTTTTCTATTAACCTAAGTGACTCAAAAAAGGTAACACTCAAATAGAAATGAATAGAGCGACCTAGGGTTTTTTGAAAATGGCATATATCTAGGGTTTTTCTCAAGTTTAACTCTTAGTTAGGGCTCACTAGATACTAAGGAAAAATAGATAATTTTGCAAGATTTTTTATGGGTTTTCTGTAGCAAAATTGTCACAATCTTTTAACACTTATGCACACTTCAATTTTATAAAAATTTCACAAGATTGACATACTGAAGAATTGAAGTGCCAATAGTGGCTCTATTTGGGGATGTATGCCTCTTGCAGGCATGACAAGAATTCAGAATCTCTGGGATAAGTAGACCATCTATTGAAACAAAACAACTAACCTACTCACACAACTGTAAAAAGAAAACACACAACTGGGAAAGGGAAACTAACTACTGTTCATGGATAATGAGAGTACCTTAATAAAAATACAACTTGAGGAATTTTCCATGAATTGGCAATTCCATTTTATTCCCAATCAAGTCCTTCAGAATGTATGAATCAGGTCCCCATGTTTGACTGATCAAATATGGTCCCAACCAAATAGGGTTAAATTTATTATGTTTACCCTTTTCTTCAAGCCTGGCATTCCACATCAGGACCAAATCATTATCTTGAAAACTTCTAATTGTAGTTTTTTTGTCATACAAATTCTTATACTTGAGCTGAGATCTCAAATTTGTATCATGTGCTTCCCTCCTTGATTCATCTACTTGTATCAGGTCCTGTAATCTAATCTTCATTTCATCATCTTGATCATCATCATACAACTGAATGAACTTGTACATTTGTAGCAAATTATTTTGTGGTAACCTAGCATGGATACCATATACTAAATCAAAAGGAGCACACCCTATAGCCTTCTTGATTGTCACTCTGTCAGCCCACAGAGCTAACTGTAGTTTTGAATCTCATGCCTTCTTGTTTGCATCTAAGACTCTCTTTAAAAAATTTATCAAGCTTTTGTTACTTGATTCAGCCTGACCATTTCCTTGAGGATGGTAAGGAGTAGAGTATGAAATTTTTATACCATATTGTAAACAAAAGCTAGCAAATTCTTCGGATCTAAAACACAAAGCATTGTCTACAACCAAAACTTCAGGGCATCCAAACCTTATCAGCAAATTTTGCATCAGGAAATCAATAACAACTTTACTAGTTTCTTTTTTAGTGGGAATGGCCTCCACCCACTTTGTAATGTAATCAGTTGCAACCAATATATAGGAATGTCCCCCACTGGATTTGTTTGGGATCTCTCCTATGAAATCCATACCCCACTTTTGAAAAGGGGCTTCCATAGTTACGGGACTCAAAGGCAAATTTCCACTGAATTTCAATTTTCCTGAAAATCTCTGACAAGCATCACATTTTTTGACAAAGGAATGTGCATCCTTGAAAATACTTGGCCACCAAAATCTAGACCTTAGTATCTTATGTACAGTAGTCTTGGCCATATAATGGCCACCACACACACCTTCATGCATTGCTTGCAATAGATCATTAGCCTTTTGAGGGTCAACACATTTCAGCAAGACACTCTCATTACTCCTCCACCATAATTCTCCTTTAATGATCACATATTTTAGAGCATGTAATTTGACAGTCCTCCTTTTTTGGTCTTCCATATTAGAAGGAAGTAAGAGCTTTTGCAAGTATCCAATGATATCTTTGTACCATTCACAGCAATCTAAATCACAAATGTATGGCCTTTGATCTTCTTCAAGAGTGTTGATGTGATTAGCATCCAAATTGCTTTGGGCCATAAGTTTTGCTAACCCCAATCCTCTTACTAGTTTGGTGATTTGGATATCAATATTAAACTCTTGGATTCTATTTATCCACCTGCATCTTCTCCCTGAAACTTCTTGTTGAACCAAGATGTCTTTTACAACAGCACTGGGCACATATGCAACTACAGTTGCCCCTACCAAATAACATTTGAAATTCTTGATAGCTTTGACCAATGCATAGGCCTATTTCTCATTTATATCATAATTTAATTCAGCTACCTGCAATGATTTACTAAAAAAGGAAATGGGTTGTTTAAAACCCTCTGAGTTCTTCTATAACAATACTGCAGCTATAGTATGATAAGAAGCAAATGAAAAGATTTGGATCGGCTTACTGAAATCTAGTGATCTTAATATAGGGGCACTTTTAATAGCCATTTTTATATTAGGAAAATCTTGCTTGGCCTCATTATTCCATTCCATCTTTGTATTCTTCTTTAGCATCTTAGAGATGGGAACACTGATTTCAGCAAAGTTTGTAACAAACCTTCTGACAAAGTTTATTTGACCAAAGAAAGATTGGATACCTTTTACATTTTTTGGCAATGGTACCTTGTCTATTGTTGTTACTCTCTCAAGATCAATCTTGACTCCATCATTAGATACAATATGTCCCAAAATTTTACCCTCAGTTACTCCAAAGGAACGCTTCCTTGAGTTAAGGGAAATCCCATATTCTAGAGCTCTTACAAAGATTTTTTCCAAGTGACCACAATGTTGGTCCTTCTTTTCTGAATAAACTATCAAATCATCCTAATAAACAATAAGAAATTTTTTTATGAAATCTGCAAAGGCTACATCCATGGCTCTTTGAAAGGTAGCCCCAGCATTAGTTAAACCAAAGGGCATCCTAACATACACAAAAGTACCCCATGGAGTGGTAAATGCAGTTTTGAACTGTTCTGATTCTTTGACAACTACTTGATTATAACCTGAAAAACCATCCATCATGGACATTAATTTAGATCCAGTAACCCTCTGTAACATGGCTTCCATGTTTGGTAAACCATAATTGTCCTTTAAATAATTTATGTTAAGATTTCTAAAGTCTACACACAACCTGATGTCTCCATTCTTTTTTCTTACAGGGACAAGATTAGAAACCCATGTTGAATGCCTAATAGGTTGAATGATGCCTACATCACTCATCTTTTTTAGCTCATCCTACATTTTTGGTGCCAAAGTAGGGTTGACAGGTCTCAAATTTTTTCTAAAAGGTTTGGTATTTTCCTTCAAAGGAATTTCATGTTGGAACAAGTCTTCTCTATATGCCTTTAAATCATCATAAGACCAAGCAAAGACATGTCTATACTTTCTAAGAAGACCTATCAGAGACTTTTTTATTTCAGGAGTCAGGCTTCCCCTAATATATACATTTTTTGGGGCTTCCTTTGTTCCTAAATTTATTTCCTCTAAACCTTCAGGATTGCTTAAAAGCTTTGCCTGGGAAGAGCTATCATGGCTATCAAATGCTCTTTCCAACACTACCAAACCCTTTGGGACTTTATTTTTTTTCAACTGCAAGATCTCCTTGCCAAGGAGAGAGTCCTTATTATCCGATGTTTCTACATACTCACCAAAATTTATCTCTTTATCTTCAAAACTTGCATCATAATGCAGAAATCTTAAAATGTCCAAGTCATTATCAAAAACTTGCCAATTTTCATAATTATCTGGTATGGATGGCCTAGTCTGAATCTCAATCCTAGATATCCTTGCAAAAGTGATATCCTCTAGCCTTAATGCAATGTTAGCCAATAAATCAACCATTCTATTATGTCCTCTATCCATCCAATTAATACAGAAAGCATCAAACTGTTCTATCTCATCCCAAACAACATTCCTATATTGTTTTAACCTTTGGTTTCTTGAAACATATTTGGATCTAATCTGAGATACAACTAATTCTAAATCTCTAATAACTCTGAGATTTTTGATCTTGTGCTTTGAGGCTAATCTTAATCCTATCAGTAAAGCCTCATACTCTGCAGTATTATTTGTACAAGTAAATGACAGGGTGAAGGAAAACTTAAAAGTTTTTTCAGTGGGGGAAATTAACAACACACCTACACCAGATCCCTCTTTAGAGAAAGCACCATCAAAGTACATGGTCCAAAGATCATTTTGAATTGTTACATTTATTTCCTCCTGAGCCAACAGAGAAGGTTCATCTTCATTATCATTACTCTGTACTTGAAAGAAATTTATGTCAGTATCTAGAAAAACAATTCATGTTATTATCACTAGCTTCTTCCTCAATCATGTCAGGGGTTCTAACTTCCTTGAGTAACTTTATGCTTTCACCAATGATATTAAAAGTAGCATAAGATAAGTCACACTAGATGCTACCTCCCATTGTTACACTCCATTTTCTTGATAACAGTATTCCATATTGTGGAGGAATATCCATAACTAAAACACTCAGTCAATTGTTTCTCAGGACAAGCAGTAAGCCTATAAGGTAAGGATTTTATTGTTCCAATTACTGGTACCTCTCTAGAGTCCATTGTCTAGCATCTCCCATGAGGAGTATCAACCTACAATCCCATTGATCTCATAATTTCAGTAGGCATGACAGTATTTGAGGCTCCTGAGTCAATCATGCAATTTTTCAACATTTTATCATTTATGACCAATGTCAGGAAAAAAGGATCAACAACTCCCATAAAGGTATTCACAACATTAGTGTCCAAATAGATCTGAGGAATTTTTGAAATAATTTCTTCAATGTCCTTCTTTTTAGTTGGATCTTGACCCTTCATTCTAGTATTCACTGGTTCCTGGATGTCTGTGGTTTGAACACCATTTATCCATGTGAGGGCTTTCTCTTTTTGTTCATTTATCCTCATCATCTCCAATAAAGGCACTTTTATTGTGATCTAAGATAACAACTGATTCATGTCAATAGGTGCATAATTTAAAATAGATAAGTCTATCTTGCCTTTTGGGGTATCCTTGACTTCAGGTTGCGTGGTTGTACCCAATTGTTCTTTATCCATTGATTTATTTTTAGGTTGGGAATTTGGGGTAGTAGCCATTGGAGTTTTAGCCTTGATCTTAAAAACCTTGATTGGTTTAGTAGGCTTTTCAGTGCCCTTTTGCTTTAATTTCTTGGCATCATCAGCAGCCTTATTTTTTGTGGCAGACTATTTTGCATCTTCTTTATCCTTTTAATAAAGACACCTGTTGGTTTGCCAAATGTTTTCTCAACAATCCTCTTTCTAAGGACATAATTACTCTTGGCCTATGTCACCATATCAACAGTGATCTGGGCTATCCCTTCATCAGAGGGTCTTCTTAATACAATAGGTTCTTCAACTTGTTCAGAGTTGTTATTTATATCTTCAATTTCTTCCTCTTCTTCATCAGAAAAAACTTGTTGATGGTAAGCCTCTCCTCTATTCTAAGAATGATTTACATCCTAATTTTCATTTTCTTCATTAGAGTCAACCTCTTCGACAAATTTAGCAAAGGTCATTCCACAACCTCTATCATCATATGATTCATCTTCCTCCTCTTCTTGTTCAATACTTTCAGACATATTCTGAGAAATCACACAATAATCTGAATCATGAGGGGATTGGCACACAGTGCACCATGGAATTTCACCAGTCATATTAACTAAATGCTTTTGCAAAGGGTCAAGGGTTTTATCATTTGGCCTCATATCCTTCTTTTCTGGGACAATAGGTTTTCCATCCTTCCACTGTGTATTGTAAGGATAGTTCTACATCCTAGGCTACCTATTGAAATTATTTGGAGGAGGTCTATCATTTCCCTAAAACTTATTTTTAATTTCCCCTAGTTTCAGATCCTTTAAGGCATTTAGGATCTTCTTGAGGTTATCATCCTCCCTAGATTTTATATTTGTAGGTTTATCAACTTCTTTCTTTCCAAACCTAGAGGTTTTAGGATCCTCTCTTCTTCCTAGTTTTCTAGATACCCTTCTATTGCTCTCAATGTTTACCACAAATCTTTGAGCTTCTCTAATAGTCCTAGGGTTCTTATCCCTAAGAAGGTATCCCATCTTGGCATCAAAAGCATTCAGATATGTTGCTAGACATACCTTCTCATCCAATCTCATGACTTGGAAGAGTTTGTGCATTGCCTTTTGAAACCTCACATTGAATTCTAGGACTTCCTCATTCTGGTTTTTCTTTATATTGTTAAATTCATTTAACATAAAACCCTCATTAGTCTTATCACCTTACCGATCTTTAAAACAACTTATAAAATCACCCCAAGAACCAGTACAATCATAAGGGACCCCCCTGAACCAGTCTCTTGCATCTTCAGTTAAAGATTGAACAAACAATTTCATGATGACATCTTCATATTCTATTTCATAGTCATCAATCATATCAATAAAGTTCTTTAGATTCTCTACATAGGAAACAACATTATTTCTAGTAAACTTAGGTAATTTCTCTCTAATCTTTGCAGGAATCAAATTAGGATAACCATCAATATTGTTAAAAATAAGCTATCTGTACCTTTCAATGTGAACTAGTCCTCTTTTTAGTGAAGCACCTACTTGAGAAGTGGAAGCTTTGTTATTTGTTGTATTAGGAACATTTACAGAAATCACCGGTGTGACAATAGTAGCCTGATTAGCAGAATTTCCAATATTAACATTAGGTGTTATCCTAGGGTTAGTTGGAATGAAAGGAGCAGAAGATTGTCTGAGAAAGTCAACTTTCTTTTTCATTTCCAAAGTAGTAGCTTCAATTTTTTCTTTTTCTAATTCTTTAGCAATAACCTCTTGTTCTCTTCTAGCCCTTTCTAAATCATTTTCCAATATGGACAAAGGATCTATTTAAGAATTGTCATTTGTAGGCTCATTTATTGTGATCCCTTTTGAAATCTATTTTCCTTTATCCTTAGGCTTCCTAACTTCAGCAATGGGCCGGATAATAGGTTGTTCACCAACCTCCTTGGGGGCTTCTACAAAATTTATGGCCTTCAAAGTCATCAACTATCTTTTGAGTTGATTTGCCCTAATTTGGGCCTGTCTTATTTCAGTTTCCTTTTCAGCTTCTCTTTCCTTCCTAATTGCAATTTATTCCTGGATACTTTTCTCTAAATTATAGTCTTCTTCAAAAATATCCTCCAAATCTGGAAGAGTAGTGTCAGACGGTGAATTTTCAGATGTAAAATCTGCTTGCTGATTTCTAGTATTTTTAGGACTTTCAGAAGGAGAAGGTCCCCAGGTTGGGGGATCATTTATTCCTTCCAGGCCCCTGCTCTTACTTCTTGACCTTCTGATTTCCTTTTGAGATTCTACATCTGGGTTCATCTTTTTCTTATGATGAACTTCATCATTTTTATGAAAATAAAAATCCTCATATGCTCCTAAACCCAAATCAACTGCCTCTTCGTACTCAGAGGTATTTTCTTCTTGGTCATGAATGAGTTGGTGATTTATTTTCATTTTTTTCTTTTGTTTCCATGTTTGAGACATATCACCACTATTCTGATTTCTTCTAGGTAAATAAGTCCTAGAAGTGCTTGGAAGTTCACCTTCTAATCTACTTTCTAGATGGTCCTTCCTCCAAGCCCTAGTATTTCTTTGACTCATAATTGCAAGTATGTGAAACAATTTCTTGTTTTCTTATTATCTTTACTCATCACTACTGTAGAGACTTTCAAAGTCACCACCAACACAAGTAAAGAAATATCTTCACACACTTAGTAGATCAAAGTATTCAATACTTGGTAAGTAATCAAAACAAAGATTACTATAAACAAATGCAAAGATAAATGAGATGTTTAGGTTCTGACTTAATCAAAGCTTGCAAATATTCCTCTATTTTCCAATGGTGCTTTACTAGTTCTAAGAAATAAGAAGGCCAGGAGTCTAGCTCAATTTGTACCTGCATTATTTGATATTCAAATTTATATTACCAGAGATCAAAAAATCATAGTATTTCAATCCCTATTCCCCAGTAGAGTCACCATTTTTTGATTTCCTAAAATGGGAGTTTATGCTCTAATAGGAAACCAATACATCTACATATTTTGAGGATGGGTTAGATCCAAATATGGTGCTCTAAAGATGATTGGACCAACTATAGGGACAAACTGCCCTCTGCACTTCTGGCTCTACAGAACCAAGGAGGGTGCTCCTAATCCAGCAACAAAACTTGCTTTACTAATTCACTGACTGGATTTAAATTTAATAGATAAATGATAAGAGAAACCTAAATGATGACCATTCATTCATAGATTTTTCACTATCACTATGTGGTAAAAATATTCTGTAAATCACTGTACTTTAAAGAATTTCGACAATTTTATGCGTAAAGATGGAAATATCAGTAGAATTCTTTCAAACACTAATCTCTATGAGAAAACTTCACTGTCGGCCAGTGTCTTATCCATTGGGCAATGAACACCTGCATACACATAGAGATTTATCCATGCAATGAATTAGAACAATTCATAATTCAAACAAAAATACTCAAGGAGAGATATAAACCTAGGATTTTATTTCAAATATAATATCAGTATCATGATATCAAAATGCTTTACAATGCAACCCTTATGAATTTAACTTCAACCAAAAATTATTGTTCTCCTATAGAAATATGCCCTAATACAATCTATGATATCCTAGACTCAAAAAATTTATCAGTCAAATTGATCAAGTTCTCGGTCCTTTACAACTGATCCTAGTAATCCTTTTATAGAATAAGGATTGCAAACAAGCTTCGGATCTTTCTAGAAAAGACAAGAAAGGAGTTCTCATACAAGAGAAAAAATGAAAATAGAAACTTTCTTGTTGCATTTCTTTGAGATGGATTGTAAAGATGAATGACAAAATCTTGCAATAGCTCCCAAGGTCAGTTCAACTTCTGCTAGGTGTTGTATCTGTATCTACGATAACTTCTTGATGTCTTTATCCTTGTGAGCTTTGATCTTGAGGGTTTGGAATATTGCCACCTGCTGCCTCTTTATTTGATGCTTCTTCTTCTTCTGAACCCTCTAAAAGATATGTTGATTCCAAAGTCATATAGGTCTCTTCACTTGGCCAATGAAAGGCAAGGACTTCATCCTTCCTCGGTAATAATTTGTTCCACTCAGCAACCAACTGGTGAACCTCTATTCTTACATTGGCAAAATGCATCCTAGCATCCTGAAGGAGTTCAACAAGTTGTATGAATGGGGTATTATCATATGTACATAAAATGGAGTCTACTTTAGACAATACTTGTCTATCTATTTTCTTAGTCCATTGATCTTTATCTTTAATTACCCCATCTACCTTAATAAGACCAAGAAAATTTTGAAAATCATCCTGGAAATATCTCACCCTTAAGATTTTTGATCTTCTTCTTATACTCCCCCTATTTACATCAAAATTAAAAAGATCCTTAACAAACTTGTAAGTATTCGTTAGCTCTATATCCACAATACATTTATCCTTAAATTGATCAAAAATTGACTTCAGACTATCCTTCCTTGCAGCCCACTTTACAAAATCTTGTCCACGGTAACTAATTCTTTCTAAAAAGATGCTAAAATGTCTGCCAATTGTTTTGCAGTTTTGTATATTTCTTTAGGTTTCACCTTTGCAACAAAATGTGAAACCACATCCTTTATCTTCTTCTCAAACCTCTTCTTTACCTTTTGATGAATGTCATCCTCATCCATGGAAGGAGGAAGAGGGGAAGGAGGAAATTCAACAATAGGGCTTCATGAGGAAGGCCCAGTAGGGGAAGAATCTATTTGCATCTACTCTGATAGTTGTGTTGGGCCATGCTCTCCCAATCTCTTCTTTAAACTTGCAATTAAAACATCTCTTTCAAGAATCCCCTATTTCAACTCACCATAAACCTTCAAAACTGTTTCCAACTTTGTGTTGGATACAATTGTCTGAAGGACATTGTTGGATTAGCTATGTGTTGTCTTTGATATCACACAAATGTCATATCAATTATTGTTCTCAGTATCTACCAAGTTCAGTCAGTCAGCTAAGCGATTCTTAGTATCTACCAAGTTCAGTCGGTCAGCTAAGTGGTTCTCAGTATCTACCGAGCTCAGTCGGTCAGCTAGGTGGTTTTTAGTGTCTACCGAGTTCTCTCAGGTGTCTAAAGGAAACATGACAAGATATCAGTGTTAACTGAGCCTCCTCAGTTATCGAAGGAAATTAGTGGTTACCGAGCTCTCTCGGTCTCCAAAGGATGTTGCAGAATTTGTTGTGGTTATCGAGTTCTCTCGGTCACCAAAGGAAATCTTTTCAGGATTAATGTTTACCAAGCAAGGTTGGCCCTTTCAAAGAATTTTGTTATTACAGTTTGTTTATCCCAGCCAACTTTTATAATAGTTATTAGTGCCGACTTGTCAATCTAAATGATTATGAAATGGCATATATATATAGAAGATAAAATGATGGATAAAAGATATACAGCATGCAAAAATCATTTTGAAGAAAGGTGTGTGAAAATTTTGAAGGATGGTCAGATATCCTTGAGGAGCAGCAAAGATTTAATTGATCAGTAAGGATCTAGTAAAATAGAACAGAGATCTATTTTCAGCAATTCAGTTGCAGGTTATTTCATTGTTACTCTCTAGCAATTGTAGTAGTGATATCAAAATCTCTTAACCGAGTTGGTTTAACAATCATTTTTTAAATCCTCTAACAAGGTAACAGTTCTGTTGAATTGTTTCAAGACCTCTTACAAGGCCACTCCTAGCAAGGTGATTAAATCCTCTAACAAGGTCACATCTAACAGTGTGTTTTGTAGCCTTTTACCGGGTTGGCTTCTAACCGGGCATCACTTCAAAAGAGTGAAAAATAGTAACTAGTTACATTGGTGGTTTTTCCCATATTGGGTTTCCATGATAAATCTGGTGTCTCTTGTGTTCATGTTAGTTTCTTTATTCATGTATGTTAATCAGTGATGAATGCTTAAGAACAGTTTAATTATTACACACTTCAAGGATCAAGTTTTCAGCATTTCTCTGTATATTTACTGAGTGGCATAGTAAATAATTTGTTAAGATATTTAAGGGATCAGTGGTACTATTTTTGTGGTTAACTGATTCACCACCCCCCCCCTCTCAGTTACTGCATCTATATTTCCAACAATTGGTATCAGAGATTTTGGTGCTTGCAGGAAGGGTTTCAAGGACCTAAGCTAAAGATCAGGATGTCTTAACAAAGAGAAATTCCAAGGCTTAACAGAAATAACTTTTCATCATGGCAAGGTCTCATGAGATTACAATGGAAGCCATATATTCTGAAACTACACAACTACTCATGAAATGTGGAACAAGCTGAAGAAAATCTATGGCGGTGATGACAATGTGAAGAGAGCCAAAGCAGAAAGCCTAAGAGGACAGTTTGATGAAATGAAAATGAGAGAAGAAGAAAACATTGCAAAATATGTTGAAAGGATCAAGACAAGTGTTAGTGCAATTAGAGGTTCTGGAGGAAAAATTGATGATGAAACGGTTATAAGTAAGGTTCTTAGAACATTACTCCCTATTTATGCAATAAGAGTTTCTGCTATTCAAGAAAGAAGATGTTGAAGAAAATCACAATATAACTTTAGATGCCTTAGTTGGAAGATTGACAGCCTTTGAATTGGATAACTATGACAATTATGTTCCAACTTCTAAAAATATTGAATCAGCTTTTGAGGCCAAACTTTCACTCAAGAAAGGGAAGAAAATCCAATTAGAAAGTGAAGAAGAATTAGAGGAAAGTTTTGATAGCGATCTTGAAGTTATTGAAGCAATACTTGCAAAGAAGTATTCAAGAGGCAGAGGAAAATACAGAGGTAAAACTCCCTTAATCTATTTTTCATGTGAAGAAATTGGTCATATTGCAGCTAGGTGTCCAAACAAGCAAAGAAAAGATGAGAAGAAAAATTACAAGTACAATGGCAAGAAAACTTTCAAATCATTCAAGGATAAAGGTAAGAAAACATGTTTCTTAGCTAAAGATTCGGATGATAGTGAAGAAGAAATTATTTTCATTGCTGTAAAAGATGAATCTGATAATGATGAAGATGAGATGGCACTTATCTCTCATATAAGCAAGAATGATACATGGATTATAGACAGTGGATGCTCACATCATATGATTGGTGACAGGACCAAGTTTGAACACTTTGAAAACTTTGATGGTGGTAATGTAAGGTTTGGAAACAATGAACCCTGTTGTATAAAAGGAAAGGGATGAATTTTATTAACCAAAGAACTTATATGTGATAATGCATATTGGGTCGAAGGACTAAAGCATAATCTTCTAAGTGTAGCACAGCTAATCAACATTGGATTCAAGGTCGAATTCATAAATGGAAAAGCAAGACTACTGGATGACAAAGGAAAATTGATAGGATCAGGCAAACAAACCAAAGGTAACCTATTTTATCTTGATCTTGGTAATTACTCATGTTTTATTGCTCAAATTGAAGAAAGTTGGCTATGGCACAAAAGGTTATGTCATGTAAATTTTGACAACATGATAAAAATAAGAAAATTCAAGAAAGTAAGAGGTATTCCTACTTTGAAGAAACCTGATGTTGGTCTATGCAAGAATTGTCAAATTGGTAAAATGGGAAAGTCTAGTTTCAAAAGTAAAAACTATCAATCTAAAGATATTTTGGAAATTGTGCATATTGATTTATGTGGACCTATTGGAATTGAGAGCTATACCAAAGAAAAATTCTTTATTCTCTTTGTTGATGATTATTCTAGAATGATGACTGTTATGTATTTAAGAGAAAAGTCTAAAGCATTTGAGAAGTTCAAATGGTATTTAGCAAGAGTAGAAAAGGAAACAGGAAAAAGAATAAAATGCTTGAGATCAGACAGAGGTGGTGAATTCATCTCCCATGAATTCAATAATTTCTGCATTGAAAGAGGAATCAAAAGATAGGTATTAGCCCTGAGAACTCCTGAGTAGAATGGAATAGCTGAAAGAAGGAACAGATCTATCATGGACTGTGCAAGGACTCTAATGATTGAAAAGAACATTGCTATGAAATACTGGAAGGAAGCTATCAGCACTATAGTTCATACCTTGAACTGAGTACAGCTGAGAAAAGACACATTCAAGACTCCATATGAGCTATGGTATGGCTACAAACCAAATGTAAGTTACCTAAAAATATTTGGTAGTAAATGTTACATCTTGAAAGAATCTAGAAAAGGAAAATTTGATGTAAAAAGTGATGAAGGAATATTTTTGGGATATTCTTGCAAAAGTAAGGCATATAGATGTCTAAATTTGTCTACTCACAAAATCATAGAAAGTGCACATGTGAGAATTGATGAGTTTGCAGAAAAGATTGAAGAAGAAAGCAAAAAGGAACTAGAGGACTATAGAAAATTTGTTTACATCAAACCTGATACATTGCTAGACACATGTAAGGAGACTACATCTACCGAGCCCAGTACAGTAACCAAGTCACAAGAAGAAGTTCTAACCGAGTCACAAAGTACCGAGTCTTAGTCTGAAGCTACCGAGCAAGTATCTACAGAGCCCGAGAAATCTGAACCTAAAGATGAAGAAGATGACAATATAACTCATTCAAGAAGCAAGGAACCTGTATTAGCCAAGTACGTCAGAAGGCATCATAAACAAGATCAGATTATTGGAAACAAATCAGATGGTACTATGACAAGAAGTAAACTAAAAGGTACATGTTTATTTGCTGATTTTGAACCTAAAAATGTCAAAGATGCATTAGAAAATGAAAGTTGGATTGAGGCTATGAATGAAGAAATAGATAAAATAGAGAAAAATAAGACATGGACTCTTGTACCTAGGCCTAAAGATAAAAATGTAATTGGGACAAAATGGGTATTCAGAAATAAATTGAATGAAGATGGTCAAGTATCAAGAAACAAAGCAAGATTGGTATGTAAAGGATATTCTCAAGAAGAAGGAATAGATTATGGAGAGACTTTTGCTCCTATTGCAAGATTAGAAGGTGTGAGGACTTTACTTGCATATGCAGCACATAAAGGTTTTAAGGTATATCAGATGGATATCAAATCTGCTTTTCTCAATGGTATTCTTGAGGAAGAAGTCTACATTGAGCAACTTGAAGGTTTTGTTGATCCAGACAAAAGGGATATGGTCTACAAATTACACAAAGCATTGTATGGTCTGAAACAAGCTCCTAGAGCATGGTATGAAAGATTACATAACTATCTTACTTAGATTAATTTCAAAAGGGCTAATGACAACAACAATTTATACATCAAAGAAGGATCAGATAACAAAATTGTTTTGGCAGAAATATTTGTGGATGATACTGTGTTTATAGGAAATGATGATCAGTGCAAAGAATTTTCAGAGCTTATGAACAAAGAATTTGAAATGTCTATGTTTGTTCAGATAAAATTCTTTGTTGGACTTCAGATTCAGTAGAACAAAAATGGTATCTACATTACTCAGTCTAAATATATCAGGGAAATACGTAAGAAATTTGGTATGGAAGATTCAAAACCAGTTGGTACACCCATGTGTACTAGACTGAAGCTTACCAAAGATGATGATTCAAAAGAAGTAGATCAGACCTTATACAGATCAATGATTGGAAAATTACAGTGTGTAGTACACACAAGGCCTGATATTGCCTTAGCAGTTGGAATAGTGGCAAGATTCTCGGCTAAACCCAAAGAAAATCACATGATGACAATCAAAAGAATCTTGAGGTATTTAAGGGGAACTGAAGATTATGGCTTGTGGTATAAATTTGGAGGAAATTTGGATTTAAAAGTGTTTACTGATACTGATTGGGCAGGAAACATTGATGACAGAAAGAGTACAAGTGGTGGTGCATTCTTTCTTGGCAAGAGGTTAGTATCTTGGACTAGTAAAAAGCAAAACTGCACATCCCAATCCATAGCAGAAGTAGAATATGTTGCTGCAGCAGTAAACTGCTCTAATATTATATGGTTTAAATAGCTTTTGGAAGGCATGAAGGTTGAGATCAAAGAACCAGTTGTTATGTTTTGTGATAATACAAGTGCAATAAATATTTCAAAGAATCCAGTAATGCATTCCAAAACTAAGAACATTGCAATTAAATATCACTTTGTCAGAGAATTGGTGCAGGACAAGCAAATTGGATTGGAATATATTCATACAAAAGAACAAATTGCAGATATCTTCACCAAACCACTACCTAAGGATGCATTCTTGTATCTAAGAGGCAAGTTAGGGGTCACTCCCCTGTCCGAGGTTCACTAAATAAAGTTTTAGTGATGCATCAACTAGAACATGTTGAAGATCAATCAGTTGATGCAACATAGTCAAGGAATCATTGCATATGAATCAGTACATAAGGTACATTGATATTTACTAAAATTGTGTTAATTGTCTTTGGCATGTGTTGTCAAAGAGGGAGAGTTTGCTATCATTTCAAGAAATTTTTAAGAAGAATAACTTGAGAAGTTAAGAGGGAGAGTTCTCAGTCAAAGAAAGATTAGAGAAAGAAGTTTGAAGATGATGGGAATCAGAATGAAGCTAAGGATATATTTCTTACTCTTGGCTTATCTACGAAATTTCATTGTGCTATGACATGTTGTGTTGCCATCAATGCCAAAGAGGGAGATTGATGGATACAATTATCTGAAGGACATTGTTGGATTAGCTATGTGTTGTCTTTGATGTCACACAAATGTCATATCAATTATCATTCTCAGTATCTGCCGAGTTCAGTCGGTCAGCTAAGCGGTTCTTAGTATCTACCGAGTTCAGTCAGTCAGCTAAGTGGTTCTCGGTATCTACCGAGCTCAATCGGTCAGCTAGGTAGTTTTTAGCGTCTACCAAGTTCTCTCGGGTGTCTAAAGGAAACATGATAGGATATCAGTGTTAACCAAGCCTCCTCGATTATCAAAGGAAATTAGTGGTTACCGAGATCTCTCAGTCTCCAAAGGATGTTGCAGAATTCACTGTGGTTACCGAGTTCTCTCAGTCACCGAAGGAAATCTTTTCAGGATTAATGTTTACCGAGCAAGGTCGGCCCTTTCAAAGAATTTTGTTATTACAGTTTGTTTATCCCAGCCGACTGTTATAATAGTTATTAGTGCCAACTTGTCAATCTAAATGATTATGAAATGGCATATATATATAGAAGGTAAAATGATGGATAAAAGATATACAGCATGCAAAAATCATTTTGAAGAAAGCTGTGTGTGAATTTTGAAGGATGGTCAGATATCCTTAAGGAGCAGCAAAGATTTAATTGATCAGTAAGGATCTAGTAAAATAGAACAGAGATCTATATTTAGCAATTCAGTTGCAGGTTATTTTATTGTTACCCTCTAGCAATTGTAGCAGTGATATCAAAATCTCTTAACCGAGTTGGTTTAACAACCATTTTGTAAATCCTCTAACAAGGTAACAGTTCTGTTGAATTGTTTCAAGACCTCTTACAAGGCCACTCCTAGCAGGGTGATTAAATCCTCTAACAAGGTCACACCTAACAGTGTGTTTTGTAACCTTTTACTGGGTTGGCTTCTAACCGGGCATCAGTTCAGAAGAGTGAAAAATAGTAACTAGTTACATTGGTGGTTTTTCCCATATTGGGTTTCCATAGTAAATCTGGTGTCTCTTGTGTTCATGTTATTTTCTTTATTCATGTATGTTAATCAGTGATGAATGCTTAAGAACAGTTTAATTATTACACACTTCAAGGATCAAGTTTTTAGCATTTCTCTGTATATTTACTGAGTGGCACAGTAAATAATTTGTTAAGATATTTAAGGGATCAGTGGTAATATTTTTGTGGTTAACTGATTCACCCCCCCCCCCCTCCCCTCTTAGTTACTGCATCTATATTTCCAACAATTAGGTAGTCACCTTAAGTAACTATGGCTGGCCCAAGCTGGTCAACCTCATTTTATAATAAAGTGACATTCAATTAATAAACCCTAAGAGTTTAATGAAGGCTTTTGAACTTAGGGATTTTTTGAAGGCTTTTACCACTTTTTCTTCTACAACTACAACCCTAATCACTATAAATGAAACTTGTAAACTAAACCTAGTGAACTAAATGCTCTAAAATCTAATGGTGAGAAAAATGGTCAACAAGTATTTTGATCCATAGTGCTCCACATTGCAATATTTTTCTTTGTGGATCTGGTGAGTGTGTTTGGGATATTGATGTGTGTCCTCAAATCAATTAGTTTGTGATTTGGAGGTTTGCAAGATATTTTTCTTGGGTGATAGTAATTATTGTTGGTGTTTAAAGGTTCAGAATATTGATGTTGATGATTCCACTAATTTGAGTTGATGTCTATGTTGATATGGAATTTCATGATTCTTTTGGATGTTTCTAGATCATGCTCCTATTGTGTTGTTGGTTCACATTAATCGTGGTGCTCATATTTGATGATTTTTAGTTGGTGAGTTCATGTTCTTGGCCAACTTGGTTTTGTAGCATGTTGTGAATGATCGAGGCATAATTCTTGGAGGTGTTTCATGTTTGAGGCATGCAATGTTGATCTAGTTTATGTGTTAGATGACATTCATTGGTTCACATTGAATACTGTAATTGAGAGGTTATATTTTTAATATTTAGATGTGATAGTTTTTCCAACCTTGTTTATTTTGATGCAGGAGTATCCTGGGTGTAAGAGCAATCTTGAATCACCCCAAAAAAAAAAATTCTGGTTTCTTTTCAATAAGGGCTATCTTGTGCAGAGCTTCTATTTATGGAAACTTACTATTTTTAGTAAGTTGGTCATACGATCTCGGAATGTTCTGATTTCACAAGTGGAGGTTCATCTTAGTCATATCAGCCTACCAATTAGGTTTCATTGCCCCATCATCTGTATTGGTGAAGTTATTGAGGTTTTTGGGTACAAAATCTTTCAGGTCAATTTTGAAGGCCTTAGAGGCTCTGGATCGTGATTGATTCCTGGTTGGCTGGAGCTTGCGTGAGTCAAGCATTGTAGATCAGGTCTTTCCATTTTTGAAAAGTGGTTTTAATAGAAAAATGGAGATACGGTTAGAAAGTTATGGCCTCCTGAAGTTGGGCTACCTAAAAACATATTTTGTAATTCTTTTGGAGCTGACCCTAATGTAATAATTGTGAAAATAAAATAATTCTAAGAATAGTCGGCCTTAAGGGCTAAATTTTTGGAACCTTCTTGAGTGGTGGAAATTGTCTATATAAGAAAGGTCTATAGTGTTGTCTAGGGCAGTTCTGGGTAGATCTGGGTAATAATTTAAGGCTTTTTCCTATAGAATATTGTAAGGGAAAATGCCCATGTGGCTTTGCATATTATAATTTTAAAATTTATAATTCCACATTTGTGGAGATAATAAGAAGCCCATTTTTTGTTCTTGCAAATTGTTGTTGTTTCTCTATTTCTATTATGTGTTTTTGGTATTAAGGGGAGCACCCTTCATCAAGTGGTATCAGAGCAGGAGTTCTTGAGTGTGTAGATAGATCGCCGACTGTGAGGCAGCTTGCACCAGGACTATGGTTAAGGGTTTCAGTGAATAGCGCAAAAATGCCTCCATGATGTGACACCTGATGTTAGAGAAGTTATGAGACAAGTGCGAGCATTGCAAGAAGAGATTCGTAGAGGAATGAATCTTAATGTAAGAGATGAAAGCGAGGATGAAGCCAAAGAAGGAAATTTTGATCAAGAAGGAGAAGGTGAAATTATGAACCAAGAGGATGAAAGGCTTTTTCAGGCCACATCCAAGATCGGGAAAAGACCTAAGATTGAGGTTCCTATATTTTTAGGAAATCTTAACCCAGAAGATTTGATTGACTGGATCAATGAATTAGAAGAATATTTTGAGTATGAAGACATCGAGGATCTTGATCAAGTCAAGTTTGTGAAGGCCAGACTGAAGGGTCATGAAAAGATCTGGTGGCAAGAGATTCAATTGGATCGAAATAGAAGAGGAAAGGATAAAATCCCAAGATGGGATCAGATGGTGGATAAATTGAAGTGACAGTTCATTCTTGTTGATTATGAGCTTGACCTGCTGAAGAAAATGCAAAGTTTGAAGCAAGTAGGAAGATCTGTTCAGGAGTATACAGAAGATTTCTATCGAATCCTCATTAGAACAGGCCATGCAAAAGCTGATAAGGAGAAAGTTGCATGTTACCTTAATGGGTTGAGGCAAAGAATTCAAGAGGTTGAGGCATGAAAAGCATTTAAATGGAAATTGACCTTCATATTTCCCTTTTCCTTTCTTTTCTCTTTTGGCAATCATAGCAATGAAATCATCTAGTGTTTTCTCTTCATCATCATCATCAAAATTACCAGAAGTGATTGCAGATTTCTTACCATGAACTATTGCTTTGAAGGCTATCTCACTTTTAGGTTCTGTCTTCATTCTTGAAATCTCAAAAGCTAAGATTTTGTTGATCAAAGTCTCTCTCTTGAAATTTGATGTAAGCTGCATGGTCTCATCAAGGATGTTGATCTTGTTTTCATATTCTAGAATGAGAGTAGTCATCAATTTGTCCATAATGTCTTCCTCTGAGATCTCTCCACCATTTTTCTTGATTCCAGCAACTGCTTCATTTATCCTTTGATTGTAAGCTCTGATATTTTCTTCAAGAAACATCTCTAATGCATTGTATCTTTTCTTCCATGTCTTTATGTGTGCATCCTTTTCTTGTTTGTCTCCTTCAAATATGTCTTCTAGGTACTTCCGTATTTTGTGGGTTGTATCTACCTTCTTTATTTCTAAAAATTCACTATCAGAAAGGGCACTAATAAGGGCTTCTTTGGCTATTGCATTCTGATGAAATAATTCTTTTTGCTTATTAGTAGCATCATCCTTTGCAAGGTCTTCTAAAGTAGGAATCTTGACTGCTTTGATAGTTACATCAAAAACTTCAAAAGCAATGCACTGCAAGTGAGTCACCATCTTGTTCTTCCAATCAAGATAATTATCTCCATCAAACTTAGTACTTTCTTTTCTAAATAATTCCATCTGATCAACCTCAAGCTATTAAAATATCTCTCTGAGGCACTTGGCTCTAATACCAATTTTTAGGAATAGTCCCAAGAGATAACTGAGAGGGGGGGGGGGTGAATCAGTTATCTACAAGTTTCAATTCTTTATCCAATTAAGTATACTTAAACATAAAGCATAAACATAATGAAAGAACACTTGAACACAACATAATATTTTGGTTACAAGGAAACCCAAATAGGTAAAAACCCCGGTGGGAATTGACACCCACTAATATTCTACACTAGTGTATTATGATCCTTGTTAGAAGATCATTAACCCTATTAGGAATTTCTTTAAAATATATTTAGTATAGTAGACTTGGTCAAGGGTCAGACCCTATTAGGAGACCTTTACAATAGTCCCTATTAGGGGAGAGGACACACTGTCTAAGAGCTCACTGCTCAAAGGGGTGAAGGCTACAACCGTCTGAATGATAGATATACACTATATCTGGATCTTGGTGAATTTCCCTTAGAACTGCTATCTGGATCAGTTCCAATGTATAGCAAAAACACTTTACTTGGTCACATAGACCTTCTTCTGATGGCTCAACACTTCACACACTTTTCTCTACTCTTCTTAATCAACTCTGAACCACACTCAAGAAATCACAAATGATTGCTTATAAATATCTTTCCTCTAAATGATATAGTGAATTCAGCCTATTAGAACCACCTTGAAATCATATTAGAGAAGCCATAACAAACTCCAATAATAATTCAGTTAGCTCTACTAAGCATGTAACACATTCTGGGACATGTCCAATAAGATAATTGTAGATGCGCGCTACACACTGTCGGCTCTACCAAAACAACTGGATCTTTCTCCTCAAGCTGAATTACTTCATGCACTCTTAACCAAACATCACTAACTCTCCTCTAAGCTTAAATCCAAGGGTGCATACCCAAATGATAGGTGCAACTCTAGAACCAATAAAATCTCTATTGGCTCTTCTGAACAAACACATGAAACTATTATTGATGAATAATGACTGCATAACTTCACTTCTACTGATCATCAAACTCTACATCCATGAATGTAACATCACTAATATGTCTTCAACATATATCCAAGCACACAAGGCTCCATGATAACTATATGGATAACCATACATAGAACAGAATCTATTACTCTATCAGGAACACTACTGACACATACTACTATATAACTATATGTACTAATAGTTAACCTCTGCACCCATGATATCATGTTGATATCATGTCCATGCTACATATACTAAAAGCTTACTGCATAAGACTTCTACACATGTTACTTTCCATATGTTATCATCAATGAAAAAAATACAGTCAGTACTGGCCTACTAGCAAATCTCCAACAAGAATAAGTTTTGTTGATGGAAGAAAATTCCTAGAGGGTATGAGGCATGAGCATGTATGTTTTTTTTTAATTCCAAAAGCTGGTAAAGAGGAAGTAGAAGATGTGCCTGTAGAAGCTACAGATCTATTAAATGAGTTTCAGGATATTATATCTGATAATGTTCCTGATGGATTACCCCCGGTAAGGAAGATCAATCATTAGATAGACTTGATTCTAGGAGCCAGTTTGCCAAATAAGGCAGCACACAGAATGACACCAGCAGAAAGTGAAGAGTTGAATAGACAAGTACATGAATTATTATAGAAGGGGTTGATTTGGGAGAGCCCGAGTCCATGTGTTGTACCAGTAGTATTAGCACCGAAGAAGAATGGAGGATGGAGAATGTATACAGATTCTAGGGCTATAAACAAGATCATAATCAAGTATAGGTTTCCATTGCCATGAATGGATGATATTATAGATTGTTTGAGTGGAGTTGTGTATTTATCAAAGATAGATATGAAGAGTGGATATCATCAAATTCAGATCAGAGAAGGAGATGAATGGATGACTACCTTTAAGACAAAAGAAGAACTGTATGAGTGGTTAGTCATGTCTTTTGGGCTAACCAATGCACTGAGCACTTTCATGTGGCTCATGAATGAGGTTCTGAAAAAATTTCTAGGTAAGTTTGTCATTGTTTACCTAGATGATATTTTGATCTTTAGTGAGACATTGGAGGAGAATATGATGCATATGCATATGGTGTTTGAGAAGTTAAGAGAAGAGAAATTGTTGATTAATTTGAATAAGTGCAGTTTTGTGAAGAAAGAGTTAGTGTATCTGGGATTTGTAGTTTTAGCAAAAGGTCTAAAAATGGACCCAGAGAAAGTGTAGGCTATTCTTGAATGGCCTACTCCAAGGAGTGCTACTAGGTAAGACCTTTTCATGGTTTGGCTAGCTTTTACAAAAAATTTATCAGGAGTTTTAGTAGCATTTGTGGACCCTTGACTGAAACAATGAGAGGGGATAGAAAAGAGTTTAAATGGACTACTGGGGCTGATAAGAGTTTTAAAATAGTGAAATAGAAAGTTACAAAATAACTTATTTTAGCACTTCCAGATTTTAATAAGGTGTTTTAAGTTGACTGTGATGCTAGTGGTACTACAATACGAGCTATTATGAGTCAAGAAGGTAAACCTGTTGCTTATTTCAATGAGAAGTTAAATAATGCCAAGAGAAATTATTATATTTATTATTAGAAATTTTATGCTATAGTTTAGGCATTATAGAAGTGGAGACACTATCTACTTCCTAAGAATTTTTTTTTGTATACTGATCATCAAGCTTTGCAATATTTGAATAGTCAAGGAAAGTTGAATCAAAGGCATTTGAAAGGGGTTGAGTTTTTGCAGAGTTATACATTTGTTTTGAAACACAAGAGTGGAAATTTTAACAGGGTTGCAGATGTGCTTAGCATAGGGAAACTATTTCTTACAAAGATGCAGAATGAGGTGGTTGGGTTCAAGGAACTCAAGAATTTGTATCTAGAGGATCCTGATTTTGGTGAAGCTTGGAAAGCTTGTAAAGAACCTATTACTCTAGAAAAAATGAAGTGGTTGGATTTTATCATTCAGGATGATATGCTATTTAGAGGGAGTTAGTTATGTATTCTACGAAGTTCTATGAGGGAGAATCTCATCAAGGAGAAGCAAAGCGGAGGATTGGCTGGACATTTTGGTCATGATAAAACCCTTGCTTTGGTTAGTGAGAATCATTATTTGCCATAGTTACAACAAGATGTCAAGAAGTTTGTAAAAAGTTGCAAAGTATGTCAGATGGCGAAAGGAGTGAAGTAGAATACATGGTTGTATCAATCATTATTTGTACCAGAGAAGCCATGGCAGGATATCAGTATGGATTTTGTTCTTGGTTTACCAAGGACTCGGCGGGGACATGATTCAATTTTTGTGGTAGTTGACAAATTTTTGAAGATGGAAGATTTCATTCCCTGCAAGAAGACTAATGATGTTATTCTTATAGTAGAATTTTTTTTCAGAGAAGTAGTGAGACTACATGGTTTTCCAAAGAGTATAGTTTCAGACCAGGACAATAAGTTTGTTGGATATTTCTGGTGCACATTGTTGAAGAAGATAAAGATAGATTTGAAGTTTAGTTCATAACATCATCCATAGACTAGTGGACAGATAGAGGTGGTGAATAGGAGTTTGGGGAATTTTTCAAGATGTTTGGTTGGAGATAAGCCAACAGGATGGGATTTGATTATACCACAGGCAGAATTTGCATACAATAATTTTGTCAATGGAAGCACTGGTAAATCACCATTCCATATTGTATATGGAAGTAGTCCCAGAAATGCTTCAGAGTTGAGGAAGATAGATAAAGGAGAGATAAGTAGTGTTGAAGATGAGGATTTTGTAGAACACTTGAAGAACATCCATGAGGAGGTGAGAAAGCATATTACCAAGATGAATGCATAGTATAAGGATAAGGCAAATGAGAAAGGAGGCATAAATAATTTCAGGTTGGAGATGAAGTCATGGTTCATTTGCAGAAGGAGCAATTTTTAGTTGGTACATATAACAAGTTGAAAATGAAGAAGTTTGGGCCATGTAAGATACTGAAGAAGCATGATTCAGGAAATGCATAGGAGGTAGAATTGCCTACTGAGCTAAATATTTCACCAGTATTTAACATTTCAGATTTGACAGAGTATCATGAAGGAGGTGTTGAAGATGGGATCACATAAGAACAGTGGAGTATTCTAGTAACTACTTCAGCTACCAAGGAGATTAAGGATATACTAGATAGTAATGTTAGCAGAAGCACAAGGAACATGACATATGAAGAATATTTTGATCAAATGGAAAGGATGACCTATTGAAGATTCATCATGGCTGACAAAGGAGGAGGTTAACCATCTTGGTTTTCCTCTTCACACCTGAGTCATGATAGGGTCACTTCTCAAATTACCCTGCACTAGTACATTTGACCTCATTTTTCTACCAAAATTATCGACCATTAATTAAAAAGGTTTAGGTTGGTTAGATTATAGAAGGAAAAATTTGTTTTTTTTAATCCATGCCCGTGTTGGTCAAAATTTCAACCAATACCATGTTGGTCGAAATACCAACAAACACGGGCATATAACTTTAAAAAAATATTTCAATTCTCATTTCATTTTTGCGGGAAAATTATATGAATGGTTGCAGTGTGTGAAGGATTTCAATCTTCTAAGCTACACACCAAGGGATATAGGAAGAGAGCTTATTCCAGATCGTGAAGAGCCAGACCCTATGCTAGCAGCATATCTAGCACCCGAGGTTAATAGTATATTCCATCTTTTTCTATTATCAGCATGTTAATGAACAGAGGGATTTAATAACCCTGTTAATCTATTTAGCATATGTGGCTATAAGATTCATTATGTATCTACAACATCGGGTATGTGGTTGAACAGTCTGTATGTTGTGTGTTATGAAACCAGTAGATGCATTAATGTCTCATTTCAAATCCCTTCGATGCATTAACAGTTAGCTGCCATTTAATTAACTGGTCTTCATCTTACATAGTCGGTCTAGAATAAACAAATACCTTTGACTATTGTCATCACATGATTAAATCCATTTGATTTTGTTTATCTAGTTTTGTTTTAAATTTACTTGGACTCTGTCAGATCGGGATTCAATGTTGGCAATTTGGCTGAGGTATGTACATAGATGTTTTCATTATGGAAACATATGTTCCCTATGAAGAGCACATAAGCTGTAAAGTAAGTATGGAAGATCATAGACTAAAATTGTCCAAGTATGAAACAATGATTTTGACAGAGCACCCGATATAGTTTGTTTTGGTGACATTCACTGGAGCATGATCAGAGTTTGTGTAGTTGAACATAGACTCTATGGTGTCTAAGGATACCCCATCTTAGTGCACAAAAGATTATAGATAGTAAGGACAAAGTTATGACTATTTTACCGATGACAAAGTATAGCCGACAATGCAATTTTGAAGACAGAACTAGTAAATGAATTAAGGGATTATTTTGCTTGTCAAAATAATGACTTAATATTATAAAGAGATGACATCCTAGATGTTTACTCTTGGATAAAGATATGCAAGCTGACAAGAGAAAGATATTATGTTTTTTATCTTGTATAAATAAAGATGTACCGAACATACTTGAAATGTAACATGTAATATATGTAAAATGTGATAGCAGTGAAAGTTGTTGATGCAAAGTTGTAAGTAGTACCATATTGTAATCAGTAAACATTTGTATTACTTGTTTGGGTAGTGAGCTCATCTGGTAATCAGGTTTTGTATCTACAACTCCTAACAAGGTTGAGGCTTCTAACAAGGCCTATAGTCCCTTAACCAGGACTAATACACTATATGATTGTAACATGCTCCTAATAGGGTCAACATCCTTAACCAGATATCTTTTGATTAGTGGATCTTTGTGGGTACCATCCCCACCAGGGTTTTCCCTTGGCTAGGTTTTCCTCGAGAACATATCATGTGTTATGAGTTCTTTACATTTACTGTTATGTATGCTATTTAGTTTCTTATGCTTTGTATGCATTAAAGTAATCTTTTATATCCATAAGTGGGCAAAAGTAAAAGTTTTTGAAATACTGATTCACCTCCCCCTCTCAATATTTCCTATTTCTAACAATTGGTATCAGAGCACAGTTACTTAGAGAAGAAACATTCAAGGAAAGCCTAGCAGCTTGAGTCAGATCTCTATGGATATGGATCAATTACAGAAGAATCTTGAAGAAGCTCTTGAGCAAATTGATATGCTTACTGATGAAAGAAACACATTGAAAAGAAAGTATGATGATGCAAAGAATCTTATTGACAAATTGAAAGGTAAGATAGAAGATCTAAAATCTGAGAAGGAATCTGAAATTCTTGTTGAAGATTGTGAAGACTTAGAAAAAGAAAATGTAATCCTTAAACATGAATTGAAGATAGCAAATCTGAAGCTTAGCTTGAAAGATGGAAATGACAATTTGAGATTTGAGAATGAAAATGAAGATCTGAAATCTAAACTTGGCAAGGTAACATCTGAATTTGATAAAGTCAAACTGTAGTATGGTGAACTTGAGAAATACAACAAAATTGTGAAAGGTGAATTGACTCAATCCAAACAACAACTTGAGAGGTTATATTCAAAAAGTGAAAAGATTGATAAGCAAGTATCTTATGGAAATCTATTTTATGACAAAAATGGTCTTGGATTTAACATATTGAAGATAGTTAGTGAAAGAAAGAAACCAGATCTGAATGAATGTCAAAGTAGTGAAGAAAAGAAGTTAGATGAGAACAAATCTAAAGATGCACCTAAGCAAGAAGAATCACCAAAGCAAGAAGAACCATCAAAGCAAGAAGAATCATCCAAAGGTATGTAAAGAAAATTCAAAGGTAGATGTTTTACTTGTAATACTATTGGTCATATGAAGAGAGATTGTACAGGTAAACAATTCAAACCTCTAAATGGTTATTGTTATAATTGTCATGGTTTTGGATAGAGCTATTGAATGTAGAAGATCTAAAGTTATTCAGAATCATTACAATAGAAGAATGCCTAGAAATACTAACAATGTAGATCAGAGATCAACTGAAGACATGAAAAGAGGAAATGGAATAGTATGTTTCAGATGCAACAAAATTGGACATATTGCTAGACATTGCAGGACACAAATCAATCAGCAAATACCTAGATATGGAACCAATGCAATCACTTGTTATATATGTAACAAGATTGGACACACAGTAAGATTTTGCAGAATGAACAATGGAGGTTATCATCATAACCCTAACCCTAGAAACTATGCAACAAGGAATGAAAATGCAAGAAACAAAGAGAAAGGTTGCTATAGCAATGAAGATGAAGTAAAATTTGTTAAAGGCATAGATCAAGGAGGTATATTCAGCATTGAAGGTAATTAGGAAGGTAATGTATCTGAAGGTAAGAATGAGTCTTTACCTAACCCTTCTTTAAGCACTTAAATTATGTAAATTTCTGTAGTTTAGGAACTTAGAATTAGTATAGAGTTAGATATTGAATGAGTTAAGTTTTGCATAGTTAGATGAAGGTTTGTTATGTTATACTGATGCTATGGTTAAGTGTGCAAAAAGAAATATTTTGTTTTGTGAGGTCGCAAGAAGATTTATGGTTGAAGGTCTATAGAATCAGCTTTTTGGCTTTTTTGCGACAAAATAATTGAATGTGATGTCAGATCGAGTAAATGCTAAGTGTTAAAAGATTGAAATTGAATTTATTATGATTATCAAGTGATTAGAAGTGATTTGGAAGTGAAGAAAGAAGTTTGGAAGCAATTTGTAGAAGTTTGAAGCACCGATCTAGCGAAAGCCCTAATTTTGTGAATTTAAGGTATTTATCCAACTACGATCTTGAATCAACTTAAGTAATCAGATATAATCATGGATGTGTCATTGATTCACAACATTAAGGATAAGAACAGACCTAGAAATAAGAAAGATCCAGTTAAACCCTCAGAATGAGATGCTAGTTTAGCCTTATCATCCGTACTAGACGGAGTTCTTCATTTAGAGAATGTTAAAAGTTATCTTGGATGCAAGTATGAAACCCTAAGGGAGAGTGATTTTAATGGTGAATATAATAAATTTTACAACTCAGATATGTCAATGAAACAAGGTTATGAACATCTACAAAATAATGAAATCATTGAGTACTCTATGAAATATGAATTTGATGATGAGGAGTGTACTAAGATCATTTTGAGTAGGATACATAATGGTAAATTTTGGTTAGAAGACAGAGTTATAGACATAACTATGGACCTAATTCATGATGTGACTAGATTATCAAAAGTTGGTGCAATTCCACTAAATGAAAAAACCATGAGAAAGATTGTGATTGAAAACACCGGTTCAGTATACAATGGCAGAGGTATAGTCATTAGTAAGATTCAGCAACATGATGTAAAATACTTGTGTAAGATTTTGACAACAAAGTTCTATGGAAGCTCTAGAGAAGATGATATGCTAGCAGGTATGGTACACATTGCTTATTTGATGTGTGTGGAGAAGAAGCCTGTGGATATGTGTGAAATTCTGAGAACATAGTTGTTTGAGAATTTGGAAAAGATAAAGAAAGATAAATACACTCACTTTAGATTTTCCTCATTGGTTACTTACATGTTCTTCCACTTGCTAAGAAGATTTCCTTACACTATTGAATGGAATGATGGTGAGAATACTATGGCAAGAATCAATAAAGTTTACATGAAACACCTTATTGAGAAGGTTAATGACAATGTAAAGTTAGTGTTGAAAACTTTTCAAAACATTGTGGTAAATAGATCAAGAATTCCTCCATCCCTAGTTGAGAAATACAAAGATGATATATGTTTTACGGTTGATACTGATTTCACTTACATTGAGGCAGTAGAACCTAGACATGAACTCATAGACCCTCTTGGCTATGAAATCTCTGAAGTTGAAATAAAAGGTTATGTTAGTAGATTGTTGAAAAGTAAATTTGATGCTCATAGCAACAGATTTGGAACTTATGATGAAAACTTTGGTTCAGCAAAGACACTTAAGGAAGAGAAACAATCAAAGAAGAGAGTGGAGTCTGCAATAAAGAAAATTCTAAAAGAATCAAGTATGAGTGAGCAGGAATTTGATATTGTAAAGAAGACTGCAAAAGCATTAAGGCAAAGTGAGATACTATCAGTCCCACCTTTGGCATCAAGTGCAGAACCTATTCAAGTAAAGGTAAAGGTTGAAGAACCTAAGAAGGAACAAGAAATTAGTTAGACAGAGAAACCCTTTTCTTCAGCACTGAGCAAAAGAATGAAGGCAAGTGCTTCAAGACCAAGTAAAAGACAGAAAACAATTGTTCCACCAGTACCTAGAAGAGTTGCAGAGATAAAAGATGATGAAGTGATAACAAAGAAGAAATCATGGAAACCAAGGATAGAAAGAGTTAATGAAGATATAATGCAGCATGGAGACTTTACCAAAATGAACAAATACTATGATTTATATGGATCCTCTGATAGATTGAATCTTGAGAATGCAATGGTTACACATATGATTTTGTCAAACAAGAAATTTGATACTATTCATGGAAAGATACCAGAAGATTTGTACAACATACTTGTGAGAAGAAAGATGAGAGAACAAGAAGAAGATACCAAAATAAGAGAAAATGTGATTAGATAGTTCTGTGAGATAAGAGATGATGACCATCTTAAATAGATCCTCAAGCCACTTGAAACCCTATTAAGAACTAAAACAATAATTATACAAATAATGGGAGGATAGTATGAGCAAGTAAAGACTAAAACTGAATAGGCAATTGTGCAAGTGCTAGCAAACTTGGTAGCAGGAAAAGATAGCAAAGATCAAGCAGTTGTAGAACCAGTAGAGAAACAAAGTTCAGAACAAGAAGAGGTAGCAATAGAAGTAGTTGAAGTTGAAGATATTCCCTCTTCTTCCATAAACATTGGCACAAAATCTATGGACATTGAAGGAACTAAAGTTACTTTAGATTCAGATGATGCAGTACTCAACAGTTTGGATAACATTATTGACAATTTGGTTTTGGGAGAGCAAGAAAAGACTATTGTAATAGAGACTACACATACTGAAGTTAAAATGGAAACAGAGGCCCATACACCTATTGAACCACAAGAAGACATCAATCTTACTCCTAAGACTGGAAAGGAGAAAGGAATAGAAACATTGATTGAAGATTTGAGCAAAGAAGTTGATGATGATGATCAAATAGAGTTGATCACTTCTTTAAACAAAATTATTGGAAAGAACAAGAAAGTTAAGAATTTGGAAGGTAGTCTAAAAGACTTGACTGAGAAGCTACAAAGTGTCATATCTACAAAAGTCTTTGATTTAGATCCACTTGAAAGAGAAAAGATGGTAATTAAATATTTTGATGTTGAGTTCACTAATTTAACTGATATTGCTAAGGTTAAGGCTCAGGCAGCTTATGAAGCTGAGATGTTGCAGAACATAAGTTAGAATATCAAAAATGACATTGACAGCCTTGATAGACACATTAAGGACTTAAGGAAACATCTTGAGACTGGAAAATGTTTGTACATTCAGTGTACAAAATCAGAAAATATTTTAATTGAGGATGAAAATAAGATAAAAGAGAAGCAAGATGAAATAGCAGTAGAGACAAACTCTTTGGCCAGCCTAAACATAAAGATCAAAATAGTTGAGAATAAGATCAGAAAATTATGTGATGAAATAAGGACTTTGAATGATGAGAAGAACAAGAAAATTATTAGAATAAACATCTTGAGAGAGCATGTCTCACTCAAGTTGACTATAATAGAAGAGCAGCTAGATGAATATCTTACTACTAAGATAGCATTTCAGAAATTCAATTTTGAGTCCCTCCAAGCTTGTCAGATTGTAGCATACAGATTGAGTACTCTACTCAATGTAGCAAAATCAATAAAGAAGGCATGGGAGAAAGATTTTTAGACTTGGAAGATAGATTTTTCAGATTGTGTTGCAAGCCTATCGGCTTTGCAATAAGATAGTAAGGTAAAAGTTTTGACACAATTTTGTATATCCCTTTCCACCCTTTATTTTGTCATTGTTGTCAAAGGGGGAGAGATACTTAGAAAATTGTCTCTATATATGATAAGGAAGGATACTCATAGGGGGAGATCTATGGATTATTATGAAGTGTTATAGATTATGTGTATATTTTGAGGAGATATAAGGATAGTATACTTATTTTATACTATGGCCACAATTTTGATACAAATTTTGAGATTTTGACTTGTACACTTAGCCAATTTTCTCATATGTTGCCACCAATGACAAAGGGGAGATTGTTGGCAGTTTGGCTAAGGTATGTACATAGATGTTGTCATTATGGAAACATATGTTCCCTATGAAGAGCGCATAAGCTAGAAAGTAAGTATGGAAGATCGTAGACTAAAATTGTCTAAGTATGAAACAGTGATTTTGATAGAGCACCTGATACAGTTTGTTTTGGCGATGTTCACTAGATGATGAAGGGTGCTCCCCTTAATACCACAAACACATAACAGAAATAGAGAAACAACAACAATAATATGCAAGAACAGAAAATTGGCTTCTTATTATCTCCACAAATGTGGAATTACAAACTTTCAGAATTACAATATGCAAAGCCACATGGGCATTCCCTTACAATATTCTGTAGGACAAAGCCTCGAATCAATACCTAGATCTACTACCCAGAACTGCCCTAGACAACACTGCGGGCCTTCTTTATATAGGCATTTTCCACCGCTCGAGAAGGTTCTAGAAATTTAGCCCTTAGGGCCGACCAAACTTAGAATTATTTTATTTTACAATTTATTACATCAAAGTCGGCTCAAAATGAGTTTTGAAACCCAAATAGAAATTTTGAAGAAAAATTATTTTCCCCATTTCAGGTGATCCAAATTCGAAGACCATAAGTCATCACCCGTTGACCTGATTGGCTATTATAACCCCATTCTGGAAATGCCACGAAGCGCTCTATAGGCTTGACCAACACAAAGCATTTGTCACCCAAATTTTCAACCTCATCCGGGGCCTCTAAAGCCTTCAAAACTGAGTTCAAAGTTTCTGTACCCTGCTGCCAATACCGAAAATCTTCAATATCTTCAAAACTAGACCTAATCTAGCCATGAAACTTTACTGGCAGGCTGATATGACTAAGATGAACCTCCACATGTAGAAATTAGAACATTTCGAGATTTTAAGACCAACTTACTAAAAATAGCAAGTTTCCATAAATAGCAACTTTGCACAAGATAGCCCTTATTGAATACAAAAACATAAATATTTTTGGGTGATGCAAGATTGCTCTTACACCCAGGATGCTCCTGCATCACTAGAGCATGATCAAAGTTTGCGCAATTGAACATAGACTCTATGGTGTCTAAGCATACCCCATCTCAGTGTGCAAAAGAGTCTAGACAATAAGGACAAAGCTATGACTATTTTACCGATGACAGAGTACAGCCGACAATGCAGTTTTGAAGACAGAACTAGTAAATGAATTAAGGGATTATTTTGCTTGTCAAAATAATGACTTAATATTATAAAGAGATGACATCCTAGATGTTTACTCTTGGATAAAGATATGCAAGCCGAAAAGAGAAAGATATTATATTTTGTATCTTGTATAAATAAAGATGTACCGAACATACTTGAAATGTAACATGTAATATATGTAAACTATGATAGCAACAAAAGTTGTTGATGTGAAGTTGTAAGTAGTACCATAGTGTAATTAGTAAACATGTGTATTACTTGTTTGGGCAGTGAGCTCATTTGGTAATCAAGTTTTGTATCTACAACTCCTAATAGGGTTGAGGCTTCTAACAAGGCCTATAGTCCCTTAACCAGGACTGATACACTATATGATTGTAACAGGCTCCTAACAGGGTCAACATCCTTAACCGGATATCTTTTGATTAGTGGATCTTTGTGGGTACCATCCCCACCGGGGTTTTCCCTTGGCCAGGGTTTCCTTGAGAACATATCATGTGTTATGAGTTCTTTACATTTACTGTTATGTATGCTATTTAGTTTCTTATGCTTTGTATGCATTAAAGTAATTTGTTATATCCATAAGTGGACAAAAGTAAAAGTTTGTGAAATACTGATTCACACCCCCCTCTCAGTATTTCCTATTTCTAACATTGAAAACCCGTTATCCTCGGCTCTGATATGAAGTCTGGCCCTAACTTGTAATTTTTCCATGAGATTTCCAATGTCATGGGTTGAAAGACAAGTTAGGGTAATGTTTGTGCATATACCAAACACTCAGAACCGTGCAGAGTGTTAAAGTTGCTTCTTGGTCGATGCCCTAGTTGGCATATGCAGTGAATGAAACAAAGAAATGTTGAAGCAATATAATAACTAGATATGTTCCATGTATGTAGTCAGTAGAAGTGAAGGAATGTTGCAACAAATAAAAAATACAAGACCTGAAGTTAAAACATAAATTTAATTGGAGATTGTCCACGCATCATGGATTTCATAGTAATTATGATCACTGAAGATACCCACTATTAGGCAGTCCAGATTGATCCCATCTAACCTGATCAATTAGATTGGAAGATCTCTGTGATAGTTAACAGTGCTGGACAACATTGGTTAGAATTGTTTTGAAAACTTAGTGGTACATTCTGTGGATTTGAGCCAACGCCAATAGCCATTGGAAAGAAGGAAGATTAGTTGTAGATTAGCCGAGATATAATAAAGTCCAAACATTATATGGTGACAAGTAGAAGTAACTTACAAATCTGATGTTTTTTTGGACTGTATTCAAAGAAAGATTGTAACTTTGCTAGAAGCTAAGACTTGAAACGAGTGCTATTAACATTAGGAAGTAAGAGTGTTGCTTACAAACCTCATAGAAGGCAATTTTTAGGAAAGCTACTCTGTTTTGGAGGTAACCAAATATTAAGGAATTTGACTGAGTCAAATTAGAACCATTGTTCTTGGTCTGAACAAACCTTGTTATTCAGTTGTGATAAGTTAGTGGGCTTACCAAGCTTAATTTATTCATAGTTATTTATTTATTTATTTATCTTCAATCTTTATTTGAGAGGTCACAATACTTAGTCATTGTCCATCTTTAAATGATTGTTTTCTTTATGTGAGTTGTCTTCAATTCTTATTATAAAATGTACAAGTTCCAACGCTAATGAGATCCATGCATTTGAAGTAGAATTATGTAAAATTTTGAAGTTAAAATAATGTGAATATAATCCAAAAGGAATGAAATTTATTAGGTAGATATTGCTCTGCTATAAAAAAAATTATTTTTTGTTTTTCCATATTTAAGTCAGCAATATATTGTACACACACATATACTATTTTTCGAGTTAATAAATATGTTTCTTGATTACACCCCCCACTAATCAGACATACTCATTTATCTGTTTTAATTTCCTCACATGTTTTTGGTGGGAGTTAATAGAGAATTTGAAGTCTTTAATTTTTATAAGTAATAGGGGTATTTTTCCTTTGGATTGGATATGCTTATTTTTGTTTTGGCAGTCCCAAATAACACTATCTTAGTCTACTATCATTCCCAGTCACAATATCAGTCAGTCCAAGTTAGGACAATCCTTTGTTGAGTAGTATTCTTCATTCTTACAATCCAATTCGTTCCATACCATGTCAATCTAACTTAAGCATTAAATTCATGCATGTTAGGTTCAATTCAGAGTTCTATTATCCATGATTGGAAAATTGTCTTGTGGTAGTGAACACGGCATTAGAAAAAAAATACATATCATTGCCTCTCCTCTTGAAAACATCTCTATTTCTTATATTGACCATTAAATCACTACTCTAATTGTTCCCTTTACCAATGCTACTCATTTATACAAAGTCACCATGATTCCTCATGATTGGTATGGTTTTCCATTTCTTTCATTACACTGGACATTGCTTCCTTGTAAGATCTAATGCCCTCAATCTTTTTTTATCTCACAACTCATAAGGATTGATGTGATGATAGCCTCATGCTCTTCATTCCATGGTCTAAAACTTTGTACAAAACATGCACCTCTTGATGCTACTGCCAGCTTTTACTCTACTCTTTGAAAGACAATATGACACCTCTCGGAATAGGTTTAAGAATTGAACCATAGGTATGTCATGAATTTCAGTCTTATTTCTATTTACACAATCCATTGAAATAACAAATAGTTCAACTGTCATACCAATCTAAATCATGTAACTACACTACTAGATTTATGTTGCTTAATTTGTTTTATTTTAAGTATCATTGCAGAATAAGTGATTCTCTGTCAGACCAAGATACATAACTCATTATCCTCGGCTTTGATATGAAATCCCAACCCTAGCTTGTAACTTCACCATAGAATTCCAATGCCACTGGATGAGAGACAAGTTACTCAAAGCCACATGGACTATTAAATGTGCTTCAAAGTCGATGCCCTAACCGGGTACATTACCTATGATAGTCGACAAGAGTAACAAAGCTTGCAATAGTGATTTGAAATTGGAAGAGTTTGAAATTTTTTACTCCTATTGCAAGCTTCATTACTCCTATTGACTATCATAGGTAATGTACCCAATTAGGGCATCGACCAGGTGTTGTTTGATCAACTAGGTTAAAATGTTTCTGAGACCGGTTGAAGGTGCTGGATAAAGATTGGTTTTTTGGAATCCAAATGAAACAGGGGAAACCAATAAATTTGTCCCAAGAGTTAAGACCGAAAATCTTCAACAGACCTGTAGAAAAATAATACTGTTGTGAACTAACTGAGAGTCTATAGAATTCAGAGTATTAATATGTTTGAGAATTTGGAGTAACTTGTAAAGTTAGTAAGTCTGGAACCAAAGAACATAAGAAAACTTGTATTCTATCTCGAAGTAAGGAGTTGGTTAAATAACAATGTGCTGTTAGTATTGGTGTTAGAAAGTAACAGAGTTACTTGAAAGAAATTTACAAATTCCTTGGAAGGCAATTGTTAGATAGGACAGTAGTTGATATTATTGTTCCCTGTTTGAGGTGACTTTGTTAACCTATGGTGTAGTAGATTGGGTCCATTAAGTCTTAGTATCCTTTTATCTTCACTTGTATCCTTGTGGATTTGGATACTTCAAGAGATCTTCTAGCTATTATCACATTCAAGGTTGCTAAACAATAGTTGGTCACAATCTCTAGATTACAAAGTCTTGTTCTTTCAATACATTGTTATCATTGTTTGACCCCTCCCACCAATCACATTAGCCATAGGGTGGGAGATTCAATCCATTTAAGGAGACTTCAAATCCCAAAGTGTTGATTGCAATCCAAAATCCAGAAATAGTCAAACACAACTTTGTATTCTTCCTTCAAATCTTAATGAAGCATCAAGATATTTGAAAGGAAATGTAAGTAAACCAATCTACAAACAATATTATTCCATTTCCAATCAAAGACACATTACTTCAAGCATTTGAATTTACTGGTTTAATTACTGTGTCTACAGAACAGTGAACCACAGGGTTGCAAGAACATTTATCTTTATTGATTCAAAGCTCTCTTCATTGGCTTCCTCACACCAATCTCTACATACCTCATCCACTCACATGTTTCTCTTCTAAAAGACCCTCAAACACTTGACAACCAATCTATAACCAATTTCAAAATACTTACAACCATATATATAACCAATCATTTAGAATGTGACAAATTTTTGGAAGTGTGTTTGATTGTGAAGTGTGTGAGAAAAATGCCAATTGATTATTGAAAGAAATGAGCCAAAGGTATCTACATTCAAAAGTGTCTAAAGATTCAAGTAGTGTGATAAAGGCTGCTAATGGTACACATTTGTTGTGGTGGATATTTTTTTTTGTTCTTCATGTAATATTTTAAGGTTGTAGCCTCTTCTAAATTTTATCATTAAAATTGAGTACTAAAATATCTTTGGTATAGCCATAAAGCCATTATTTCAGGGAGTAGTTTCTTCCTTGTGTTTTAGATGTAAAATAATTTATGCAAATTATTCTATAGTGTGCCTTTTCTCACTTCGTTTCTTCCCTAGCTAGGTTTTCCATATAAATCTAGTTTTCACTTATGCAATTGTGTAGAATTCGTTATTCTTTCATTGTTACATTGTTGCTGATTCATGAAGTAAATATTTTGACATACAAAGTAGTAAAAATTTTAAGGTTTTATCATACAATTTATTCAACTCCCCCCACTTTGTTGTCTTGTGTGCTAAAAAATAAAGAAATACTACAAGAAGATCAAAAGAGAGCTTGACAAGTGTCCATATTATAATGAATGAGACAACACATGTTGAATAAAACTCAATCTAAATTGCACTCCTATTTTCAAAGAATAAATGAATAAAGAACCTTTATATAACTAATTACATAATTTTTCCTAATTACCCCCAACATATTTTATTCTTTTGGCTAGCCTCATACTTTACCTACATTATTTTACGATATGCTACGATATGCCATAAACTATTGATCATGCATTTACCATTATCTAGATACAAGGACAAATTAGGAAGTCTTTTGGGTTTCATTGCTCACAAAAAAGTTATGTGGAATGATTATATGGATATTTTGACTAGAAAACATACAAATTTGGAAGGTAAACATACAAATTTAGAATCCATAGTTGTGCTTCAGATTAGAGTCTAAGATTTTACTTAAAGATTTTGATGATGTTGTTTTAGATGACATTGGAAATGCTCATGTTGGCCATACATTTTACCAGTACGAGGTCATCCCTTTTGATTATAGTTTTGATGGTTTTGTGATTGATTTCTAAGTTTGTTTTCCAATCATACAAATCTAATTTGTAGACCCTATAGCAAGGAAAGGGTAGAGTGATTGCTAGTAAGGTTGTGCCACCTATTGCCTTACACCTACAAGGGGGTCTTGGAAGTTTCTAGCTAGGAAGCATTATTCTTATTGGTGATTTTTCTAATGGTATGTTGGCACTTAAGGCTTTAGCATATATTCCTATCAGTTTGGAATTTGAAAATGGCGCTTATGTTGGAAATTTCATGGCCCACGATGTCTAGTTTAGAATAAGACCAGCACACAAATGTAGGGGATTGGTTATTCCATGGCTAACAAGTATACTTCAAAATAGACAAGTTTTTTTTCTATGGCCAAGCCTCACCAAAATATAAAACTAAATATTGGAGGTTATAACAATAAATTAATATAGAAGAATATCCTGGGCTTGTCGAATATGAAAATTGATTATTGGATTGTATTTGCTAATTAGCGTTGTCATTTTAGCCTTGGTGAATTAGCTTCAACAACATGTCAAAGAGGCAGAAATCAGAAACTTCTTGCATCCCATAAAACACTTGTCAATATAATTAATCCATATATTGATAAATTATATGCTTTGTTGTATGTAGAATATCCACAAGCCCAGGATATTCTTCTATATTAATTTATTGTTATAACCTCCAATATTTAGTTTTATATTCTAGTGAGGCTTGGCCATAGAAAAAAAACTTGTCTATTTTGAAGTATACTTGTTAGCCATTGAATAACCAATCCCCTACATTTGTGTGCTGGTCTTATTCTAAACTAGACACCGTGGACCATGTAAAATTGATTTTCACCATATATAATGCTATGGAAATGGCGTGAAGAGGGGTGCAAGAAAGGAGTTTGAAATATAGGTGACAGTGATGCAGACGGAAGTGTGGAGTCTAGAAAACAATGCAACAATGTAGCTGCAGTAAAGAATGATGAAATAATATGGGACGACATAGGGTGAATAACATAAAAATGAATGTAACAACAGCGAGAACAACATAGAAATACATATTGTAATGTGTTTTGTTGAAATAAATATATGAAGTTTCTGATCTGAGTTTGTAGTAGTGTTCTAATCACCTTGTGGAAGGAGAGGAGGGCCCATTCTCAAAAAATGACAGTGACTTTGTTCTCTATTTTTACTTATTTCATGTTAGTTTTAGATTTATTTCATTCTTAAATTATATCTTTCTGAATTGGTTTTGTTTAGCATTCAAATGTGATGGTTTTCTAGTTTATAGTTTTTTTTTAATTCTAATAATGTTTAGTTGTAAGAATGCTTAGTAATTCTAACCCAGATTTTGCATCATAAATATCATCAACATAGAACAGACATTTCGTTAAACACTTTGGATAGTTGTCTCAAACTGAACTACTCACTAATTCCCAAATTCTAATTCCAACCTTCAATATTAAACACAAAAAATTTTGGATTGTACCGTGAGATAGAGTAAATTGCAGAGAATAAATACAACGATGAGGTGATTAAGAAGCACAGGGATTTAGTGAGTAATTTTTTTCGGAGTGCAAGAATGATTTTGAGATGTATTGGTGAAATCTATGTGAAATCTAAGTGTAAGGTTATCTCTTCTTATTTGAATATTATTGAATTGGATGTGGTAGTTTATCTAATTTATTATCAGAGAGCCCTTAGTTTTAAATGCCATGTATTAGGTAGACATAGTAGACATACACTATCAAGCAAGGAAGAGGTTGTGATCAATGACATAGTAGACATACACTATTAAGTCAGTGGTATTAACTAAAATTTCTCTTTGCCTTTGTGAAATGAAATGATTATAGTGGTATTTTTATGCTGATCTTTTAAAGGATTATAGTGGTATTTTTACATTTTTTTCTCTTTGCCATTATTCTAACGAAATATTCTCATCTTTGTAACCATTTTGTTTATATTGAGCCACTCTTTCAAGTAACCATTAGAGCTATTTCATATGCACAGGTAATGAACATGCATATTTGAATAAGCACTACTGGGAGCTTACCCTACAACACATGTACTATTGTGAAATATCATCACAAGTCCATTTGTTGTAGGGTCGAGCTCCCAGTAATGCTTGGTCAATAAATCTACATGTTTTTCACCTGTGCATATACCTTCTCTGATTGACTCTTATATGCACATGTAGTATTGTGAACATGTAGATTTTCTATAGTCGTAATGATTTTTCTTATTTCTTTTCTTTTGTCCCTTTTTTATTTCCTATGTTTGTACTTGGTGAAATCCATGTGAAATCTAAGTGTAAGGTTATCTCTTCTTATTGGAATATTTTTGAATTGGATGTGGTAGTTTATCTAAGTTATTATTAGAGAGCCCTTAATTTTAAATGTCATGTATTAGGTAGACATAGTAGAGGTTGTGATCAGGGACAGTAGACATACACTATTAAGTCAGTGGTATTAACTAAAATTTCTCTTTGCCTTTGTGAAATGAAATGATTATAGTGGTATTTTTATGCTGATCTTTTAAAGGATTATAGTGGTATTTTTACATTTTTTCTCTTTGCCATTATTCTAATGACATATTCTCATCTTTGTAACCATGTTGTTTATATTAAGCCACTCTTTCAAGTAACCATTAGAGCTATTTCATATGCACAGGTAATGAACATGCATATTTGTATAAGCACTACTGGGAGCTTACCCTGCAACACATGTACTATTGTGAAATATCATCACAAGTCCATTTGTTTCAGGGTCGAGCTCCCAGTAATGCTTGGTCGATAAATCTGCATGTTTTTCACCTGTGCATATACCTTCTCTGATCGACTCTTATATGCACATGTAGTATTGTGAACATGCAGATTTTCTATAGTCGTAATGATTTTTCTTATTTCTTATCTTTTGTCCCTTTTTTATTTCCTATGTCTGTACTTGGTGATAGCATTTTGAACATTATTGACATACTTAAATGGAATACACAATACCAAATGATGAATGCTCAATTATTGTAATGGAAAAGCATCAGAACCGTCCATTTCAAAACTTTGATTTGGTATGATAAATGTCTCTTTGCGTTGACAAAATTATAGTTGAGAAAATGGTTGTTCAGTAATGATTTGTATCTGCAGGTTGCAAACAAATCATCCTTCTTCCACCAATGAGTCATTCCATTCAAGAAAGACCATGTCTAATGATATCAACGCACAAAAAAATAGGGAGACAATTGCTAGACTATGGTCTAACTTAAAAAGAAAAGGTGATGGAAAATGTTATTGTCCTTGCAAAATTTGTAAGGGCTTAAAGACTTGAAGATATCTAATCAAAACAGCTGAGGAACATTGTAGGCAACATGGTCACATTGAAGAAGGAAATGAATTTCATCCATTGGTATGTATTTTAATAATTTATAAAATACATAAGATATGATTTCATGATGACATCATGGTCATGGTTAATATTGTAGACACCAAAAAATCCTTCAGAAAATAAATTATTTTTGTTTTCTGAAAATCCTTGATGACATCATCATTTATTAATTAATTATTTATTTAATTAATTTATTTATTTTTATGGCATTAAATCCCTCTCTCTTAATTAAAAATCTTTAATTAAGGAATCTAGCCTAAAAATGTCATTTGGACATTATCCCTAATTTATTAATTATTTAATTAATAAATTGACCAAAAAACTTCAAAAATAAATTAATTTATTTTTAATTTATTTTTTATCCCAAAGTTGGCCAAAATTCTAAAGAGCACTAAACTCTTCTAGAAAGTCCTAAACCTTCCTCTAAATGGGTCGAATCCCTAAACTAGTCCCTTCAAACCCTAAGCCTAGATATTTAATATTTATTAAATTTACCTTTAATAAATATCTAAATCTCACCAAAAGCCACTTGCCCATCCCTTTCTCCTAATCCTAATTCTAAACCCCTTTCTAATCTTGTCACATTCCATTAGCAAAAGGTTTACCAAAACTTATGCTAACCTCCTCTTAGTCATCCTCCTTAGTCAACAAGGATTGCCACCTCTTGGCCACCTCTTGCAAATGCATTTAAGGATGCATTTAAGCCTTCCTTATCTTTCTTACATGCATTCATTATGCATTTAAGACCTTCTTATCCCTTCCTTGCCACCTCTTGGCCTTGGGCACATTTACCAAATTGTGCACATGCCCTCAAACTTTCAACTTCCTCCCTTGACACTTGTCAGGACACTTGTCCTTGACTCAACCCTAACCTTAGCCCTAACTCTGACTCATCCTTTTAAACCAAGCCCTTCCCTTTTCCTATAAATACCCTCACTTCCTAAGGCAAATCATCTTTCAACTCTCAAACTCAATAGCAAAGTTATAATGCCATTTTCATTCTAGCATAAGCATAAACTCATCATTTTAGATCATTTTCAAGCTTAAATCACATCTAAATTAGCTTAATTGGATTAACATAGATTCATTTCTTGTTTAATCAATCTTAGTTCATCATTTAGCTTTGCATATTTGTGTGTTCTTGAGGCCTTTGAGGCAAAATAGGTTCCTCATACCTATTTTGTGTCATTTTGGGTCTTCTTGATCCTCAAATCATCCTAATTTGCATGCTCCAAGTGCTTGAGTTTGCACACCCACATCCATTTATATCTAAGCATATCAAACGGTGCATGGGCGCATCCGTTTTAGGCTTAAATTGAGGTGGCTTTGATTTTAGTTTGTTTACCATTAAATTTGATTTGACTATATGCTATGACGTTTGTTTGTCTTTGGCCTTCAAAACAGGTTTAGGTGCACGCTCAAATCCTAGTCTACATTCTGGCACGCCCGGTGGGACAGTTATCACAATCATTTTGATAAGATTATATTTTATATGCTTGTATTTGCAGGAAACAAATGAAATGTCCCCTTCAAGCAATTAAATGTTGCCTACAGCAAAGAAATGTCACCTTCAACCAAAGAAATGTCACCTTCATGAAAAGAAATGTCGCCTACATACAATCCAGTCACGCCTTCTTGCAATGAAATCACGCCTTTGAGGAAAGAAATGACGCCTATGAGCTCTGTTTTCACGCCTGCATAACTGAGATTTTCCTATGATTGATAACTTCTGTTCCGTCCCAGAATTCTCTTCTGTCGCCTTCATGTAAATAAATCACGCCTCTGACGAAAGAAATCACGCCTCTGCTTTTTTATCTGTCACCTTTTGAGGTACAGAATGTCGCCTGTAAAAATGAAATGTCGCCTCTGAACTTTCCAGCGTCGCCTATAAGCTGGACAGTGTCACTTTTTGTTTTTTTTTGTCTTGAGTTGCGTGGGACTGGTTTTTTCACTTCTTTTATTACAGCAAAGGTCAAACTCAATCTTGAATGAAACTAAAGGAAAGAACTTAGGTCCTAAGTGTCATTGTCAATTTGAAAATCAAACCAAATCTCGAATGCACTAAAAGGAACGAACAACTCTATTCCCTATCTCGTTTCAAATTCCAAAGCAAGCAAACAAATTCAATCTTGAGTGATCTAATGGATAAAACAAAGCTTTTTCAAAGTTCTCAAATCAACTCGCTAATCAAATCTTGAATGCACAAAAGGAAAGAACTTGCAAACGTTCAATTCATTTACATTTTGAGGAAAGGAACAAATCAAAATCTAATCACGAGTGTCTTCATTTCAAAGTTCAAACATCACTTAATCAAATTTGGGAAAATGAACAAAATCTGCTTGATGTGCATGTAGGAGTTTTCAATTCTTGCATAATCCTTGTTAGAGTAAGTAACGTGGAACATTTGAACTTGGATAAGTTCACCTGTTCTGCTTTTAGCGAGGCCTGTCCAAGGAGAAGCGCTTCCTCCTCGAAGAACGACCTCAAACCGGTATCCCCCCCGGCCGGTATACAAATAAGTGAATACCAAAAGAATCGCTTACATCTCCTAATTGCCGGGCGTTCGTGCCAAACATGTGTCTAGGGATGGTAAACATTCCTCTCCCCCAGCATTATTGGCAAGGCTCTTAAGTGAGTCACGGATGATCAGCATAACCGGGTATGGAGACACCACGGAACTATTAAAAACCTGATAAAATAGAAGCTACCCTATCTACATCCGAAAGTATCAAAATCCTTGTGCAAGGACCAATTCCAAGGGGTTTACCGGGTCGCCTCAAGATTAATCACCATTTGTATTCCCTTTTGGGGGATACCAAGCTGTGGGCAAGTGATTTTGATACTCACCTTCCTTAGGTAGATCTGTTTGAAGTGCTTGATAGTCAAAGACTCTGTGAAAACACTTGTTGAAACATACACTTTCAAAGCTTTGTCAGAGTCAGTTGTCTTTGATTGTATCCCGCAGGGTTGCTTTGTCCCTTGCGGAGATTGCTTTGACTTTAATCTTTGCCATTGGAAACCTTTGTCTCAAAATCAGAAGCCTCTTTTCCAAGTGATGCCCAGCAAGAACAAACATCCTAAAGCGAAGTTGCCCAAATCCCAAGCCTATCAAGAGCGAAAAGTTACCAAGAAGAACACCAAGACCTATCAATCCACTATCCAAGCAACCAAAGCCGAAGAAAAGTCCCAAGCCAGACTTGAGAACATTGCCCATAACGCCCGCATCAAACAGTTCGCCTTCCATTTCTGAGTTAACCATCACTTTGTCAACCTTGAGCCAGAAGATTAGCCAAATTCCTTGTTCATGTCTTGTTCCATCTTCGGATCTTGAAATCTTGTCTCAAACAGACCTTCATCATAGTTTCATTCTAGCTTTCATCTTTGCATCATTAATCAAAACCCTAGTTGCATTTCAAAACATCATAAAGTTGCATTTGCATTCATCTTCCTACCAACATTCTAGAATCAGTCCTTGTCATTTGCACTTGCATCATCCTTCTAGAGCATTGTTCCTTCATCATCCTTCACCATCTTTTCATCACCAAACTAAACCAGCTTCCCATCCTTATCTTTTAGCATCCGCCATCCAAAGCAGATCCATCATCTTTTGCTCCAAATTCAGAGATCCACCAACACTTAGTGTTCTACCTTTTGAGTTGTTCCTATCCCATATCCAAGATCAGAGACCATCATCTTCTTTTTTGACACAACGTGTTGTCATAAAGAAATCAAACCTTATCCTTGCATAGCCATCATCTCGAGCAAGAGATTGGAGTGTATTGATAAGAAACTTGTTGACCGAAGATCATCAGTCTATCCTAGGTTGACCCCATCATATCTCTGATCCTCCATTTGGGAAAAACAACAGCTCATTTGTTGACCACTCAGTAATCTTTCACCAGCTTTCCACCAGCAACCTATCTTTCCTCTACCATCTTGATCCATATCCGTTCCATCCAGCTTCCATCATTGCCATCTTGATCCCTATCTTTGCATCTTAGAAGTCATCATCTTTAGAAGTTCATCAACTTTGCATCCATCAACATCTTTTAGCCAAACATCTTGCATCCATTTAGCACTTGCATCTCCATGCCTGTTGAGACCAGATCTCAGAAAAGAAGAAACATGAATCCTTACCCACCAACAACCTCATCTGATCCCAACCTTTTCACCAATGTCATGATGACCTACAATCCCCAGATCCAAGCAAGTAACCCATGTGAAGATCCAAACATCCCTTCATCCCCGTTGGCAAACCAAGCATTTGCAAATCCTCCAGAAAGCCCACCAGCGACCAATGCCCTTGTACCGCAACATCAACAAAGCACGTTTTCTCATTATTTGCCAGAAAGTACCTCCATCCCACCATCTCTCTATCCACGCATCCCCATCAAAACAATCCAAGTTCCAACACAAGCATATTCTCCGTTTGTCCAATCATTCCCCGATCCTACCATGCAAACACCCCAAGAGCTTTCCACCATTCCCCTTTTCTTGCAAGGAAGCCTCGCCAGTCCCGCAACACAAGCTGCAGCACCATCTGCTCCATCTCATACCCTTTTTGCTTCATCATCTGCTATGGCTGCCCAAGCTCAAATCCAACACTTAACCCAAAGTCAGCTTCCACCTCTCACGCAAGCTTTTATACCAAAAGCTTCGCCACCATCCGCAAGTCAAGCAACGCCTTTCACCATCAAAGGAGCACCGTCACCCTTCACCCCCCAAGCACCCGTACCTTCTTCTTTGGGGTTAGCGCAATCGCTTCCCATTCCAACCTCATCTTTCTCTTGGGTGTTTCCTTCATTTTCCTCCTCACAAGCATCCGCTCAACCACAACCTCAACAAGCTCCTTTCTCTCAACCATCATTCGTGTCCCAAGCTCCCGTTGCCCCTACCATTCCATCATCCGCTGTAGTGCACCCTAACACAAGCTCTCAGTGGGGCCTTACACAAGAAGAAATGAAGGCATGGGGGATCCCATCTCAGTCCCCTACATCTATGGTTGCAAGTCAACAAACCGCCTTCGCCCAAGCAACACAGCAGCAACTACCCCAAACACCGCCAGCTTCAAGCTATTCGTCCCAAATCCCAAATACCTTCCAGCAAGTTCCACCACCTCAACAGCCAACTTTCCCCAGCTATCTTACCCCATCACCCTTTGTTTCTAGCTTCCCCACATCTGTTCCACCTCTAAGTAACGCAGGCATGCACCCAGCTTATATCAGCCAAACCCAAAGCCAACCTCAGCAACTACCACCATCATACCCACAAGTAGCATCATTCCAACAGCCTCCCTCATAGCAACCACATGTCCCCTTTCAGCAAACACCCATCATTCCTCAACAATAGCAAGTCCCTTGCTATCAGTCCCAGCAACAAATCCCTATCATCCCCCAGCAACAACAAGTTCCCACCCATCAGTTACAACAGCAAGTTCCAAATGTCCAATATCAGCAAGTAGTCCCACGACAACCTCCAGTTCAACAACAGCAAGCAGCCCAACAACATCAAGCGGTTCCATATCATTTACCACAATATCCCCCTATGCCACACCAGCAATATCCCCAGCAACCATTGCCCCAAAATCAGTTCCAACCTATTTATCCACAGCAAGCGCCATATCTAGTTCCACAGCTTCCATCACAAGCAGAAGTCCCAGTTCCCTCGCCACTCAATGCTAAGTGGAAAGCAATGAAAAATGCTCTAAAGGAGCTACAAAGTGGAACAGAGAATAAAACATATAAGTTTGAAGAGGTGTGCTCATATCCCTTCGATCGGTCCATAGCAACTATCCCTTTCCCCAAGCATTTTGAGATGCCTAAGTTCGACAAGTATCGGGGGAAAGGAGATCCAGTAAACTATATCAAAGAGTTCTACATGGCGTGCCAAGAAGTGGCTTACAGTGATAACTATCTCCTGTGCCTGTTTCCCAAGAGCTTGGGAGGAACTGCTGTTGAGTGGTTTTACAAAATACCACATGGGACAATAAAAACCTTTGCTGAACTCTCTGAGAAGTTTATCACACACTATGCCCATAATGTGGAGAATGAGTTGTCCTTGCTAGACCTATGCAACTCAAAGTAGAAAGACGGAGAAAGCCTTGCATAATACTTGCAAAGATGGCAGAATCTCACAACCAAGTTATCATACCAGCCGCCAGAGAAGCATCTAACAAAGATCTTCATTGATAACCTGCATCCAAAGCTATCCCATCACATGCAAATGAACTGTCTCCAGACATACCAAGATATCAAGAGCAAAGGCATAGGCATCGAGAAAGCTCTCCTAGACGAAGGCACTATTCGTCACTTCAAGGAAGATTCCAAAAACAAACCCAACAATGATAAATCCCGTTACTGGAATCATAACAAGAATGCTGTTACAGATGGAGCCACTGACACTAAGAATGTACAATTCATTGTGGCTAGTCCTACACCAGCTCAAACATACCAACCGCCACAAGCGCCCATCTATCAGCAACCACCAGCTCCCACATATCAAGCACCTATTTATCAGCAGCCTCCTCAAGCTCATCAACCACCTGTGCAACAGTATCAGCAGCAATACCAACAGCAACAGCCAGCACGTCAAGGCAATCCTGTTAACGCAGTTAATGTTGCCCCAAGGCAGAACAAACCCAACAATCAGAACAATCCAAAGAGGACTTTCACACCTTTGGGTGAGCCTCTGGATTAGATCTTTAATCCGCTAGCCAAGGCAAATATGATCACATATCCGCCCATCCCACAAAAGGATGACAATGCACCAAAGTCTGATTGGTATAAAGAACATGAATACTGTGATTACCATCGTGTGAAGGGGCACACAACATTGAAGTGCATGCGGCTTAAGAACTACATCCAGGATCTCATTGATCGCAAGAAGATCCAGGTCGATGCACCAACTCAGGCTTCACCCAACGCTGGTTTGCAAATATATCAAAATGTGTTCCCTCAACATGATACCGGGAAGAATCAAGCCAACGTCAATCAGCCCCAAAATCATGGCAAAGGCAAGCAAGAAGATCACACAGCGGCCTACATCAACTATGACAAGTATGTCGGATGCATAACTCAAGTTGAGCCCATCCAAGATGAGCCCACCATCAATACCATCCACGTCAGAGGGCCGGATCGACAATGTGCTGCAACTACCCGTAGTGGTAGGATAACTATTGCCGGTGCTCCTCCGAGGTCAGCTGCTCCTCCAAGGCCAACATCTACTGCATCCACAGCACAGTCTAACACCAGGCCAGCATCAAATGCACGCGCAACATAGCATAATGCACCAAGTGCACAATACAATATCATAGAGCATCTTGGGAACATGCCAGCCCAAATATCTATCTTGGATTTGCTTCGCACATCACCCATCCATCAGGAGATCCTGGACAAAGCTCTAAAAGAAGGCCATGTCCCCACGGACATTAACACAACTCAGTTTGAAACTCTTGTGGGACACCTATCAGCAGCATGTGCCTTATCCTTCAAAGAATCTGATATACCAAATGTCGCTCCTGACCATACTCTTCCTCTCCGCATTGCCGTTATGGTCAGAGACTTTGCCATCAAACGGGTCTTAATAGATAATGGCTCAGCCCTCAACTTGTACACATTAAAATTCATCAAGAAGATCAGGTTCATGGAGGCCGACATACAACATGAGATGATCACTATCAAAGCATATGACAACTTGGAGCATACCTTCGAAGGTACTATCACCTTGCGTATCCAGCTAGGCCCAGCAACGCAAGATACTATCTGCCACGTTGTTGATCTTGACCTACCATTCAATATCCTCCTCGGTCATCCCTGGATCCATTCCATTAAGGCCATGCCATCTACTTACCATCAGTGCATCAAGTTTCCACATCAAGGTACTGAGGTTACCATCCACACTGATCCTAACCCCTTCGCATACTGCCTTGCGATGGAAGCATCTTTCCCTCATTCTACTCATTGTCCTGGAACTGATATTGGTACTTCTATTGCTAGCTCATCCCGATCCCATCGTGATCTAGAGACCATCCTCTCTTCCACCTTATCATTCGTCAAGATCAACAACCAGGGTTGTGGCGAATACAGCCTCAGTGATGCATTTGCTGTAGGAGCTCTTCCACGTGATCCACATACTCAAGGGCACCCAAGTTGTCAAAACAAGCCTGTTGAGGAACATTATAAGCTCAAGCAAATCAAAAACATAACTTTTGAGTCTCATGGTACCATCAACAGCAAAGAAATAGATCCAGATATTAACAAATGGTTATACAAAGATCCCCCATCATGTGACACACAACTTCTTGAGTACTTCAAAGAGAAATACCCAATCCCCTACAAAAATGTCACAGAACACTATAACTATCAAGGTGGTGGTCTAGGACCAAAAGAGGACGGAAATTTGTTTCCTATCATACCATCCCAGAATCCAGAACAGCAAGGACTTGGCTTTAATACCTCTCACCTGCTTAAACAAGAGCCCAATACCACAACTGCGGACACTAACATGACCAACGTGAACTTTTCGAATAGCTAGGATGACCTTGTGGAAATCGAAGACATCCCCGAAGAGAAAGACATCTGATCCTACGATGATATCTTTACCGACGACACCCTCCTGGGGACTTCTGTTCTCCAACAACTCTCCATTAACCTCATAGACCTTCCCCTCACAAACCCTGACCTCATAGATTGGGACCAACCAAGCATCGCACACATCGACGAGTTCCAAAGCGCACAAGCACTCCTAGAATTCATGGGGGCATCAGGTCCAGCAAGCAATCAGGATCCAACATCAACCTCTGTCTATCAGCTTCACCCAGAAGGATATTTTGGGGAAGAGGCAAGCTTTAGTCGCAAAAAAGAAATAGCAAAAGAACATCATGAGTCTTTATGTGAAAACCCCCTTGGGGCACATTTTGATTCCAAAATAGTAAAAATAAAGGGCGTATCTTCTAGTGAAAACCTGGCAATTCAGGCGCTAGAAGATGAAGCCTTGCCTCTTCCCCCTATTCAAGATTATAGACCAGAGCAGTCGCCAATCATCATAGAGGAAACCAAGCCAATCAACTTGGGAACAGAAGAATGTCCAAGGATCACCTACATTGCAGTCAACCTAACAGAAGGAGAAGAAATGGCTCTCAGCGCCTTGCTCAAGGAATCAGTTATCAACTTTGCATGGTCATACGCCCACATGCCTGGGCTTGATCCAAACCTTGTTGTTCATCATCTATCAGTAGATCCAAACGTCAAGCCAGTGAAGCAGAAGTTAAGGAAAATGCATCCAAAGGTAGCATTGCTCATCAAAGCAGAGCTTGAGAAGCTCCTCCAAGCTAAGATCATCAGAGCAATAGATTATTCAGAGTGGATCTCTAACATGGTGCCAGTCACAAAGCCTTCTGGCGACATCAGAATCTGTACTGATTTCAGGGACTTGAACAAGGCATGTCCTAAGGATGACTTCCCATTGCCAAACATAGACATGCTTGTAGACCTCACAGCGGGCCACGAAATGCTATCACTCATGGATAGCTTTTCCGGCTACAACCAGATTCATATAGCAGAAGCAGATCAACATAAAATAGCATTCACAACCCCATGGGGTACCTTCTGCTACAACATGATGCCATTTGGGCTAAAGAATGTAGGAGCAACATATCAGCGAGCAATGACAGCCATTTTTCATGACATGATCCACAAGATCCTTGAGGACTATGTGGACGATATCCTTGCAAAATCCAAAACAAGAGATGAGCACCTCAACATCTTAGAGCGTGTATTTGATCGTCTGAATCATTATGGCTTAAAGCTTAATCCAAAGAAATGTGTCTTTGGTGTTACATCTGGAAAGCTCCTAGGTTTCATAGTATCGCGACGAGGCATAGAGATAGACCCCAAGAAGGTCAAAGCAATAACAGAGATGCCTCCACCAAGAACACTCAAACAGATCAGAAGCCTACAAGGAAAGCTTCAATCAGTGCGTCGGTTCATTTCTCAGTTAGCAGATAAGTGTCAACCATTCTCACATCTCTTATGCAAAAACACCAACTTCAAGTGGGATCCCATATGTCAAAGAAGCTTTGATAAGCTCAAGGAGTATCTAGCTAACGCTCCGATCCTTGTACCACCAGTTCCAAGATGCCCACTCATCCTTTACATCTCAACAACAGCTACAGCACTAGGGGCACTCCTAGCACAGCATGATGATGAAAACAGAGAATGAGCTATCTACTACATCAGTTGCACTCTTGTGGGCTATGAGCTTAACTATTCACCCATGGAGAAAGCATGCCTAGCAGTGGTCTTTGCCACTCAAAAACTTAGACATTACATGCTTAGCCACACAATCAAGCTCATATCAAAGGTGGACCCTCTTAAGTATCTGTTATCAAAGACAACCCTCACAGGCCGTATGGCAAAATGGGTCATGTTACTCAGCGAATTTGACATTCAGTATGTAGATCGCAAAGCAATCAAAGGGCAAGTCATTGCCGATCAACTAGCAGAAGCACCACTGGTGGATGCCTATCCACTAATCATGGAATTCCCTGATGAACACTTATGCATGATTGAAGAGCAGCCCATGTGGAAATTATACTTTGATGGTTCCAACACATCCCATAGCTCTGGAGCAGGAATCCTATTCGTCACACCTCAAGGTGACTATATTCCAAAATCATTCAAGTTGGGATTCCCCTGTACCAATAACATTGCAGAATATGAGGCACTCATCTTAGGTCTCAAAATAGCTATCCAATGAAACATCACAGAACTACAAGTCTTTGGAGATTCACAGCTCATTATCAAGCAAGTCCTTGATGAGTATCAGACAAAGGATGACAAATTGCTACCCTACAAAAAACTAGTGGATAAACTGAAAGAGCATTTCCTACATCTACAATTCAATCAGATCCCAAGGCTTCAGAACAAAGCAGCAGATGCAATGGCAACCATCAGATCTTTATTGGAAATCCCACATGACGCAACACAGTATGAATTTCTAGTCGAGCAGCTACATTCACCAGCTTATGAGAATGCCGATGCAGACATGGTGTGTGTCTTGGTTGGTCCCCAATCCCCATGGTACCATGACATCCATGCATATCTAAAAAATGGTATCATATCTCCCCATCTCACCAATAACCAACGCCAAAACCTTATTCGCAGAGCTTCCCGCTACACTCTTGTAGCCAACACCCTATATCATCGCGGGTATCACAATGTCCTATCTAGATGTTTAGACTCAAACGAGGCCGTCCTAGCCTTACAAGAAGTTCACGCTAGAATTTGCAGTGCCCACACGAGTGGCATGGTTCTAGCAAAGCAGCTACTTAGAGTTGGATATTATTGGCCAACAATGGAACATGATGCGTGTGAATTTGTCAAGAAATGTCTCCCATGTCAACAGCATGCCAATTTGATACATGCACCAGCACAGGATCTACAGCCTATTGCACCACCGTGGCCTTTTTCATTTTGGGGCCTCGACCTCATTGGCTTGATCACCCCCCTCTCTTCGGATGGACACAAGTATATCATAATAGCCACAGAGTACTTTACCAAATGGGTTGAAGCGATTCCGCTCACCCTTACTACTGGCATCCAAATATCCAAGTTCATCCTCTATCATATCATTTGTCACTTTGGCATACCATCTACCATCTTCACAGACCATGGCACACCTTTTGAAAACCAGCATGTGGATGATCTATGTGCCAGACTCCACATCCATCACCGTTTCTCCAATCCATATTTCCCTCAAGGAAATGGTCAAGCTGAGGCAACCAACAAAACTATCTTGAAAATCCTCAAGAAGGTTGTCAATGATTCTGGTCGTGACTGGTACCTCCAAATTAATCCCGCCCTCTGGGCCTACCGCACTTCCTATCGCACTCCCATAGGCACCACCCCATACTCCCTTGTATATGGTGCTGAAGCCGTTCTGCCGATCGAGGTCGAACTTCCATCCTTGCGCGTCTCCATGAAGAATTACATAACTGATGAAGACTATCGTGTGGCCCGGCTCACACAGCTAGATCTGCTAGATGAAAAGAGACAGCAAGCTTACGATCACCTAGTTGCATACCAGAATCGACTCAAAAGGAGTTATAACAAAAAGGTCCATCCTAGACAATTCTAGGTCGGTGACATGGTCCTTAAAGAAAATCAGAAGGTCCTAGCAAATAGAGAAAAGAAAGGCAAGTTTGAGCCTACTTGGTTGGGCCCCTATGTTGTCACCGCATCTTTTGGCTCGGGAGCCTATCAGCTATCAACACCAGAAGGTGAGCCCTTGAATGATCCTATCAACATCATCCATCTGAAGAGGTTCTATGCCTGAACCTGATCCTGCATATATCAGAAAATCCAAAAACATTCAAAAAAGCAAAAAAAAGCAAAAAAACATTCAAAAAAGCAAAAAAAAGCAAAAAAGCAAAAAAAAAAGCAAAAAGAGAAAAAAAGCAAAAGAGAAAAAGAAAAGAAAAAGAGAAAGAGAAAATAATCGTCCAACGGTGAAAACTTGGCAATTCAAGCGCCTTGGACAAGTATGTTGGTGAAAACCTGGCAAACAAGCGCCAACATAATAAACTGAGCTATTTATCTATTCAGTTGTCCTTTCAGCTACTATCCTCTTCCTCCATCCATAATCTCTTAACAGATCTCCCAGCAGTTCCATCTCCCTTATCTTCCAAGCATTCAGCTTCCATCTTTCTCCAACCCATCTGCAATACATATCCTATTCCAAAGCTTTGTACCATATCTTGTACCATATCCTTTTCCCTTTCCTGTTCAGTGCAACCCCCCTGTATTTATCCTTCTCGTCTCCGTCCTAGTAAGAGTCCCGCCGAGTGTGATCTTCCTATCCCCAATCCTGAGCTTCTGTACATATCCCTTGTGCATATCGTTCCTCCTTGTTGTACATAACCTTTGTCCATCCTGCAGCAGCATTTGATCAAATATCTTGTCCCATCCCCAGCCTCAGAAAACTTTTAGTCCCACTCGGGCCTTGTGCTTCAGCAACATCAATTGTCAACTTATCCTTGCTCATCCTGATTATTCCTTGAACTTCAGCTTTTGCCAGCGAACAACTACACTTATTCTCTCACCAACCCATGGGTCCTTGAGGATATATCGTTCCTCCTGTCTGACCTAATCTTCCATCCTAGTCCTTGAGGATATATCGTTCCTCCTGTCCGACCAATCTTCCCACCATCAATCAAACCTAATCTCTCTCCTTGGCAAAGGATGTCTTTTTGGAGTTATCATTTTGATCTTGGATTTTTGTCCTTTTGATCTTGTTAATCTTTTTGGCTTCTCTTTATCCCACCAGGGTCACCACGATTCATTATACCACGGTGTGCTGCGTGTGCGGATAATCTGGGGCAAGGTCTTTTGATCTTTCGCTTCTGCCTGTGAGTCAGTTGTGTGTTTGTGGTTCCTTCAGCATCGGTTCCTCCATGTCACCTCTGCGCTTCATGTGTGATGTTGGGGCAACCCTGTGTGTTTATTTAGCGTCAGTCCTCGTCAGTCCTCTGCGACGTTGTTGATAGGCCTCGTGATCCCAGTATCCATGGCAGGTCTCTAACATAGCTATATTAAATCTAGGTTGTGCACTCCCATTTGCACTTGGAGCTATCTGGTCCCTTGCATTTATCATATAGATTAATCTTGCATCTTGCATTTCCATCTCATCTTGCATATCATCCATATTTGTTCTTAGAAGTGAGGTTATTTATCTCCCCTTTCTTCCTAGGCCCTTCCTTCCTCGTCCCGCCGGGCACACTCTGTCCCAGGGCGTAACTCCTCTTTCTCCTAGTCCACCCGGGCGTTACCCTCTTCTTCTGATTCTAGCCTTGGCATCTTATTTTCTTGTCTTTGACGCCATGCCACTTGCGGCATCGCATCAAAGAGGGGCAAAATGTAGACACCAAAAAATCTTTCAGAAAATAAATTATTTTTGTTTTCTGAAAATTCTTGATGACATCATCATTTATTAATTAATTATTTATTTAATTAATTTATTTATTTTTATGGCATTAAATCCATCTCTCTTAATTAAAAATCTTTAATTAAGGAATCTAGCCTAAAAATGTCATTTGGACATTATCCCTAATTTATTAATTATTTAATTAATAAATTGACCAAAAAACTTCAAAAATAAATTAATTTATTTTTAATTTATTTTTTATCCCAAAGTTGGCCAAAATTCTAAAAAGCACTAAACTCTTCTAGAAAGTCCTAAACCTTCCTCTAAATGGGTCAAATCCCTAAACTAGTCCCTTCAAACCCTAAGCCTAGATATTTAATATTTATTAAATTTACCTTTAATAAATATCTAAATCTCACCAAAAGCCACTTGCCCATCCCTTTCTCCTAATCCTAATCCTAAACCCCTTTCTAATCTTGTCACATTCCATTAGCAAAAGGTTTACCAAAACGTATGCTAACCTCCTCTTAGTCATCCTCCTTAGTCAACAAGGATTGCCACCTCTTGGCCACCTCTTGCAAATGCATTTAAGGATGCATTTAAGCCTTCCTTATCTTTCTTACATGCATTCATTATGCATTTAAGACCTTCTTATCCCTTCCTTGCCACCTCTTGGCCTTGGGCACATTTACCAAATTGTGCACATGCCCTCAAACTTTCAACTCAATCCTCCCTTGACACTTGTCAGGACACTTGTCCTTGACTCAACCCTAACCTTATCCCTAACTCTGACTCATCCTTTTAAACCAAGCCCTTCCCTTTTCCTATAAATACCCTCACTTGCTAAGGAAAATCATCTTTCAACTCTCAAACTCAATAGCAAAGTTATAATGCCATTTTCATTCTAGCATAAGCATAAACTCATCATTTTAGATCATTTTCAAGCTTAAATCATATCTAAATTAGCTTAATTAGATTAACATAGATTCATTTCTTGTTTAATCAATCTTAGTTCATCATTTAGCTTTGCATATTTGTGTGTTCTTGAGGCCTTTGAGGCAAAATAGGTTCCTCATACCTATTTTGTGTCATTTTGGGTCTTCTTGATCTTCAAATCATCCTAATTTGCATGCTCCAAGTGCTTGAGTTTGCACACCCACATCCATTTATATCTAAGCATATCAAATGGTGCATGGGCACATCCGTTTTAGGCTTAAACTAAGGTGGCTTTGATTTTAGTTTGTTTACCATTAAATTTGATTTGACTATATGCTATGACGTTTGTTTGTCTTTGACCTTCAAAACAGGTTTAGGTGCACGCTCAAATCCTAGTCTACAAATATAAGGTCATAATTTTCATATAGGTCAACCTCCCTAGGTTTCATGTTATGGACCATGACAATCCGGAGAATGTGGATTTCCAAATGAGGGAACATGGAGGTGTGAATATAGAAGTAGAAGGTAATGATCCCATGGAAGAAGACCACGATGATGAAGAACATCATGATGATCAAGATGATCACAATGATCAAGATGATGATGATGTTGTTGTTGATGCAGACCTTGATGTACCTATACTTGAGAAGGCACACGAGCCCCTATATGAAGGCTCCCAAACAACTCTTCTTGTCGTTGTATTATTTTTGGTGAACTTGAAGGTTATGAATGGTTTATCCAATATAGCAATGACATGTATGTTAAGATATGTCATCTTTTTTCATTATTTTAGTCGTAATTCCTTTACAATTAACATTGGGTGAATCCTGTAGCAATTAATATTCTTTAAATTAACAAATTATATTTTTGGTTGTAGGTTGATAGGTGACTGTTTGACACCACCATCAAACATTCTACCTCACTCGTATCGAGAATTATCTACCATTATGAAAGATATTGGAATGGAGTATCAAACAATACATGCATGTTCGAAAGATCATATTATATATCATAAACAACATGAATTTGCAACAGAATGCCCTATTTGTCATATTAGTAGATATCAATCAAATCGAATAACAAAAAAAGTGTCTCGCAAGGTTCTTTGGTTTATTCCCATTATTCCACATCTGCAACGATTATTCAGGTGCAATAGCTTGGCACAATTTATGGATTACCATGCACACAATAGAAGTCAAGATGACATTATGCAAATGTCTGTGGATGGTTCAGCATTTAAGGAAATAGAGGAAAAATGGCCACACTTTAAAGAAGAACCTCGTAATCTCAAGCTTTCATTGGCAACGGACGGTGTCAATCCATTTGGAGAGATGAGATCTACTTACTCAGCGTGGCCTATTTTTGTTATCAACAATAACATTCCTCCTTGGTTGTCCATAAAGAGGGAGCACATAATGTTGGCACTAATTGTTCTAGGTATTTTTTGATTCAATAGTCATCTAAATTAATTTATTATAAATAATCCATCAAAATGGTCATAATAATTATGTAATGTTTTTGTTCATTCAACTAGGTAAGTACCAAGTTAAAGATATCAATGTATATATTGAGCCCCTTATCGATGAGTTGATGGTGTTATGGAATGGGGTCACTATGTATGACATCTCTAGACCAAGAGGACAAAGACAATTTTAATTCCATGTAATGCTTGTATGGACAATACATGATGCCCCTAGGCTAACACATTTTTGTGGTATGTTCTCTTCTTAACACCTCTTTTTTGGTATGTTATAGTGCTAACACAAAGTTAACATATTTAATCCAATTATACATGATCTTGTAGGTCTTCAGACAAAGGGAAAATTTGCATGTCCAGTTTGTGGTCTAAAGATGAAATCTCATCATTCAAAAAGTTTAAGAAAGTAGGTGTTCGATGAGAATAGACACTTTCTCCACAAAAATCATAAGTATTGAATTACTGAAAAAAAATCTTTTCAATGGGAAAGAAGAGACTACATCAAAGCCACAGAGAATGACACCTCACCTATGGAAGTTGGCATATAATAAAATAAATCATCGAGGTAATGTCATTCCATCTGATGGTTTTTGTTTGAAATTTATATTTTGATATTGTGTTTTGTTTATTGATGATGTAATTGATGCTCGTGAAGGTTTTCAAGGCATCAATGACCAACTTCCAAAAGGACTAAAAAGTTATCCTACGCAATTTAGTAGGTTGTCATACTACAAGCAACTCTCAATTATGCATTTGTTTGATCCTATGCATATTGGAAAGAATGTAACAGAGACATTATGGAAAATCTTGGATGGAAGGTGTGACAAAGACAAAATTGTCAAAATTTGTAGTGACATTGAAGAATCCAACCATGCAATGAAAAATGTCATTCGATAAAATAACAATGGAGACCAAATTGATACAAGTGCCCTTAGTTGGTTATTGTCAGAGTAGCAGAGCAATGCTATAAAATAAGTCATAAAAAAAATATGATTTCCCATAGGATTTGCTACGAACATAAACGATCTCATATCAAAGAAAAGTGAATTTGAGCCAGGGATGAAAATACATGATTGGCATACATTTATTAAAGTAATTCATGTTATTTTGTATTCACTATATATTTGTATACTGCATGTAGTTTTCATTGCATTCTTTTATAAAATATTGATAAGATCATTTTACAAATATTACAGTACGTTCTATCTCTATCTCTCCCATACCACTTTGCCAACAGTGTCAAACAAGTTATATATGATCTTGAAAAATACATGAGGTGGTTGTCATCAAAAGAAATCAATAAAGAAGATATAAAATATTGGAAGAGAAAAATTCCTCTTCTTATGTGTGAAATGCAAAAGTGTCTACCTTTAACTTTTTTCAATGCACAAGAACACTACCTCATACATCAAGTTGAGGAGATTGAATTGTGTGGACCTGTACCAACTAGGTCAATGTGGATGGTTGAGAGGAACTTAAAATTTTTGAAAGGCTTGGTTGGACAAAGAGCACATCCTGAGGGTTCTATGGTGGAGGGATATATGGTATACCAGACCATGGTGTACATTAGTGAATATCTTCCTAAGTTTGTAGTAAAGATCCATGTAGATCGTATTTGGGATCCCAACTCCATTAACAAATTTGAAGGGGAGTACTTGATGGGAAAAGGTAGATTGAGGAAAGTGAAGTAAATATAAGATGTTATTGTAGTTAATTAATTCTTATAAATCTTCAATATAAGTTATTTATAATTGGTGTTTTATTTTTATACAGTTGGTCGAGAGTGGGATGCAATATATTTGTATATTAAGAACAATCTTGATTGGATGATGGTATGGATTGAACGATGTTAAAAAAATGGTTTCTCATTAACATGGGAAGGTCTTGCTTCATTAGTTAGAGAAGCTCATCGTAATGAAGATTCCAATGTTACACCAATGGTAATTGATCTAGCATATGGTTTAAGAGGTAGAGAGGTACGTACAAATTTATTAATGATCATGACTCATGTTTCATATCAACTCATGATGAAAATAATTTAAACATGCTTGAAAAATTGCAGGTCAAGCACCACAAAGCTATGTACTATCATGGCCATAAATTTTGCATAAAAAAGTTGGATGACACAAAGAAAACTTGTGATTCTGGGATAACTGTAGTTTTTGAGGTCACTAATATATCATCTAGAAAAGACATACATCCTCAACAATCTCAAAATCAATACTATGGCATCTTGGATGATATAATTGAGTGTGACTTTAACTCCTTCAAAGTAGTTCTATTCGTTGTCAAATGGTATAGGCTATGACTAAATCAAAATGATCCAGATAGAACTATTATTCAACATGATAATGGATTTACAATGATTAATACAAGGTCATTTGATCCAGTTGGAGATGAGTCCTATGTCCTTCCAAGCCAATGTGAGCAAGTGGTTTACTCAGAGGGTCCACATAAATAGGGTTGGTCATTTGTTGTTAGACATGATCCAAGAGGAAGGCTGATAAAGTATAATGTTATGGAAGAAGAAGATATTGAAGATGATGAAGTAGATGATGAAGATTAAGATGATGATGATGATGATGATGATGATGATCATGATCATGATGATGATCATGATGATGGGGATGATGATGATGATGATGATGATGGTGATGGTGATGGTGATGGTGATGGTGATGATGGTGATGATGATGGTGATGATGGCGATGATGATAGTGGTGATGATGATGATGATGATGATGAGATGGATGAAGAAGATGATCAATGACATGGTTGAAATGATCAATGAAATGATTGACATGATTTATTGATTTCAATTGTAATGATTACATATTTATTGTGTTCAATTCTAATGATTACAACATATGTGATTTATAATTACCAATGTTTTGCTTACGATGCTCAATTAATTGTTGTTGATACATGTATATATTGTGTTTGATTATCACCCTTTTTTCAAATAGGCAATTGACTACAGACATTGTCACCCCTTCTATTGACGATCTTGCATTCCATATATAAGGTAAATTTGTTCATGTTTACGATGTTGCATATTGTTCATGTTGTCTTTTAAGTTATTTGTAGCATACATATCATGTAATTTTTAGCTAACTTAAGATAAATGATTAACATATGCAAGAAATTTAACCCCTTTGGCATGGATCATGCACAGTGATATGGATCAGTAGGTATAAGTCAATAAATAGACATAATTTTCTTATATTCTTCTTGTTTATCACTGAGAACATATGTTATAAATAGACATATTATATGATCATATAATGTATATATAGACAAAGAGAAACCATATAAAAATATAATTATATAATCACTTTCAACTTAGTACATTTTATATCTCCCACATATAGACAAAGAAGAACCGTGCATATGGGTCACGACTTGATTATTCTATATATATTATTTAAATATTATCAAAATTCTATTTGAAGCAGGGATGTGACAATATCTCATTTGATGGATTGCAGGACCCACCAAATAGGTACTTGTCAGATCTATCTACATCGAATGAGAAAAATGGGGGAATGCTAGATGAAAATTCTACATGTAGTATGGCTAAATTAGGGAGATCAACTAGAGGTCAAAAGATTAGAAAAAAATTTGATAAATGCATGCAATTTTTCCTTGCTAAAGGGGGGTCATGTTCTTATGATGATGAGACCAAAGGCGACATCAAGGTGCCCTTTCGGTACACACATATTGAGAAAGAATGGGTACCCAATGAGCTACCTCCAATTAACACTAATTTTTGTGTTAATGAGAGGATATATCGCATAGCTCCATCCTCATTACATGGTTTGGGCCTATTTTCCATGGATGGGATAAAGGTATGTTACAACAAAGTTGTTGAATTATTCAAGTATGTCGGTCCGTGTTACAATTACAATGATTAGATGCGGATTGTTCAATATATAAAAAGTATGCGTAGGTATGCACTATCAGCTAATTATATACAATGGAAAGAAAATGATCAAAGTAAAATATTTGCAATGTACATTGATGGGAGACCAAAAAAAACATGTAATATTGTGGGTTTTATAAATAGTACGCAACCTTCCTCAACTAATAAGCAACCCAATTGCATATTTGAGGTGCGTGAGGGGAATCAAGTTTTTGTATGTGCGATAAAATCAATAAGTGCAAGGGAAGAACTACTAATAGATTACCACTTAAATCACATAGATACAAACAAAGTTACTATCATGAGGGTGGTAAGTACTATATACCATTTTATTAATAAGTTTTTTTTGCTCTGTCTATTACTTTCAGTTCACTGAAGTTTTTATATTTAATCTTTGTCACAGGACGATATGGATTCTGCACGTGATAGAGGCCATGAGGATGCTCCTCCCACCCATTCTTCAGCAAGGGTAAACCTTATTGAAATTGTACAAATTAGATAGTTGAAAAATATTATATTATTACATTATTTTATTTATGATTTTAGAGTTTTTATGATAGTTTTACTGATATTCCTATCACAATTTGATGTTCAGGATAGGGGAAAAGCACCTACAGTAACAGAGGAAATAGCTACCCCTTCTGATGATGATATCGCAGAAATGCCTAATGTAACAATTATGTTGAGGAAAAAACTAAAAAAAATCAATTTAGAAATAATGAAAATTTTGGATGAAGCAAATATTCCAACTGAGGAGATGCTGAAGAGGCTATTTGAATTGAAAGCATGAGCACGTCATTATGAAGTAAGCAGTTTTGAATCTTTAGTTATAATAAAATTTCAATAAAGGTTTATATTTTATACTCTTTTATGTTGTGAAGTAAAATATGTAATATGTGTTCTTGTTACAAGATTTTTTGGAAACTGATCTAGAACCTGGTCAAGGACAATGCGGTGAGGCTGGTACTAGCAGAGCTCCAGCTGCCTCAGGTAAAATAATCTTTTAGTTGACAAGTTACAAGGAATTTTTTCTTTGGAACATTCAAAAACTTCTTAAGTTAACTCTTACTTTTATTATTTCAAAATGTCTTTGCTAACAATGTATTGTTCAGGTCATCAAGTGCAGGAGACTCCTCCTAGGAGGTCGACTGACATCCATCTGAGATTGTCGAGTGCAATGTCGGCAACAAGGGGCATGCAAACATTGACGCCTTCACGGTCTATGCCAGCTAGTAAATCCTTGTTTTGCTATATTTGGTTTTGTGTTAATTATGATTTGATAATTTGTACTTTAATCTTGGGTGCATCACATAGTGGATTAATTTTTTGGAGTAGGAGATACACCGGTGGCACCATCTGCTACACTAGATACAGATCAAAGTACATGTATTGGTGATAATTCACCATCATTTCCTAGATCTACCCGTGTTTCTAGCACGGGAGTTATGCAGACATCATTGTTGATTGACAATAATGAATCGATGCCTTTAAAATGTCCTAAGCTTCCAGGTCCTTTAAAATTATTATTTTTTATATTGTAATATGCATTTACCTATTCATAACAAGTTTTGGATTGATTACCCCATGACATTTTTTACAGGAAATGATTCATTTTATAAGACGCTTTATGACCTCACACTGCATATATTCGGGCCCACCATACATACAAGGTGGAACATCATAAGTGAACTAACTTTATCCCACTATTTTTTTTTCATATCATTAATTGGTATAGTATTTTTCCTTTCATTTGGGTCTTTTATTTTACTATATTTAAGGTACACAACTTTAGTTAATTTTTCTATCTAACAATTTTGTGTTTTTTCTTAAAAGGTGGAACTTGCAAGACAAAAAATTAAAAGATCAGCTCATTAAAGATTTAGAGCATGAGTTTGGTAGTAATATTTTTGACAAGAAAAAAATTTTAGAAAGAGCTTGCAAACATCTTAAGACTGTGAGGGACTCATATAGAAAGAGTCTCCCAAATCAATTTTTGGATTTGATTGTGTAGAGTTTTTTACCATCAACATTTCGGATCATACTACATGATCCATCATCAGGATGCCAGAGAGAAAGAAAAACAAAAAATGGTAGATTGCAGATCTAAGAGGTAATAAAAGGAGGGAGAAGGGAAGAGGAGAGAGAATAGAGAGGTACAACAAGAAAAAATATAAAAAATGCATACAAAGGCTGAACAAAAACAAAAGAGAAGATGTCCTATCAACCAAGTGAATAAGATAGAGGAAAAAACCAACAAGTACCACCCACAAAAGGAAACAAGAAGGGGAAGTCTAAAAAAGAAGAACAAAAGAGAAGAATAAAAACAAAGGAGAAGATAAATAGAAATAAAAATAACTAAGTAAATATATATATCTATGTATGTATGTATGTATGTATGTATGTATGTATGTATGTATGTATGAATATATATAAATAATAATAAATGAATAAATAAGAGAACATATATATACTAGTAGCTTATTTGAGTATATATATGTAGATGTATACAAGTGTATATATATGAAAAAATAATAAAATAATAATAAATAAAAGGGTGGTCCCACAATAGTGAGTCCCACTTTTTGGCCAACTTTGACACAGAGATCACAATTTTGAGAAAAAATCTCACTTTCAAACACATGTTGCCACAAAATTATTAGGAATTTGAAGATGATGTAAACTAGAGTCTTTTAGATTTTTGTTTCTAGTTTTTATATATATATATATATATATATATATATATATATATATATATATATATATATATATATATATATATATATATATATATATTTTAAATCATTTAAATTCATTTTTCTTTCTCCTTCTAAAAGTGGTTTGCGTGAAAAAATTATATTTTTAAGGAGGTACTGTCACTTGGATTAGCATAACTTTTTTTTTAAATATGACAATGATGTAATTCTTTCAAAATTATATTTTTAACTTCAATATCTAAAGGATGCAATTGGTTTTATTCATTTTGGATCAATATTTCATAGTTTATTAAGTTTTAAAGTGACAATAACTATAATCTAGACATAAGGTCATTTGGATCGCTCTAACTTGATCTAGTTATATCGAAAAAAAATTATTTATTTTTTAATAGAAAGGTAACACAAATACGCTTTTCCTACATATTTTTCATAATTTTTTTTTTATCATTTACTATTTTTCCCGAAGTCATGAAGAGACAGGTTGTTGAATGACCAAACAACCTATGTTTAGTTAAAGTAATATTTAAAAGTGATAATGAACTCAATATGTATTAAAATTATATTCATTAGAAAGCTTATTTTGAATAGCATCTTTTGACATCATTTGTTTGAAAAAATCATCTTGTTTAGTCCTTGTTTCAGGCCCCGAAAGACCATTTTTCTGTAGTTGAGTTGTTTTCTAAGAGCAAATTTTTGTTTTTTTGGCTTCGTGCAAAGACAGTCTTCGCAGGAAGCCACCCGGGGGTCTTCATGCGAAGACCCCTCGCATGAAGCTCCCTGAGTGAAAATTTTGGTGGTTGGAATTTTTCCCAGGGGTACTTCGCACGAAGTATCCTAGTCGGCCATTAGAATTTTTTTAAAATTTTTTTTCTAAATGGTATATAAGTAAAATTTTTCATTTCTATTTTACATCAAATCGCAATTAATAAATTCGCATTTTCTATTATTGAAGGCATTTTTTGAAGAAGGAATTTTTATTGACGATCTTGTGGAAGACATTTTTTAGAGCTCAAAAAAATGGGGAACAAGAAGGGAAGACAAAGTAAATCTTCTAGAAAAAGGTCACCTGATACTGAACAAAGAAATCATGAAGCTGCATTGGCATATTATCATAAAACTAAAGAAGCTGAAAGACAAGCTAAAGTAGGAGGGTCAAATCAAGTCAAAGAATTGCACATTGAAGAAGGGTCAGAATTACTCCCTAGAGAGGCTCAAACAATTGATGTTGGATAAGGGTCAACATCACGTGCTCCTACTAGTATGGATGAACTTTTAAATTTAGCTCAAAGTGCAAAGAAAAATATTAGTTATAGAAACTTAGATCATTTACTTACAATGAATGTGGACACTTTGAAATCACTTGCTAATGCTCAACAATTAAGTCTTGCTAAGAAGAGATCAATGAACATGATAGCAAGAGAAATATTGGGTAAATTTGATAATTTTGAAACACTTGAACAAGCTCAATTGCTTTCACTTATACTTATAGACAAAAAGTTGGAAGGGGCATTAAAATTATTGGGTATAGACACATCATCAAAGAAGAGAAAAGTTATTGACATGCAAACTGATATGATTGAAAATCTTAAGAAAGGTTTGAACTAGTTAGGGAAGTGATCTCGAACTATAGATAAGTCCATTGCAAGAAAAGTTATGTTGACATCCATTGTAGGTAACAGTATGAGATGAAAAATAAATATATCTTCGGTTTCATCTCACATTGGTTTTAATAGGAAAACAATATCACGATATGTTAATAAGAGAATACTTTTGGATGATAGCACCTTGGAAGGCAATTGGGCAATCATGTGTAGAGCTCCTCATTCTGATAGGATTGATGAAGAAACAAAAAATTTGATCACATCATTTTGGAATGATAATACACGTCCTTCATCAAACACTAGAGATGTTATCAAACATAGAATTTCAGCTAATCAATATGAATATCATACAAAACATTGGTTGGACACAACACAACATGAAATGTATGTGTCATTTGTAGTTCAAATCCTAATATAAATATTGGGCAAACATTGTTTGGAAGATTGAAGCCATATTATATCAGGACAAACAAAGTGTTTGAAACTTGTTGTTGTTATCATATTGAATTTGATCTCCACTATCAAGTTTTTTGAAAGTTTGTAGAAGACACTTATGGTTTTGAAAAGGCTCCTCCTACTAGATGAAGTGAGTTCATCTCATCCATTTTATGTGACAAAAGAGATGATGTAGCTAGACAAATAAATTACATAAAAGGAATATGCCAAACATGTGCCGATTTGTCTCTTTTTCCTTTGAAAAATAAAGATATTGATGTAACAAAGATGGTAAATTGCAAGAGTTACAAATATGTAAAGAATGAAATAAAATTTTGGAAAGAGTCCAAAAGGTTAGAATATGTTGAAGAGGAGATAAATGTTGGAGTTTTTATGGAAAATTTTAAAAAATTGATTCAACCCTACATTCATCATGCTTTTTTTGCAAAGTGGCAAGCACAAAAATTTCAAACACTGAGAGACAATTTTCAACTTGGAACTATTGTATCAGTTGTTGATTTTGTAGAAAATTATTCTTTTGTTCATCAAAAGGCAATTCAGTAAGAATACTATTTTTCAGAGAAAATTACTATTATGGTACATGTGTGTTATCGACACGCACAATTAGATTTGGATGGTATTGAGAGCACATTTGAAGCACGGGTCATCAAGAAGGAATATCATTTTTATATAAGTGATGATAGAGAGCATGACATTCATTATGTGGAACACTGCTTCAAGATGTTTTTTGCAAATGTGAAAGAAAGAGGTATAAAAATTGATAAACATTATGTTTGGTTAGATGGATGTGCTGCGCAATTTAAATCATCAAGACCATTTTATGCACTATGTAGATATCATTGTAATGAAAACATACCACATGTCTGGAGTTTCTTTGAGAGTGGACATGGAAAAGGTGAACATGATGGTGCCAGAGCTTGCATCAAATGTGCCATACGAAAGTATCAAATGAATTATAAGGGAGTGTATATAAAAAATACACATGATGTGGTTGAATGGTGCAAGACACATTTCACACCAAATGAGAGTGACACATCATCAGGATTGACTCAAGTTATGCCATATAGAAAATTTTGGGAGATAAAAGGTATGCACACATTTTTTAATTATTTGAAAGTGTTTAAAATTTTAATGATATTTTTTATTCAAATTATATTTATATAGAATGTATTAAATATATGTGCATTTGTTCAGGTGTGGATAGAAAAATTATGCATGGTTGCAATAGGATAGAAAAAATGTGATCTTTGCATTCAGTTATGAGTACAAATTATCACAATTGGATGTTGAACACTAGGGACTACTCATGCTTTTGTTGTCACTACATTGCTGACAATTATGAGGAATGTATCAATCAAGATCATGGATATGTGGGTGCATGGAATCTAGTGCCACTAGTTGTTACTGATACATTTGATAGAGATGAAGATGAAAACTTCGATGATGTTCCTTTGATTTCTACTGATTATGATCATATCTCAGGATTGGTCAAAATTGGTAAGTATATATAAATTTCACATTATATGGTACACTGAGTTGCACATGTATAGATCATGTAGATATAGATAGATCTATAGATTGAACTAAGTATTTATTTTAAGATCTCACACACGTATATATAAAAATTTATTGTGTAGGAGATGTCTTTGCAGTGATTGCTGAGAGTGGAAATGTAGATGGAGTTGATTATTATTTACTGCGTTGTACTGCAGAGAGGATGAAGCTACTTGAACCTGAAGAAAGCGATGGAATGTTGTTCCCCATAGGTTTGTATATCTAGTTTACATCAATATATTGAACTCAATTTGTAAATTTTAAATTTCAACCTTTTAACAAAATTCAAATTGAGTTTGTTTAAATTTATATATTGTTAAAATATGTGACTTGCAAGTTCAGTTATTTTAGAGGGAACATATTTCAAACAAATCAAAGTAATTCAACATGGTATTCACTTTGTTGATTACGAACCAGACAATAAGGGGTTCCAATATAGTCACCTAGTAGTTGCCACATCCATTTGTCTTCATACAGTTAAATCTCAACGTGGACATCGTAAGTGGAGACTAGATAGTGAGGATCATGAGAGAATATTACAGGTTCTCCATGAAAGGTCTGAACCACTTGAGTTGGTCTAAAAAGTTTAATACATGTATACTTATTTGTTGTGTTGGGACCTATTTGATATATGTGGATTAAATTTCGTTATACTTTGTTTATATATTTAAACATATGATAGGATATAATTTGTTGATATATGATGAACCTATTTGATGGTTCAGTGGTTTTAATATATAGAATTTTATACGTATACTTTGATTATTCAATGATTTTTATAGATTTCATGTTAGTTAAAGATTTTATGTATGCTTGAAATTAGTTATATTACTTATGACATGTGTTAGTTCTAGAATTAGTTAGAATATAGTTATTATCCATTAGTTACATGTATTAACTAGTTATCTTTTATGATATTAATTATAGATCACAGGTTAAGACCTCCCCTTAAGACACTAAAAAATGATGAAATTAGTTATATTACAAGTATGACATGTGTTAACTTTGTAGAGTTAGTTAGAATAGTTATTATGGACATTAGTTACATGTATTAACTAGTTATCTTTTATGATATTAATTATAGATCCCAGGTTAAGACCTCCCCTTAAGACACTAAAAAATGATGAAATTAGTTATATTATAAGTATGACATGTGTTAACTTTGTAGAATTAGTTAGAATAGTTATTATGGACATTAGTTACATGTATTAACTAGTTATCTTTTATGATATTAATTATAGATCCCCTTAAGACCTCCCCTTAAGATACTAAAAAATGATGAAATTAGTTTTCATATCATCTAAATAAATCATCTAATCAAATAAAATCATAGATCATCTAATCAAATATCATATATCATCTTTCAAAAAAATCAAACTAATATCATCTAATTGAATAAAACCATCTAATATAATCATATATATCATCTAATCTTGAATAAAATCATAGATCATCTAATCAAATAAAAACATCTAGTCAAATCATATATCATATAGATCATCTAATCAAATAAAATCATATCATCTAATGGAATAAAACCATCTAATATAATCATATATCATCTAATCAAAAAAATCATATCATCTAATCGAATTAAACAATCTATTCTAATCATATCATCTAATCAAATAAAACCATCTAATCTAATCAAATAAAATCATAGATCATCTAATCAAATAAAATCATCTAGTCAAATCATATATCATATAGATCATCTAATCAAATAAAATCATATCATCTAATGGAATAAAACCATCTAATCTAATCATATATCATCTAATAAAAAAAAATCATATCATCTAATCGAATTAAACAATCTAATCTAATCATATCATCTAATGGAATAAAACCATCTAATCTAATCATATCATCTAATCAAATAAAACTATCTAATCTAATCATATATATCAAGTAAATGTGTCTCATATCATATAATCTAAGCATAGATCATCTAATCAAATATGCACATCTAGATAATCAAGTAAATGTGTCTCGTATCATATCATCTAATCAAATAAATGTGTCTCATATCATATAATCTAAGCATAGATCATCTAATCAAATATATGTATGTCTCGAATCATAAACTGAGTCTCAAATAAAATATATGTTCAACATGTCCTAAACTAGGGAGTCATCTAGGTGCATACGAATAGATTGACCCTCTAAGTGACTGCCACGAGCATCCTCTGACTATGAGACAGCAACTGAGCCTTGCGAATATAAATGCATGTATATATGATAATAATCTAAAATAATTAAAATATTATAAATGCATATTTAAACTTACATATTTTTAAAACATACTTGAGCACTAGTAGGTGTATCATCTTCTTGTAAAGTAGCGACTGACTCCTACAAATTTAGTGTACAAAAGTTGGTTATATACACATGTGCATAGTAGATATATTATGTAAAGTACTTGAAATATAAACATGTACATGTACATGTATATATCTAAAACTTACCTGACCACTAGTAGGTGTCACATCATGTGGAAGATGCTCTGAACCCACACTAGAGGTAACATGCTCTGCTAATTGTGCCTACAAAATATTATGCATTAAACAAACATTAATACACGTACAATTAATTATTCACTAAAACTCCTAATAAAAAAGAAAAGAAATTTTTATATGTACCTAAGTCTCAGGAGCAGGAGGATCGTCAGCACGCTGCACCATCGTATCATCAACTGATACTACATCACCCACACCACCTAAGCTCTCAAACCTCTGTAGTAATGAGGAGTGTAGGGGTGTCACTAGCTGCGAGGGGAGTGGTGTAGAATCTAAACCATGTGGATGAAATAACATATCCATAAATGACCCGGCACCAGTGGCAACATCCACTTGACCTAACCCACGCAACTACTCATCAAAAGTGTCTAGGCCCTCACTGGTGATGCGTACATCTCCAATCTCTATACCGGGCTCTACAGCTATAGAGTAATTTGTGGGTGCACAGTGCTCTGCACTATCCTATGCATGATACTCTGCACTATGTTGTGCTTGACTAGTTGATGGTGCATCATGTGTCAGTGGAACTACAAGGCCCCGTGCAAGTGAAATGTGTTAGTCCATTTTCCTGTCAATGCAAAATCCTGTGAAAATGGCCTTTTCTCTGCAATTCTTGAAGATGTCCCACCATGCTGCAAGCTTGTTTTAATGTGTGATGAAAATCCATAGTGTTTCATGGTTTGAGCTCTTAGCCCTATGTTCTTCATTGTGTCACCAAGCTCTAGTCCAAATTGCACGTGCTGAATTACAAAACCCAGGGAGATATTCAAATTTTAACGTCTGCAGGAAACAAATTTTAAAATTTTTCATTGTGTCGAAAACCCACAGTGTTTTTGAAAATCCATAATGTTTTCGGTCTGTGTGAAAACCTTCATTGTTTTCGACCTTGTGCTTCCTGTTTTTGCATGCTTGTCTTCCGACATCGAAAACTCTATGTTTTTAGTCTTTTGTTGTGTCGAAAACTTTGTGTGTTTTTGACCTCACATTTCTTTCCTCTTGCCAGCACTCCTTGTTTGTCAGTCCTATCTGCATAGCTGCGACCTGTTGGTGGGCCTAGGTTTTAGAAAGTTTTAAATTGATTAGTTGTTGCATGATCGCATGTCAGAGATTTTTGACATGCGACCATGCGATCGGCTCTTTCTTGTGTGGGGCCCAGTCCTTGCTCGGTTGTGTTGCCGATTCTCCAAATCTTCTGGCGGTTGCATCTTTTATTCGGAGATCACGCAACTGTGTGGTCACATAATCTCTTCATGTTTGGTAGTTATCGGCTAGCATCTAATGACCTAGCGGGTAGTTTGTCATGTAATCTCTGAATGCTTGGCAGTCATATGGCCTTGTCGCATGATCGCAAGGGCCAGTTCTGTGGCTTGCAATCATGCGACAAGTTTCCTTCCTTGCATGTGGGGCCCATTGGTGGAAAGCCTGTGGTCCCGCTGGTGGTTATGTGGTGGCCTGTGGTTGGTTGTCACATGATCGCAAGTCAAAGTTTTTTGACATGCGATTATGCGACTGGTTGACACCTGTTCCTAAGCCCGGTGGCAGGTGGTGGTGTGGCATCTTCCAGTTGGTCTGAGGTGGCATAATGGCGAACGGGCCCAAGTACTATTAGGAAGATTCCAAATCAACGGTGGTCATGTGATCATGTGGAATCTTGCCGGTCCATGTGATCATGCGACTGGCCCTAGATTTTCCTTGGCAAGCCCAGTGTGACTTCTTGGTGTTTTTGACGATATGCATAAAATGTGGCGGCCCAACAAATTTCCTTCTTGTCACTAGTTCATGTAATGATTTGGTGATGGCATAAAGTATTTCACGAATAGGTGAAAGTTCTTCGGTCACCAATTCACCAGATAAAGTGGGGTCGATGTTTTGATGACATGGCGGTGACAGGGCAGGTTAACAGTTGCAGTGTTGGTGGGTTGTCACATGATTGCATAGCTAGGAAATGGGCTATGTGACCATGCAACTAACCTCTTTGTGTTAACTCTCAGCGGTGTTGCGGAGTTATGACATGGTAATGGGTTGCAATGCAGGTGAGTTGTCACATGTTCACATAGCCTATCTCCTGGCTATGCGATCATGTGACAACTGCTATGAATGTAGCCATTGTAGAGTTAGGGGTGGTCCATGGTGCCTTGTGATCATGCGACCAAGCACAAATGTAGCCCAATTTTTGGTTGCGGTTAATATTGTCGATGCCTGGGAAAGTGAAGATCTGACGGTGGAGACTTAAAGTTGGCTGAGGTTTGAATGTAGATCGTCGATTTACTTCTGGCACCATGAATGTGACCATTTGAACTTGTAGAGAATTTTTGCGACAGGAAGTACCAGGATTGAATGCTTTCATGGCCAGATTTGATTGGTTTGGTGGTGCTTGTTGTTGCAGTGTGGTCCAGGGTGTTCCATGATCATTTGTAGGATTTGTACCATATGGTGATGGACAAATTTTATTTCTTGAGGCTTTTTCCAGGTCTATTCAGTTTGATTTGCATAGTAAATTTATGATCTTCTTGTCCTTCTCAGAGATTCTTCTCAAGTGCAAAGATCATCCTTGGTCTGACAGGCTGGTGCTAGTTTTCTCTCCAGTGGTTTTTTGAATTTTTGTTGTAGTTAGCCATTGTAACCCTAGCCCTAGTCACCCTAAGCTTATTGCAATCTCTTTGAGATTCCCAAGGTGGCTAGTGGTATAAATTTTTTATTTTTTGACTATGTAAAGGTTTTGAATTCTTTCAGTTCCTGTAGGAAATAGAAACTCTGTCGCATTGTAGGAAGCTGAATAGAACTTCTTTGCATCTTTTGCAGGTTATTGAAGTGGTAGTCTCATTTCTAGTATAGACATGTACATGCCTCATCATACTTAATATAACTATTCTCATGCTTTCAAGTCTCTCCTTGGTGTCAGTCTTATGATTTTTGGATTTTCTGATCCATTGCATTGGGTTGCCTCTATATATGTTCTATTCTTTAGTTCTTGATCTAGGGTCAAGTGAAATATACTTCAGATAGGGCATAGATTCAGTTTGGTTGTCTACAGAAGGATCTTATAAGTAGTGGATGGGCTGGAATAGTTATATTTATGGCTTTGAGTCTTTGATAGTAGTTGGTTCATGTCTCTATACATGCATTTGATGTGCTACCCAATGTATAATGGCACTGATCAAGGAATAGTACATTCAGTTGAGTTTAGTGTTTGATGGGTTTGGGTTATTTTCTGCATCTTTGAATATCAATACCATTTCAAGTCTTTACCCTTCACAAGGCCATTTTACCCTTCATAGCAATTGAGATTCAATGAATGTCTGGTTAACATTTAGTAGTCTCTTGCTATCATCTACTTTGTTTAATCCAGTCCAAAGTCCTAAAATGCCATAAGTTACTGGATTAGGTGCACCCACCATGGTTTTCCAAAGCCAGAAGTGAAGAGGGCAGTGTTGTCCCTATAGTTGGTCCAGTTGCCTTGCAGAGCTTTCACACTTGGATTTAACCAATCCTAACATCAGTCTCAAGGCATATTGACAGCCCTAAGTGGCATAAGAGTTTTCAAACACCAACAAGATGGTGACTTCGCTGGGGAGCCATTGGAAGGAGTCAGATGAACAAACAAGTATTTGCTAAATTTTCTCACCTAGTTGTGAGTGGCGGCTCTGATTTTTCTCTGTTTGATTAGTGCAGTTTCTGATAAGTAGTGAACCCTGTGAAGTTTTGTGTATTGATTGGAAGAAGATACAAAATCAGTGCAATATTTTCCTCTTCAAGGAGGCGGCGACTCTACATATCAAAGAACCTGATGGAGCTGCATGGTGAGCTCTAGATCTGCCATGTCTTCCCAGTCAATAAAGTTTTTTGCTGCAAAACTTCCAGGTATTTATGATTACAATGTTTCCTTATCAAGTATTCAGTGCTAGTATAAAGGGAAGACTGAAAAAAGATGAGTGGCTCTCATCTTGTTCAAGTCAAATGAATAATTAGGGGAAAAGCCAATCTAGGTAGATGGGTTTTCTCAAGTTGTATAGACCTTTGGGCTATGTTCTTCTAGGATCCCCTCATTATTTCCCTAGTGAGCTTTTGGGTTTGATTCCTATTTTTTATTGCCAATATGATTCAGCAGTCAGACATGTCCTAGCATTCTATAGATTTATTATAGAATCTCAGATTCTTGATGAGGATGTTAGCATGATGTTTTTTGGGAGATCCATCAAAGGGGTTGCATCTAATTGGTATCTAAATCTACCCCCAAAATGCATTTCTTCTTTGATTGAGTTTAAGTGGTTGTTCTTAGATGAGTTTGCTAATGATGATGAATGGAAAAGGTTGCAAAGAGACCGTCAGCAAAAGGGGAATGAATGTTATATTCCAGAGCAACCCATGTCTGATGCTGAGGGTACTTCAGATGAATCTTTGTTAGAGGAGTATTCAGATTATGGCAGTGACCAAGAATCAGAGTCAAGGTGTGCAGGATTCTCCATTCATTCAGAAATGTCTAAATGTGATTTCAGTGGTTATTCAGGTGAGGATGATGAAGGCAATGATGCTGATGTGTCCTCATATGAATCAGATGCAACATGGGAAGAAGAAAGTAATGGTGAAAGTGAACACTCCTTCAGTGAGGAGTATGAAGATAAGGAAGTGATAATGGAATGTGATGTCAGTGAGTTTGAACATGAAGATTTAAGTGATGGGTTATTAAATAATCCTAAAATGGGCAGTGAGTTTAAAGTGTTCACTAACACTTTATATGATGAAGACTATGATGATTATCAGCCCATTTTTTGTCATGATGTTCAGCATGGTGCATTGCATGGAGTTATCAATCTTTTGTTTGAAGAACATGTGGAGGTCCCAGATTCAGTTGAATTAGGATCCCCATTTTCCATCTATGGGTATCAGTCTGATTATTCATTTGGGGTCCAGCTCGTTACACCTGTGGAAATACAAAGTCGAGCTATGAATGAGGCCTTTCTGCAGGTAGAATATGAGGCTTTTGTGTTTCCAGTTGATAGCATCCATGAGTCAGTGGAAAGGAATAGGTTCTTATCTGACGGTGCTGATCTTGGACATGCTAAATCTTTTCTTCATAGTGAGCAAGAGGGAGAAAGTGCCAAAAAAATTTACATGCACTATGAGGATCGTTACTTTGTTCTTCCTGATATGCTGATTGAACATGTTGACATGCCTGGTGAAAAAGGTGAAAGTAAAAAATATGGTGTGCCACATGAAGGAAGAAATGAGAATCAGATTCTTGACAGAGGCAAGAACTGACTCTTGTTTGTTGCTGCAGGTTTTTTGTAAAAAATGTACATTCTGTGAATAGTTTTCATTTTTCTTGTTGTGTGTCTTTCTTTCTTGTTCCTTGTGTTTTTTGAGGTCTCTGTTCTTTTTCTAGAGGGTGGTCTACTTCTTGCCAGAGATCTATGGTCCTCATTGTATTTGCAAGAGATACATGTCCCCAACTAGAGCCACTGTTAGTACATTTTCCTGTGAATGTAAAATCCTGTGAAAATGACCTTTTCTCTGCAATTCTTGAAGATGTCCCACCTTGCTGCAAGCTTGTTTTAATGTGTGATGAAAATCCATAGTGTTTCATTGTTTGAGCTCTTAGCCTTGTGTTCTTCATTGTGTCACCAAGCTCTACTCTAAATTGCACGTGCTGAATTGCAAAACCTAGGGAGATATTCAAGTTTTAACGTCTCCAAGAAACAAATTTTAGAATTTGCCACAGTGTCAAAAACCCATAGTGTTTTTGAAAATCCATGATGTTTTCGGTCTGTGTGAAAACCTTCTTTGTTTTCGACCTTGTGCTTCCTATTTTTCAACGCTTGTCTTCCGGCATCGAAAAATCTATGTGTTTTAAGTCTTTCGCTATGTTGAAAACTTTGTGTGTTTTTGACCTCACATTTCTTTCCTCTTGCCAGCACTCCTTGTTTGTTAGTCCTATCTATGTAACTGCGACCTGTTGGTGGGCCCAAGTTTTAGAAAGTTTTAAATTGATTAGTTTTCGCATGATCGCATGTTAGAGATTTTTGACATGCGACCATGCGATCGGCTATTTCTTGTGTGGGGCCCAGTCCTTGCTCGGTTGTGTTGCCGATTCTCCAAATCTTCTGGGAGTTGCATCTTTTATTCGGAGATCATGCAACTGTGTGGTCACATAATCTCTTCATGTTTGGTGGTTATCAACTAGAATCTAATGACCTGGTGGGTAGTTTGTCGCGTAATCTCTGAATGCTTGACAGTCATATGGCCTTGTCGCATGATCGCAAGGGCCAGTTCTGTGGCTTGCGATCATGCGACAAGTTTCCTTCCTTGCGCATGGGGCCGATTGGCGGAAGGGTTGTGGTCCTGCTAGTGGTTATGTGGCGACCTGTGGTTGGCTGTCACATGATCGCATGTCAGAGTTTTCTGACATGAGATCATGCGACTAGTTGACACCTATTCCTGAGCCCGGTGGCAGGTGGTGGTGTGGCATCTTCCGGTTGGTCTGAGGTGGCATAATGGTGAATGGGCCCAAGTACTATTAGGAAGATTCTAGATCAATGGTGGTCATGTGATTGTGTGGAATCTTGCCGGTCCATGCGATCATGCGACCGGCAATCAATTTTCCTTGGCAGGCCCAGTGTGACTTCTCGGTGTTTTTGACGGTATGGATAAAATGTGGTGGCCCAACAAATTTCCTTCTTGTCACTAGTTTTCGTAATGATTTGGTGATGGCATAAAGTATTTTTCAAATTGGTGAAAGTTCTTCGGTCGGCAGTTTTCCAGATAAAGTGGGGTCGGTGTTTCAGTGATACGGTGGTGACAAGGCAGGTTAACAGTTGCAGTGTTGGCAGGATGTCGCATGATCACATAGCTAGGGAATGGGCTAATGGACCATGTGACTAGCCTCTTTTTGTTAACTCTCACTGGTGTTGTGGAGTTATGATGTGGTAAAGGGTTGCAATGTAGGAGAGTTGTCGCATGTTCGCATAGCCTATCTCCTGGCTATGTGCTCATGTGACAACTGCTATGAACGTTTCCATTGCGGAGTTATTTGTGGTCCTATGTGCCTTATGATCATGTGACCAAGCACAAATGTAGCCCAATTTCTGGTTGTGGTTAATCTTGTCGATGCCTAGGAAAGTGAAGATCTGATGGTGGAGACTTAACGTTGGCCGAGATTTGAATGTAGACCACCGATTTACTTCTGGCACCATGAATGTGACCGTTTGAACTTGCAGAGAGTTTTTGCCACAGGAAGTACCAGGATTGAATGCTTTCATGGCCAGATTTGATTGGTTTGGTGGTGCTTGTTGTTGCAGTGTGGTCCATGGTGTTCCATGATCGTTTGCAAGATTTGTACGATATGGTGATGGACAGATTTTATTGCTCGAGGCTTTTTGCAGGTCTGTTCAGTTTGATTTGCGTGGTAAATTTATAATCTTGTTGTCCTTCTCAGAGATTCTTCTCAAGTGCGAAGATCATCCTTGGTCTAACAAGCTGGTGTTGGTTTTCCCTCCAGTGGTTTTTTAAATTTTTCCAGTGGTTAGCCGTTGTAACCCTGGCCCTAGTCACCCTAAGCTTATTGCAATCTCTTTGAGATTCCCAAGGTGGCTAGTGGTATAAATTTTTTATTTTTTGACTATGTAAAGGTTCTGAATTCTTTCGGTTCCTATGGGAAATAGAAAACTCTATCACATTGTAGGAAGCTAAATAGAACTTCTTTGCATGTTTTGCAGGTTATTGAAGTGGTAGTCTCATTTCTGGTATAGACATGTACATGCCTCATCATACTTAATATAACTATTCTCATGCTTTCAAGTCTCTCCTTGGTGTCAGTCTTATGAGTTTTGGATTTTCTGATCCATTGCATTGGGTTGCCTTTGTATATGTTCTATTCTTTAGTTCTTGATCTAGGGTCAAGTGAAATATACTTCAGATAGGGCATAGATTCAGTTTGGTTGTCTACAGAAGGATCTTATAAGTAGTGGATGGGCTAGAACAGTTGTATTTATGGCTTTGAGTCTTTGACAGTAGTTGGTTCACGTCTCTATACTTGCATTTGATGTGCTACCCAATGGATAATGGCACTGATCAAGGAATAGTACATTCAGTTGAGTTTAGTGTTTGATGGGTTTGGGCTATTTTCTGCATCTTTGAATATCAATACCATTTCAAGTCTTTACCCTTCACAAGGCCATTTTACCCTTCATAGCAATTGAGATTCAATGAATGTCTAGTTAACATTTAGTAGTCTCTTGTTGTCATCTACTTTGTTTAATCCAGTCCAAAGTCCTAAAATTTCATAAGTTACTGGATTAGTTGCACCCGCCATGGTTTTGCAGAGCCAAAAGTGAAGAGGGCAGTGTTGTCCCTATAGTTGGTCCAGTTGCCTTGCAGAGCTTTCACACTTGGATTTAACCAATCCTAACATCAGTCTCAAAGCATATTGGCAGCCCTAAGTGGCATAAGAGTTTTCAAACACCAACAAGATGGCCACTCCACTGGGGAGCCATTGGAAGGAGTCAGATGAACAAACAAGTATTTGCTAAATTTTCTTACCTAGTTTTGAGTGGCGGCTCTAATTTTTCTCTGTTTGATCAGTGTAGTTTCTGATAAGTAGTGAACCCTGTGAAGTTTTGTGTATTGATTGGAAGAAGATACAAAATCAGTGCAATATTTTCCTCTTCAAGGAGGTGGTGACTCTACATATCAAAGAACCTGATCGAGCTACATGGTGAGCTCTAGATCTGCCATGTCTTCCCAGTCAACAAAGTTTTTTGCTACAAAACTTCTAGGTATTTATGATTACAATATTTCCCTATCAAGTATTCAGTGCTAGTATAAAGGGAAGACTGAAATAAGATGAGTGGCTCTCATCTTGTTTCAAGTCAAATAAATAATCAGGGGAAAAGCCAGTCTAAGCGGCTGGGTTTTCTCAAGTTGGATAGACCTTTGGGCTATGTTCTTCCAGGATCCCCTCATTCTTTCCCTAGTGAGCTTTTGGGTTTGATTCCTATTTTTGATTGCCAGTATGATTCAGTAGTCAGACATGTCCTAGCATTCTATAGATTTATTATAGAATATCAGATTCTTGATGAGGATGTTAGCATGATGTGTTTTGGGAGATCCCTCAAAGGGGTTGCATCTAATTGGTATCTAAATCTGCCCCTAAAATGCATTTCTTCTTTGAATGAGTTTAAGTGGTTGTTCTTAAAGGAGTTTGCTAATGATGATGAATGGAAAAGGTTGCAAAGAGACCGTTAGGAAAAGGGGAATGAATGTTATATTCCAGAGCAACCCGTGTCTAATGCTGAGGGTACTTCAGATGAATCTTTGTCAGAGGAGTATTCAGATTATGGCAGTGAGTAGGAATCAGAGTCAAGGTGTGCAAGATTCTCCATTCATTTAGAAATGTCTGAATGTGATTTTAGTGGTTATTTAGGTGAGGATGATGAAGGCAGTGATGCTGATGTGTCCTCATATGAATCAGATGCATCATGGGAAGAAGAAAGTAATGGTGAAAGTGAACACTCCTTCAATGAGGAGTATGAAGATAAGGAAGTGATAATGGAATGTGATGTCAGTGAGTTTGAACATGAAGATTTAAGTGATGGGTTATTAAATAATCCTAAAATTGGGAGTGAGTTTAAAGTGTTCACTAACACTTTATATGATGAAGACTATGATTATTATCAGCCCATTTTTTGTCATGATGTTCAGCATGGTGCATTGCATGGAGTTATCAATCTTTTGTTTGAAGAACATGTGGAGGTCCCAGATTCAGTTGAATCAGGATGCCCATTTTCCATCTATGGGTATCAGTCTGATTATTCATTTGGGGTCCATCCGGTTACACCTATGGAAATGCAAAGTTGAGGTATGAATGAGGCCTTTCTGCAGGCAGAATATGAGGCTTTTATGTTTCCAGTTGATAGCATCCATGAGTCAGTGGAAAGGAAGAGGTTCTTATCTGATGGTGTTGATCTTGGACATGCTGAATCTTTTCTTCATAGTGAGCAAAAGGGAGAAAGTGCCAAAAAAATTTACATGCACTATGAGGATGGTTACATTGTTCTTCCTGATATGCTGATTGAACATGTTGACATGCCTAGTGAAAAAAGTGAAAGTAAAAAATATGGTTTGCCACATGAAGGAAGAAATGAGAATCAGATTTTTGACAGAGGCAAGAACTGACTCTTGTTTGTTGTTGCAAGTTTTTTGTAAAAAATGTACATTCAATGAATAGTTTTCCCTTTTCCTATTGTGTGTCTTTCTTTCCTATTCCCTGTGTTTTTTGAGGTCTTTGTGCTTTTTCCAGTTGGTGGTCTACTTCTTCCTAGAGATCTGTGGTCCTCATTGTATCTGCAGGAGATATATGTCCCCAACTAGAGCCACTGTTAGTCCATTTTCCTATCAATGCAAAATCTTGTGAAAATGACCTTTTCTTTGCAATTCTTGAAGATGTCCCACCCTGTTGCAAGCTTGTTTTAATGTGTGATGAAAATCCATAGTGTTTCATGGTTTGAGCTCTTAGCTCTGTGTTTTCATTGTGTCACCAAGCTCTAGTCCAAATTGCACGTGTTGAATTGCAAAACCCAGGGAGATATTCAAATTTTAACATCTACAGGAAACAAATTTTAGAATTTGCCATAGTGTCGAAAACCCATAGTATTTTTAAAAATCCATGATGTTTTCAATCTGTGTGAAAAATTTCATTCTTTTTGACCTTGTGCTTCTTGTTTTTGCATGCTTGTCTTCCGGCATCGAAAACTCTATGTGTTTTTAGTCTTTCGCTGTGTTGAAAACTTTGTGTGTTTTCGACCTCACATTTCTTTCCTCTTGCCAGCACTCCTTGTTTGTCAGTCCTATCTACATAGCTGCGACCTATTGGTGGGCCCAGGTTTTAGAAAGTTTTAAATTGATTAGTTGTCATATGATCTCATGTCAGAGATTTCTGACATGCGACCATGTGATCGACTATTTCTTGTGTGGGGGCCAGTCCTTGCTCGGTTGTGTCACCGACTCTCCAAATCTTCTAGCGGTTGCATCTTTTATTCAAAGATCACATGATTGTGTGGTCACGTAATCTCTTCATGTTTGGTAGTTATCAACTAGCATCTAATGACCTGGCAGGTAGTTTGTCGTGTAATCTCTGAATGCTTGGCAGTCATATGGCCTTGTCACATGATCACAAGGGCTAGTTCTATGGCTTGCAATCATGCGACAAGTTTCCTTCCTTGCACGTGGGGCCCATTGACAAAAGGGTTGTGGTCCTACTGGTGGTTATGTGGTGGCCTGTGGTTGGCTGTCACATGATCGCATGTCATAGTTTTCTGACATGCGATCATGTGACTAGTTGACACCTGTTCCTGAGCCCGGTGGCAGGTGGTGGTGTGGCATCTTCCGGTTGGGCTGAGGTGGCATAATGGCGAATGGGCCCAGGTACTATTAGGAAGATTCTAGATCAATGATGGTCATGTGATCATGTGGAATATTTTCGGTCCATGCGATCATGCGACCGGCTGTCAATTTTCCTTGGCAGGCCTAGTGTGACTTCTTGATGTTTTTGACGATATGGATAAAATGTGGCGGCTCAAAAAATTTCCTTCTTGTCACTAGTTCATGTAATGATTTGGCGATGGCATAAATTATTTCACAAACTGGTGAAAGTTCTTCGGTCGCTAGTTCGCCAGATAAAGTGGGGCCGATGTTTTGATGACGCGGCGGTGACAGGGCAGGTTAACGGTTGGAGTGTTGCTGGGTTGTCGCATGATCACATAATCAAGAAATGGGCTATGTGACCATGTGACTAACCTCTTTGTGTTAACTCTTAGTGGCATTTCAGATTTATGACATGGTAAAGGGTTGCAATACAAGAGAGTTGTCACATGTTTGCATAGCCTATCTCCTGGCTATGCGATCATGCGACAACTGCTATGAACATCATCATTGTGGAGCTGGGGTGGTCCATGGTGCCTTGTGATCATGTGACCAAGCACAAATGTAGCCCAATTTCTGGTTGTGGTTAATCTTGCTGATGCCTGAGAAAGTGAAGATCTGACGGTGGAGACTTAAAGTTAGCCGAGATTTGAATGTAGACTGTCGATTTACTTCTGGCACCATGAATGTGACCATTTGAACTTGTAGAGAGTTTTTGCGATAGGAATTACCAGGATTGAATGCTTTCATGGCTAGATTTGATTGGTTTGGTGGCACTTGCTATTGCAGTGTGGTCCAGGGTGTTCCATGATCGTTTGCAGGATTTGTACCTTATGGTGATGGACAGATTTTATTGCTCGAGGCTTTTTGCAGATCTGTTCAGTTTGATTTGCATGGTAAATTTATGATCTTCTTGTCCTTCTCAGAGATTCTTCTCAAGTGCGAAGATCATCCTTGGTCTGATAGGCTGGTGCTAGTTTTCCCTCCAGTGGTTTTTTGAATTTTTGTTGTGGTTAGCCATTATAACCCTAGCCCTAGTCACCCTAAGCTTATTGCAATCTCTTTGAGATTCCCAAGGTGGCTAGTGGTATAAATTTTTTATTTTTTGATTGTGTAAAGGTTTTGAATTCTTTCAGTTCTTGTGGGAAATAGAAAACTCTATCGCATTGTAGGAAGCTGAATAGAACTTCTTTGCATCTTTTGCAGGTTATTGAAGTGGTAGTCTCATTTCTGGTATAGACATGTACATGCCTCATCATACTTAATATAACTATTCTCATGCTTTCAAGTCTCTCCTTGGTGTTAGTCTTATGAGTTTTGGATTTTTTGATCCATTGCATTGGGTTGCCTCTATATATGTTCTATTCTTTAGTTCTTTATCTAGGGTCAAGTGAAATATACTTCAGATAGGGCATAGATTTAGTTTGGTTGTCTACAAAAGGATCTTATAAGTAGTGGATGGGCTGGAATAGTTGTATTTATGGCTTTCAATCTTTGATAGTAATTGGTTCATGTCTCTATACTTGCATTTGATGTGCTACCCAATGGATAATGGCACTGATCAAGGAATAGTACATTCAGTTGAGTTCAGTGTTTGATGGGTTTGGGCTATTTTCCGCATCTTTGAATATCAATACCATTTCAAGTCTTTACCCTTCACAAGGCCATTTTACCCTTCATAGAAATTGAGATTTAATGAATGTATGGTTAACATTTAGTAGTATCTTGCTATTATCTACTTTGTTTAATCCAGTCCAAAGTCCGAAAATGCTATAAGTTATTGGATTAGGTGCACCCGCCATGGTTTTGCAGAGCCAGAACTGAAGAGGGCAGTCTTGTCCCTATAGTTGGTCCAGTTGCCTTGCAGAGCTTTCACACTTGGATTTAACCATTCCTAACATCAATCTCAAGGCATATTGGCAGCCCTAAGTGGCATAAGAGTTTTCAAACACCAACAAAATGTACTCCCTGACTGAATGTATAGGGATCCCCTACGAGTCAGCAATATGAGAATAGGCCTGCACGAGATCCTCCAAAAAGTAAAGGGCCATATCTAAAGTAGTCTGATAACCAAACAATGCTTGTATCTCTCTAGGCACAGGAAGACCAGCAGCTCTATATGTCTCATCACTCACACTTGTAGCACTACTAGATGAAGCCTCAGAAGATGATCTAGGTCTACTCGGTCTAGTCAAATCATATCTACCCACTGAATCAGAACTGATCAATGTGGCTATAGAGAAATCTATCCTATGTTGTCCAGAACTCCCCTCTGAGAAGCAATGATGACCCTATCTATAGTAGTAGCCATCGCCGGTGTCACTATCAGAATCCTCTCTCCAACTAGCTATCTATGAGGCTACACAACTCGATCAGCCCTATGATACTGATCGTGGTCTGCAACCCTACCTAGCCCCTAACCATAAAAAGGTCAGATATCAAAATAGTTGACCCTGAGTCCCAAATGAAACTTAGTGTACAACTGTTGTGCAAAGTATAATGGAATTTGGTCATTATTTGGATAAGTACCATGGGCTGCAAGATGTCGAGGGTAAATCATACAAGCAATCTGAGGGATCACATAGTGTGTGACCTGATATGCCCTCACCACTCTCATATGCTCATAATCTGGGAACATCTCTCATTTGATGATTTCCTTGGAGACGAGGCTCTGAACCATCACCAAGGAAACATCACCTGAGATCTCCTCCCTCAACTCTTGAAAAATGGCCTCAACTGCCTGAGGCATAAATGAAGTGTGGGCCCTCAATCTACTAGTCATATACTCTAAACTAGTCAATATAGTAGCACATGTGTCTTTGTATATACCATCTCCACTAGATCTACCGATAGCCTATCTAAGTCTAGCTATCTCTGTGTCAACCATGTGGAAAATAGTATGAATGTTAGGAGTCTGAGGTGCACCCTGAGCGGCCATCTAGATGTACATCACATGTGAAAGAGCTAAGTGTTAATAATTAAGCACTTGATTACAACATTATAACTGCATGTAAAATGGAAACAAATAAACTTGGTCCTAAGGTATAGATAAGACATCAATGGGTCATAGGACATCCTAGTATGTATTAATGAAACCTAACATTTACATCAATGGGTCATAGGACTAACTTTAATATTTACTAAAAATGCATTTACATAAGGGGTCATGGGTAACATAAGTGGTCATAGCTCATGTCTTAAGGAGTCATGGGTAACATAAGTGGTCTTATTAGGTCTTAAGATTCCTAAGACACATACTAATTAGGTCTTAAGGGGTCAAAAATTTATAATAAGAGGTCTTAAGGGGTCATCGGTAATGTAAGAGGTCCTAACGTATAGATAATCTAGGACTATAAAGTATCTTAAGGGGTCGTGGGTTATATAAGTTGTCCTAGACTATCTTAAGGAGTCGTGGGTTATATAAGTTGTCCTAGACTATCTAGTTAGGTCTATAAGTAGAGAAACAACTTAAAGATGTACACCTTATTTCCTAATATGACCTAATGTGAACTATTAGGATAGGTAATATGACCTAGAGTGTCTTAAGGGGTCATGGGTAATGTAAGTCTAGTCCTTGATTATCTTAAGGGGTCGTAGGTAACATAATAGGTCCTAAGGTATAGATCATGGAATGTCTTAAGGGGTCATGGGTAACATAAGAGGTCCTAAGGTATAGATAAGACATCAATGGGTCATATTACCTGTCCTAATTACCTGTCATAACATACATAGATAAGAGTCATGTAGAGTGTCTTAATTAGGGATCATGGGTAATATAAGTGGTCCTAGACTGTCTTAAGGGGTCGTGGGTAACATAAGTGATCCTAGACTCATAATTGGTTCTAATTGAGTCTAATTAGACCTCCTAAATGGTTCTAATTGATTCTAATTGAGTCATAATTGGTCCTGGTATAGTTAGGTCTAGTTAAGTCTAATAGGTCCTAAATTTTGGTCCTAATATGTCCTAATTGGTCTAGTTACCTATCTAATTGGTCATAATAGGTCCTAATATATCTAATTGGTTAGACTAATGTTGGTTAAAGACCTAATACCTGTCTAATTGGTCCTAATAGGTCCTAGTTAGGTCTACTTGGTCCTAATAGGTCTAGTTAGGTCTACTTGGTCCTAATAGGTCTTGTTAGGTCTATAAGTAGAGAAACAACTTAAAGATGTATACCTTATTTCCTAGAATATGACCTAATGTGACCTATTAGGATAGGTAATATGACCTAGAGTGTCTTAAGGGGTCGTGGGTAATGTAAGTCCAGTCCTTGATTGTCTTAAGGTGTTGTAGGTAACATAAGAGGTCCTAAGGTATAGATAAGAGTCATGGAGTGTCTTAAGGGGTCGTGGGTAACATAAGAGGTCCTAAGGTATAGATAAGACATCAATGGGTCATATTACCTATCCTAATTACCTGTCATAACCTTCATAGATAAGAGTCATGTAGAGTTTCTTAAGGGATCGTGGGTAATATAAGTGGTCCTAGACTGTCTTAAGGGGTCGTGGGTAACATAAGTGGTCCTAGAGTCATAATTGGTTCTAATTGAGTTGGTTCTAATTGAGTTTAATTAGACCTCCTAACTAGTTCTAATTGATTCTAATTGATTCATAATTGGTTTTGGTACTTGATTAGGTCTAGTTAAGTCTAATAGGTCCTAAATTTTGGTCCTAATAGGTCCTAATGGGTCTAGTTACCTTTCTAATTGGTCATAATAGGTCCAAATAGGTTTAGTTAGGTCTATTTGGACCTAATAGGTCCTAATACATCTAATTGGTCAGACTAATGTTGGTTAAAGACCTAATACCTATCTAATTGGTCCTAAAATGTCTACTTGGTCCTAATAGGTAGATAGTTAGGTCTATAAGTAGAGAAACAACTTAGACATACCTTATTTCCTAATATGACCTAATGTTCAGTTCCTATTATGGAGTCATGGAGTCATGGAGTGTCTTAAGGGGTCGTGGGTAGTTCATAAGAGGTCCTAAGGTATAGATAAGACATCAATCAGGTCATATTAGGTTTGTCCTAATTACCTATCATAATAGGTCTAGATAGGTTTAGTTAGGTCCATTTGGACCTAATAGATCCTAATACATCTAATTGGTCAGACTAATCTATTGGTTAAAGACCTAATACCTGTCTAATCAATCCTAATAGGTCCTAGTTAGGTCTACTTGGTCCTAATAGGTCTAGTTAGGTATTTAAGTAGAGAAACGACTTAGACATGTACCTTATTTCCTAATATGACCTAATGTGACCTATTAGTCCACCTAATATGACCTAGAGTTTCTTAAGCGATCGTGGGTAACATAAGTGGTCTTTGATTGTCTTAAGGGGTTGTGGGTAACATAAAAGGTCCTAAGGGCCCATCCTAGGTTACATTAATGGATCCTCGTATACATATATAATGGGTCTTCAGGATCTGAATAGGTCATGTGTATATGTCTTAAAATATCATAAGGGATGTATAATGGTCCAATAATATTAATGGGTAGTAGAACATCATAAGTGGTCTAAGTCTAGTCCTAGGACATCCTAAATTTTTTTAATCAGTCTTAGGGGTCCTAAGGTTTTATATTTGTTTTAAGATTTCATAAGGGATTTAGATAAGAGTCCTAGAATGTTAATGGGTTGTAGGTGCAATATAAGCACGGTCCTAGACTACATCTTAAGGGGTCGTGGATAATAATGAGTCAAGTATATATATGTGTCTTAAGGGATCGGGGGTAACATAAGAGGTCGTAAGGGGTCCTATGTTTCATTAGTGGATGATCCTTGTATGATAAATTAATTAAATCTAGGATGTACATAAATGTGTCCTAAGACAACCTAAGATATGTTAATGGGTCTTGATGATCTGAATGGGTCATAGATGTCTTAAAATGTCATAAGGGACATGTATAATGGTCCAACAATGTTAATGGGTTGTAGACGCATGATAAGTGGTTTAAGGTATCTTAGGTTACATTAATTGATACTAGTATGTCTTAAGGGTTCTTGTGGGCAACAATGGGTTCACATATGTATTAACAAAAGCTAAGATAGATGAATGTGTCATAGGATATTTTAATATATAATAATGGTTCGTATGGGTCTTAAGGGATCCTATGTGTCAAGTAAGATGTTAGGTAATATGTAAATTATAATAAAGGATCCTAAGTGTCTTAATATGTCGTAAAAGAGAAATAAGGGTCTTAGAAACTTATTGTACTACAATTTTTTAACGTTTTCTAACATACTACTAGATCATTTTCAAAAATTGAACTACAATTTTCTAAGATTTTCACAAACTAAAAATTATAAATAAAACAAATAGCTAACTTTAATAAGTTTACTAAAAATGCATGTACATACATGTGAGAGAGAGAGAGAGAGAGATTCTTAATAATTACAATTTAAAATTTAAAATTTAAAATTTTCTAACTCGAATCTTAATGTTTTCTAACATTTTTCTTATGATTTATAACATTTTCTAACATTTATACAAATTAAAAATTATTTAAAACAAATAACTAGTTAAAATATATACAAAACATATTATTTACAATAAAAAATGAGAAAAATATGTGTACCTACTACTGTTAGAAAACTGAGGAGGTCGATGAAGCTCAGGAAGCACTGGTGTGCTGGCATGGTGATGTAGTTCGCTCCAAGCCCAGGGGTCCACAAACTACTACAGTGAAAATGATAGGTAGAAAATGAAATCACCAGAATTTATAAAGAATCCAGCCCTGAATGGCTTCGTGCGAAGTACGCACTTTGCACGAAGCCACGTAGGGGTCTTCGTGTGAAGACCCCTACGTGGTGTCTTCGCATGAAGCCTGTGGAAGACTTAGAGTCAAGTATTGACTTTGCACGACGATAGGAAATTTTTATTTGTTGACGATTTGGTGATTTCCTTCATCCCAAAAAGTGGGACACAGCTTTGTGATTGAACCCAAAAAGAAAAATTAAGGAGCAAAAAGAAACCAAACAACTTTCCTCTTCTCCGCTGCCTAATCATCCTTCTCTCTCCACTGAGTAGCTTTCCTCTTCTACTCCTCTCTCTCGGTCCCTGGGCCATCATTTGCTTTCTTTTCCATCATGCTCTACTCTTTTCTTAACCAGAGCTCATGCTCCTCCTCCCGTGACCATGGCTAGTGGCATTAAAAATTGGGAGTCCAAATTAGTGGTAAACTTGTCTAATGCCACCATGGACCCCCTCACTTTTAACTTTCTCAAGCGAGGCCTCAATTTCTCCTTATCCCCATGCACCATTCCCCACGTAGATTTTCTAGCTCACATTGAGAATGTTGTTCATTCTCTTCCTTCTACCATTGCTGAGGAAGTTAAACAAGATTGTGATGTGGCTCTTAGGAGTGCCAAACCTCCTAAGTGTAACTTCCCTAAAGTCAAGATTAGAGCCTTTAAATATCTGATTCACAATCATGATCTTGTTATTTCTAAGGCAAATAAGGGTAATGCCATGGTAATTATGAACAAGTCTGACTACATTACTAAGATGTTCATCCTTCTCTTAGATACCAGTAGCTATAGGGTTGTTTCTCTCAACCCTTGCAATAAAATCATGAAAAAGGTCAAAGTAGCTATCTCGGGTTCCTCCTTCGATGATGCTATCAAGAAGCATCTTCTACCCATTAAAGAGCTCACTCCCTGCATTTATGGGGTCCCAAAAATCCACAAAGCCAACATTCCATTGAGGCCCATTGTGGATACTAGTGGCTCCCCGACTTACAAGTTGGCTGCTTTCCTCGCCAAATTACTTTCCCCTCTTGTTGGTAATTCTGACTCCTTCTTCAAAGACTCCAACCATTTTGTCCAATTCATTAAGGACACCAAATGTGACAGTAATGACATCTTGGTTAGCTTTGACATTGTCTCCCTCTTCACCAAGGTTCCCATTCACGAGTCCATAGAGATTGTCAAACATAAGGTTAATGTTGAAGTTGCCTCCCTGGTGGAGTTATGCTTGTGGTCCACCTTCTTTTCCTTCCTTGGTATCATTTATGAATAGGTTGATGGTGTGGCCATGGGTTCCCCACTTTCACCTATGATCGCAAACTTATATATGGAAGAGTTTGAGGAAATCGCTCTTCAGTCTTTCCTCCTTAAGCCTAAGTGGTGGAAATGATACATAGATGATACCAATGTCTATTGGCCACATAGTCTAGACAAGTTAGAAGAGTTTCACGCTCACCTAAACAATTTAGTTCCTTTCATATCTTTCACCAAGGAGATTGAGTCCAACAACCACTTACCTTTCCTTGATGTCTCTATCATCAAAAAACCAGATGGCTCCCTGGGCCATCAAGTTTTTTGCAAAGCTACCCACATAGACCTTTATCTTCATGCTTCCTCTCACCACCACCCCAGCCAAAAGGTTGGCATCCTCAAAACCCTTGCTTTAAGAGCCTATCAGATTTGTGACAAGGATAATTTAGACCAGCAACTCTCGCACCTCTGTCAAGTTTTAAAGTGGAATGGTTATACAGACAAACAAATCTCTAAAGCTTTCCACTCAGCCCATTCTTTCTTTCTTTCTTCCTCCAACCCTCCTCCCTCTCCCCCCAAGGCTTCCCCATTCATTTCAATTCCCTATGTAGCAGGTATCTCCCACAAAATCTCCAAGATTTTGGGTAAAAAAGGGGTGCAAGTGGCCTTCAAGCCATTGTCTACCCTAAGGAATTGTGTTCCCCCCACTAAGGACTCCAGAGACATCTTATTAGAGTTAGGGGTCTATAAGATTACTTGTTCTTGTGGTAGTCCCTACATAGGTGAAATTGGTCATTCCTTCAACACCAGAATCAAAGAGCATGCTGCCAATATCAAGCATGAGCGTGTTCTTAAGTCTGCTTTAGCCAAGCATTCCTTCACCACTAAAAACCACATATGTGTAG